>CAJHNH020001620.1:297879-410379 GCA_905116865.2 Candidula unifasciata | reverse complement strand
CGACCGGACATCGTTCTCCATTCTGCGCAAAAACGGCAGCTCATTCTAATTGAGTTGACTGTCCCGTTTGAGTCGCGTATGGAGGAGAATCATTTGTACAAGCTCGAGAAGTACAGTGATTTAGCAGCCGGTTTGAGGAGAAACGAGGCTTACACAGTACGGGTATTTGCCGTCGAAGTGGGAGCGAGAGGCCTTGTTTCCACTTCGCTCTACAATGTGGTGAAAGAACTAGGATTGCGCGGTAATGAACGGAAACGGACACTCAAAAAACTGGGAGAGGCAGCCGAAAGGGCCTCTAGCTGGCTTTGGACGCAGCGCAACAACGTAGGGGACGGGCCTCGGTGAGCTGGTCCGGGTGTCTAGCGGAAAAGAGTTTCTCATCCCTTTGAAAGTCCATCGTGTCCGAATTGTCTGCCAGTGTTCCTCTGCCAACTGCTAATATAAGTCCAACATGTGTCCGGTAAACCAAAGTAAGCTTGTCGCTCGGTCGTCCAGGCATGCGGACTGTTCTAATTACGCTGCCGCGGCGGCTTCTTATCTCACAGTACCTCCTTCGAAACCACCAAGTCGTCTTGTCTCTGGCCGAAAGTATAACACCATCCGGTAATTCCGTGCAGCGGGAAACCAGCCCTGAGCGTCATGAACTCAGGAGGGCCCACCTCCGAATACGTCTAGGAATCGTGGGCCGAAACGTGTGTCGACGAGGATAATTTCTACTGATGACTGGTAGATTCCCGCTGTAATTGCTCCCTGTGAGTTTATTCCTATTGGTAAAGCTCATTTTCTATTATTATCAAATACATGACAAAATTGTTACAGTGCTTTTATAGCCTACATAATAGTATTGACTGAGTTTCTATGGTGCCTTCCTTGTTTATGATTTCTTTACGATTGGCTTCATTGTACCGGGTTTATAACACATGGCAAGGTCTCTCTCTGCAGAACACTACCGGTCTACAAAGAGCGTAGTGCAAAGCACGAACTCCTTAGTTCCGGCTACGATCCCTAAGAATTTCCGTAAACATTGCAAAGCTGAACGGAACGACAGCAGTGAAAGAACCGTCCACTTTAAGAGAGTGATGCTAACGGTTTGAACACTGTGTGTAGATGAGTGTATATATTTACTTTTACACACACACACACACACACACGTATATATATATATATATATATATATATATATATATATATATATATATATATATATATATAAGTGTCTGTGTGTGTGTATGTGAACGTATTTGGTATGTTTGTATGTATGCATATGTACATGAGTGAGTGTATATGTGTTAGTAGTATGCGTATGAGTTTATGTATATCTGAATGTAGGTATTATACATCTAGCCTGAGTTGTTTATGTGTTCATATTATGTATTGTTCTAGAAACACAACATGCCTTATAGATAAAATACAAATGATGAGAGGAAGATGAGTGGAAAGGCTGAATGTACGGCAGGCCAGTTTTTGACCCTTCTAAGATTAAAGTTCGTTGGCGTTAACTAGGTTGCTGTCTGTCAAGCTATTAGAACCAGATGTCGTGGAATGGCCGTAATCATCCCTACACTTTGGACTATTCGTGACTCTGGCGCCCCTAGCGGCGAGGTCACATTCAAATATAGACCCGTCCGGTTGGTATATAGTCTATTTGTTCTGAGTCTCTTGAAAGGTCTACATTTTCAAACTTACAGTTGTAGGTTAGAGATTCTTTGGATTATTTTTCTTAATCCGAGGAGACGATTTACGACCTCGGCGTAGGGACAGCGCACTATTTCGGTAAGAGTGACGCTACGACTTTCCCTCTCATTCGCTGCCCGTCTATTAAGTAGACCAGAATCATATCTTTGCCTGTCAAATTTGTACTAGGAAAAGGCGCCTTTTGTGTCTATGAAATTTCATAAAGCTTGGGTAAGTCTATTATAGTTTACGAGTACCATGATAAATGTATCTATATATTTATCCCGTTGCTGAGAAGAGGGATGATTGGGCTATGAGACATTACAGAGCGGGACCGTTCTTGGTGTCCAAGTGCGCACGGCCAACTAAATCGAAATTTACCCTTTTCAAGCTGAGAGTATATGCTCTGCTAAACCCAGCATTCGTACCAATGACTTAATCTGGCAGTCCAGTCGTTCCATAACTAACTAGTTGTGAAAATACAGGGCGATCTAGGAGCTGACAGAATAATTGGGTCAGCACGCAGTTTCACCAGGCAGAGGGGAACACACACAGTGACGTCGGGGGATATTTTTAGGTTATCTCAGGCACACTGTGGAAACCTATGGGGGACTGGAGTCAACTTTTTGAGAATATAGTAAACAGGGTTTTGTGAATAGTGGTATGTGTAACTACAGGTGCAGATATGGATGTAGAGGGATAGCGTTCTCTGTCGGAGAGACTTCTGTCTATCTCCCTTTGTGGGACTTGTCTCATGTCTCTTTTACTGACTGACTGACACAGGTACATGGAGGCTACTACTGTCTCATTATCCTCAGAGCTGTCCTCTGAGTGATTACTAAGTGTGAATAAAAATAACATGAGCTAGGCATGTGAACTGTGATATGACTGCTAATTCTGAGTTCCTTCTTATCACAAGATGGTATCTCCTTGGAAGCCACACAGTCAGCAGTTCACAAATCCACCAGCATGGAAGCCATCAACTTGTAAGCCAGCTTGTAGGTCAGGTTGTAAGCCAGTTTGTTGGCATCAGCTTGCAAGCATCAACTTGTACTCCACCAGATTGTAATCCACCAGCTTGTCAGCAGACATTATCATTGGTGATGCACCTTCACCATCCCTTTGTCCAGCAGTTGTTCAGGGCTACCAGTAACAGACTTAGTCCTAGAGTATCCTCTCAAGGAGCTTGTTTGTGCCCACAGTGATCGAGAACAGAGGGTTTGACACTCTTCATCATATCAACAGTGTGATTGAACATTCCCAAAAGAGTCAGCCAGTCCAAGTAACTATGAAACCAGATGAGTGCAGTGGACCAGACGTGTAACCAGATAAGTGGCATCAGTCGATGGTTCAGTGTCACGCTTTTCTATTAATGGTCCACATGTTCACTATGATGAAGTACGGCTGCCTCTGGGAATCTCTAAGAGTACCAGTCAGGTATACTGTGCTTTTGGTCTCTCATCATTCTGGTTGTTCTTGAATTCCTTTTGCTGGACTCTTATATGATGTATATGTTGAATTTATTACATGTCTTTGGAATTTTTTAATATTGAAGTTAGTGTCCATCCTTCATTGTTCGTACCTGTCTGGAGTGTGTGTATTAATATATTCGATCATATTCCATGTTAACATGACTATGGTAGTAAACTATCATAGTCTGGGGGGTATTTTCTTGTATTACTGGGGATGTCCGGCCAAGTTGCGCCTAGGAATATATACATTATGTAGTGTAATAACTTGCTTTTCCCCACCCCTGAAATAGGTTGGATGTGTATATTGGCCGCGGGATACCGCCTAGACCAATACGAGCCGACATTCTAACATTTATACTATTTCAAAATGCTGTTGATTCATTAGGAGAAATCCTTAATCAGGCACGCGACACGAGCGGCATGTGACACCAGAATACTTTCAACAGTATGCAATATTATATGTGATTACTCATCATCACGTGACGTGAGCGATCATAATTCGCAATCCATTATCTTGAATTTGTTCAGCGTTGTTTTTATGTTTAAAAAAATACACACCTAAAAACTGTAGTTTTGTCATTATCTTCTAGAATTTCAATTTGCCTTGATTTTGACCTAATCATATTATCATGTCTTTTTCTCCCCCTTCCATGCACAACCAGTCTTGACTGTGAAGATTAGAACTTCTATGATAAAATTCAGTTGTGCTTTCGGTTCTTGAAGCAGACGACAGATTATGAATTTGTGAGCCAACTAACAGAGTATGATCTCGTAACCAAATTTTTTTTTTTTTTTTAACGCTGCTTTTTGGTTTGTTTGTTTGTTTTCTTTATTGGTACTCTGTGGTATTCATTACTGGCACCTTTATTTAGGGTATCAGTTCTCTACAGCAATACCGTAAGAGGCAATATGTTATCAGCTCCAGTACCATACTCACTTGGTTGTGAGTATCTGTATACAGATTTTTTTTTCTTTAAAAAATACTGATTCCTTACATATATTATTAGCACTATTTACTTTTTATTAATTATTGTACAGTGCCGTTGAATGTTATTTCTTTGCAGTTATTTTCTTTCTCATGAGCAATTTCTTTTTTAAAAAGCGCTTGTGTAATTAAATCCAACGTTGTTGTAGGTTTCCTCTGCGATAACTTAGGGTTTCCGTCTGTTTGTTTCTGATTTCAGTGCTCTTATGATTCTATATCCAGTTTGTCTCAGTACATTGCCATCTTTCATCTCTTAGAAGTGCTATATCAGCGGCTGTTCACTTTATAATATATTATTACGAGGTATTAAACATATCGAAACTCTCACCTGGACGAGGTCCCGAAAGCTGTAGCCAAGGCCTGAGAGATCCCGTAGATAAATGTGTAAGGGTTTTTTCTCACCATTATGAAGTAGAGGAACGGCAGGAGAATTGACCCATGGATGGCCAGGCCAATGATGACTGTGACAAAGTACATGCCTACTTTCCCCAGTAGAACTGAGAAATCTTCCATTTCTACGATTTTTGCTGCGATAAGGAAAGCAATGCCGATTGGAGAGTACCTGGTAATACAAAGGCGAAGCGAAACTTTTATTCATGAAACAGACAAACAAAACAGTTACATTAAAATATTGTAGCTTATTCTTCTTCTTCTTCGAGTTCGCCGGTGAAAATTTGTTTCATGCAGACTGTTGGTTCCTTGTCTCTCAAGCAAATGTACGAGTTCAAAGGAAGCTCCCAATTAGTCGACTCTTACCACATGCTTTTGGGTAGGCAGTGGGTCTGTTCTTGTTTTCCTCACAATGGGGCCGCAGATATTATAGCAATTTGATTATTCATTCATTCAGTAGCCTATTGTTTTATTATATGTCTCACAGTGCTTACAGTCCATTTATCCATTCTGCTCTATTCTGTGCAAACACTTTGATATCATAGATCCAACGCAGCACACTTGGCTTTTCTTATCAGCGTTTACCTTTGACAATGTGATAATACTACATTTATTTTTCACTTGTTTTATTTGCTTTGCTTAGGATCTTCCAATCATTTCAATTAACTCCATTTGTCTTGGGAAGTAAAGGCGATCGGTGTGATATTTACAACATAGTTCAAATTAGTGTACATATTTGGGTATAGCACCATATATCTAGTGCCGTAAAGACTTGAATATTTCCTTCAGGTACAGCTACGTGCTAAGACAAAAAAGTCTTTTACCCGCATCAGACGAGGGTAATACCTGTTTCGTAAGCACGTAGTGAGAAGGACACAATAGACTTCATTGTAAGAACAGGAAAGTTGGTTGATCCTCCACCCCCCCCCCCCCCCCCCCCCCCCCTTTTTCTTTTCATTTTGGGGAAACAAGAATTGACGCACTGTCCTTTAACAAGCATGTTCGTAAAAAGCGACTAATTAGGGGTCTTTGAAGTCGGAGTGCATCTGCCAGCGAAGCAAGGAGCCAGTGTGCATTACGAATACGCCAGAACAGTATAACGGATGAGCACACAAAACTGAAGTTCTAGTAGAAAAAGTCGAGAAATGGACGAACAACCAGAACTGTCTGCGACAGTTTACAGATGGTGATTGCTAAGAAGAAGAAGAAGAAGAAGAAGAAGAATAAGAAGAAGAAGAAGAAGATGAAGAAGAAGAAGAAGAAGAAGAAGAAGAAGAAGAAGAAGAAGAAGAAGAAGAAGAAGAAGAAGAAGAAGAAGAAGAAGAAGAAGAAGAAGAAGAAGAAGAAGAAGAAGAAGAAGAAGAAGAAGAAGAAGAAGGCGATGATGCTGATAAAGGATGGAAATGACGGATGGAACTGAAGACAAATAGTTAAGAACAAGAGAAACAATGTTAGTTCTGGCATCATATGATAGACGCACATTTGTATAAACATGGCAAGCAGGATTCAAGAAATACGACGATTCCAGATCATCAAGTTTTTTTTTTTTTTTTTTAGGGGCTCACTGAATTGCATTCAATTCTCTTATTACCTACATAGTATTTTATATGATGAAAAACGGTCAAGAAACTATCTGCCTGTACACCTGTATAATCATCATCATCACTATCATCCCGTAACACTACGTGTCGTTGGGTCACCAGTTTCTGTTGACTGTCTGATCAGATCTCCCGACCTTTGACGGTCAGTTGCGATGGACTTCATGGTTGCATGCTTGAGGCCTGTCGTGTCAGTCAGGTTCTGTAACCAGGTCCTTCTTGGTCTTCCTCTTCTCCTCTTTCACTCCGCCTAGCTCTGCAGTATTGTTTTTGAGAGGCCGTTAGACCTTATTTCATGTCCATACCTTTGCATTTTTTTTTCACGTTTTCAATGTAGTTATAAGAGGTTCATAGTTTCCAACATGCTGTATAATTTTATGGCAAACCTCTTCGTTTGTAATGTGGTCTCTGTATGATATGGCAAGAATCTTTCTAAATCATCGCATTTCTAATGTTCGTATCTTTCTTTCCAGTTCATCTGTTAAGGACCTGTTTATCATATATTATGAATCATCATTGCGGTTTTCATAGGTAACATTTTTTTTTAATTTTAAATGTAACACGAACTGTGGTCTACTCGGTGTAAGGTTTTAGTTTACATACAGGAGTATTTTTACGTTTCGTTCGTGCTTAGAGGCCCGCCAAATTTTACACCGGTCGCCTAGAAGGCAATACTTCTCAAAAAAAAAAAAAAAAAACCTAAAACTACCTCTATGTTATAAGTTTCTTAGGACAGTATGACCAGAGTATGAGTAATATCTTGTTACTGAGAATTTAGAGCCGCTTAGCTCCTCTTTTAAAGACTGTCCGTAAAGGTTTTAACAGGTCATAGCTACTGTGGAGGGCAGACAGGCCATAGGTATTCTGAATGCTCTACGAGAAGTAAGATGTTTGCGAGAAGCAAGTGATGTCTGCAAGTCTGCAACACTAACCAGACTGCAAGAACAACATGTAAAACAAGTTGTGGTCACACAAAACCACTACGCAGGAAGTTAAGAAAGAATAAGAAACCAACACAGAACTGGTGTCGTGAGCCGCTACACGCTTCGGCATTTACTGAGGAGTTCGCGCCAATAATTGCATACATTTTTATAATATTGTAGAGGCTGACCTTGACGTCTTTACAAATCTGTATTTACTCACTGAGAATTTCTTTATGGACTCTACCATCATCCAAGTGTGTCATAGCTATCACCTTTCCTAGACTGAGCATGGAGAAATTTGAACACACACACCCCCCCCCCCCCCCCCCCCCCCCCCCCCCCAAACCTTTCCAACTCGTCAGTGTTTGGAACCTTGTCTTGCCTTTTAGAGCAAAGTACTCTTTCTAGAGACATCGCTCGTGCATGATATTTATCGTTCTCTTATTGTTCAGTTAAGTTGACAAAGTTTCACTAACAAAACGACGAGTGCTTCACAATGATATTACTGAGTTACTTATTCTGACGCTGATTTCTTGCTTTGTCCAGGGACAGTCTATTCGACTATGGCCAGGTTATTTAAAAAGATCAACTGTCTCTAACTCTTTGCCCTCAGCGAAGGCTATCATTAGCACCTTGCGCCATAAACTGGTTTTTTTAATTTGTTTTTTTTTTTTTTCATTTTTCTGATTCTTAGCTCACATTCTCAAAAGGCGTCAGCAAATGATGATAGGTTACATTGCAGGTCCTAACATGAGTCTTGCATAACTGCATAACCATCTACAAAGAGAACATTTCTTAAAAGAACCTTAATAACTATGTTATCATTTAACAGCGTGTTTAATTTAGCAAGTTACAGACACCGTACCAGTAAAATACAATGAATAGAACCACATCCATACCGTTTAGACGCAAACGTCTTAACCTCTTCCACCCCCCCTCCCTAAACCCCCTTCTTCAAGCCACTTTTACCACAGTAAGAATTAAATTATTAACATTTAGAAAAACTCACCACAAAAATACAGTGAACAGTCTCATTGTCACCTCAACCAGACAGTCACAAAAAGCCAGAATGGGCTTTCCTCTTTCTCCCATTCTGCCAAGCATGACTCCGAAAAAGATGGAGAACATGACGATTCCCAGTACGTTTGGTTTGCCCGTTCCTCCATCTTTTAACTCTATGTTGTACCTTTTCTCAGCTTGCACTAAAGAGCAGAAAAAGTCCAACAGCATAAAACCATTGCTAGTGCTCTATATTCTGTGTACATATCTACTAGTGGGTATTACGCGTGAGCAAGTTCACACAGATAAATTAACTCTTAGTGTTCCATTTAACGTGGATATAGCTAGCAGTGGCTTTTAAACAAAGATAAAAGCCCAAAACGTGTATATCTTAGGTTTCCAATTAAAATAGGTGTATTTTTTAGCGTGGTCAGTAAACAAAAGATTATATTCAAAAGTCGAAGCGCATCTGCCTGAGAGGCAAGGTACCAACAGTCTCCACACAAATGTGTCAGGTCTGTCAAACGGATGTACACGCAACATCCGGTTTTGGAACATAACTACAGTCCAGAAGTGGGGCAAAAAAAAACAGCATTTTTCACCAGAATTTACAGCTGGTCGACGCAAAGAAGAAAAAAGAAGAAGTTTAAAACGTCTATATCTTATATTTGAATTTCACGTGAAGACAACTTTTACAAGGTGTCTGAAAACATCAAGTTATGGATGAACGGCAGCTAATGGAGTAATGGTTTTAACAACAGATCAACATCATGGTGCACGAGTGGTAACCTATAAGTTCTTCGTTATATTTCTAATTCAAGCCTAAAATTTCAACTCAGTAATATTTTGCGCACCTGGTTAACTCCACATTTTGCGAGGGCAGCGCCGTTACGAAACTCTTTTCGATTTCCAACTGCCAGGGGATTTTTACGTGCGCAACAATACACACGGGCGTCTGATCTTACTACCCAGAGACCAGAAGGAATAGTAGAAGTGCACGTGAAAAAAACCCCAACCTTCACCGGGGCGTGAAACAGCTGTAAGGAAGATTACCACTACACGGACTAAAATGTAGCGATAGTTGAAAACAATTGCCACCAACTTTAATTGTGGGAGGATAATTGATTGCTTTATTTTTATTCCAATCGCTTTATACTTTTTTTTTTTTTATGAATTCATCAGATGTGGCTAAATAATACTAGCAACATACGAAATGGAGAAAAGGTAAAACAGAATGTAAAGATGCTACAAAAGTAGTTAAGCAAAAAGCGTGAATACATAAACAAATTGTCAGAGATATGGAAGCTAACCATCAGAACAGCGAATCCAGACTTTTTTTTTTTTTACTTCCATCGATACACCTCCAGGACCCTAACGGACCAAGGGTTATAATATGTTAAGTCGATAATATTAAAATCAAAAGAACGGAAACATATAAGTACTTAGGTGCACATTTTAACTGCTCCAACGTGCTTAGAATAAGAAGAAACTCCACAGGAGAGCATGTACAGCAGGGGTATACCAATCGTCAGTAGAAGTAACCTCTCGTCGACGAATGTTTCGGCCCACTAGCACCTATACATTTTCCACCTGATTTCATGAAGCTCAGGGTTGGTTTCCCCTACTGCAGGAATTACCGGATGTTATTCGGACAGAGACAAGACGAATTGGTGACTTTGCAGAAGGTACTGTGAGAAACTTAGAGTGCAGATAAAAGTGGTGACAGCTTATTACACATTTCATTAAACAGGGTCATAACGAAGAATCTTTGGACACATCGAAGATGGAAACAGCGGGGAATACAGAGTGAGAAGCAACAACAAATTTCATAATCTGAATCACCATTGATCACTGGCATCATGAGGGCTAATAGACTGATATAGCTGGGGCAGAGAGGTTAAGATCCATACAAAAAGGACATGAATGGCCGTAGACGACGAGGCAGACGGAGAAGCTTTGTAAAGATAATATCCAGACCACCCGAGGGAGTAGTCGTGGCGTAGCTGCTAGACGCTCGCCTCGGATCGGAAGGTCGTGGGTTCGGTCCCTGGCGGAGGCGGCCTCTTTCAAAAACGACCTTGACTCCCAGGTCGACGTAGTCTTGAGTGGATACCGGGTGCAGTCTCGGGAAGTAAAAACGTCCGGTGTAATGCTGACCACATCACCCATCTTGTGCCGATTGGTCTATAAAAATATAGGTCTAGCCCTATATGCCCTCAAGGCGTGAAAAGGGGACCTTTACTTTACTTACAGACCAACTGGAAAGAGTAGGCCTACCAGAGTGATGAATGGAGGCGGGTGATATCTGCAGCAATGAACCTCAAGGGCACGGAATGCTGCAGTAGAAGAAAATGAATCTGTAACATTGCAACGATTGAACTAGCCGTGTATCCTTTAGGCATTCTGGATCCTGACTTTACATGCTCGCCACTCCCATTCTGACAACTAAAATAAACAAGAATATATTACCAGTTTCATTTGATGTCTCATTGAATATCGAATGTGAAGTCTCATTAAAAATCGATGTCTGATTGATGTTGGGCAAAGTCTCATCTTCGTATAGAATTTCCGTAACCGTCTCTTTAGTTCGATACTGAAAATAAATACGTTTGATAATAGTTTATATAAATATTATTAACAAATTCAGATTTCGTGCAATAAATTGTTGTTCATTGTTAACTAGTTGTGATACATTCTAGTATGTATGGTAGGGAGAAGCAATAGAAACATGCATAATCTGTTTAAATCAGCACTAATTAATGATTGCTTGAACACTAGTAGACTGCAATGATCCGGGCATGTATAGACAATGGCATAAGACTGAAAGTAACTGTATAAATAGAAACATTTGAGTTTTGAGCGTCGGCTAGATCCCCTGGAAACTCCTCGCAGGGCCGTTCTCCTTATGCCGTAATGATCTTTTCGTGCCTACATACTTTTCACTTGCTTCCATGTGATCTGCAATTTGTGCCTACGGGAGGGGCGGGGGGGGGGGGGTGTTGTTGTTCAGCACCCTTAAATTTTTTTTTCCCAGGGAAGGGGCTGAATTCCCAATGTTGGCGCCCCTGTCACCAAGGTCCTTTGAATGGGGAATTCAACACTGCTCAAAATTAATGCAGTACCGACGCTTTGAAAACCGGAGTATGACAAAAGCAGTGCCAGTGCCCTAGAAAAAGAGGTATAACAAATGCAGTACCAAAGCCTTGAGAACGGGTCATAACAAAAGTAGCACTAACACCGTGAACACAGAGTATAACAAATGCAGTACCAAAGCCTTGAGAACGGGTCATAACAAAAGTAGCACTAACACCGTGAACACAGAGTATAACAAATGCAGTACCAAAGCCTTGAGAACGGGTCATAACAAAAGTAGCACTAACACCGTGAACACAGAGTATAACAAATGCAGTACCAAAGCCTTGAGAACGGGTCATAACAAAAGTAGCACTAACACCGTGAACACAGAGTATAACAAATGCAGTACCAAAGCCTTGAGAACGGGTCATAACAAAAGTAGCACTAACACCGTGAACACAGAGTATAACAAATGCAGTACCAAAGCCTTGAGAACGGGGCATAACAAAAGTAGCACTAACACCGTGAACACAGAGTATAACAAATGCAGTACCAAAGCCTTGAGAACGGGGCATAACAAAAGTAGCACTAACACCGTGAACACAGAGTATAACAAATGCAGTACCAAATCCTTAAAAACGGGGCATAACAAAAGTAGCACTAACACCGTGAACACAGAGTATAACAAATGCAGTACCAAAGCCTTAAAAACGAGGCATAACAAAAGTAGCACTAACACCGTGAACACAGAGTATAACAAATGCAGTACCAAAGCCTTAAAAACGGGGCATAACAAAAGTAGCACTAACACCGTGAACACAGAGTATAACAAATGCAGTACCAAAGCCTTGAAAAAAAAGGGGCATAACAAAAGAAGCACTAACGCTTTGAAAACGGGATTTAAGAATTTATGCCGTCATCTGCAAACGATATCATAAAACATATATTGGGTAAGCTGGTAGGAAGCTAGCAGATCGCTTCCATGAACAATTCTCGGACATTCGTGATAAGGCTCTTATACCTGTCTTCCTCCATTTCAACAGTTCTGACCACGAAAAACAAAAACGACAAGTCAGTCACTGCTATTAAATTTTGCTCCGATGATCAAACCGACCTCTACTAATTAGAAAATCTTTCATTCCTAGTTTGAGCGTACTAGTCCTGGAAGGATCAGTATTCAACACAGCTTGTATTATTTTGATTAATTTATTTGTTTATTTTTTAAACTTATATTTCAAACCCTCTTTTTTTTGCATTCGCCATCTCACTTATTTCGTTTCGTTTTGTAGCCCTTCATATTCATATTACCCCCCCCCCCCCCACCCCCTCCCATCCATTACTTACTTCTTGGTTTCACGTTGACTTTGATTTTCTATAAGCTTTGTTGTCTTGTGTGTTAAGTTTCGAGTCACAGTTGGTACTGTATTTAGGACTCCGTTGATAAAGACACACAGGACGCGACAAGAGCACTGACATGATTAGTGATTATACTGACCGTGTAGGATGGCGAAGCATGACCGCCTACAGTTATCGACATGGCACATCATGATAGTGTTAGGGAAAAGGGACGCTGAGTGAGTTTGTTTATATTTGTGTGTGTGTGTGTGTGTGTGGAAAGAGAGCAGTTGGCCAAAAAAGATTGATTTAATCAGTAGAAGAAGCTCTATTCTTCTTCTTCTTCTTCTTCTTCTTCTTCTTCTTCTTCTTCTTCTTCTTCTTCTTCTTTTTCTTTGTTTTTTTCACCGACTGTAAACTCCGGCGGAAAGTTCTGATTTGTCGTCCACTCTTGGATTTGGTTTTGATCCAGAAGTTGAATTTTGCGTGCTCACCTGTTGTACAGATTGGACTTTTTTGTTTGCATTGTGCTGGTTTCTGTCTCTCAGGGAGATTCACTCCGACTATGAAGGAAACATCAATAATTAGTCGCCTGCTGCGACATGTTTTTTACGGGCGGTGGGTCTGTTCTGTGTTCTCCAAAGCGGAGAAGGAAATAATATTGTTTGTTCAACAATTGATAATTGACAATTGCAGGTAGTCATAAAGTGCTGCAGGCGAAGTCATATATCAGGGTAGCTGCAGACACAGACCACCCTTGCACGAAGCTCTGGGTGCAGTTAAGGGTCAGCGGCTGATAAGAGGGAAGTTATGGATGGCTCAGGCAGAAGACGCAATCAGACAGGTTTACATCCTTGAAAACATTAGGCGAGGATAGGAGTGGGTCAAAGTGCCACTTGAACTTTGTGTAGGGTCATGATCACACTCAGCCGGGAATGCAGAGAGGGGCCAGAAGGTGCCACAGAGGTGGAAATTCAGCAATTAATTCAAGATAATGCTCGCTCAGAAAATTTAATCACTTACACGGGCGGTTCAGTGTCAAGAGGCAAAAAAAAAGTGCTTAGGATTTCTTAGCAAAAGTTAGTGGTTGACGTTTGGTGCACGAGAGCCTAGCAAATGACACCACAACATCCAGCTTAAGAATGGAGGTGGAGGTGGCCACTGCAGCTTTTCATTGGCTAGAGAACACGACACACACACACACACACACTCACACACACACACACATCGTGATTGTAACTGACTTAGAAAGCATGCTGGGGAAGATCAGGACAGGCATGCTTCGTGCAGAGTGGCATGCCTCGCTGCGGAGGACACGGGTAAGAAGTATTGTCTGGATTTTTTCACCAGGAACGCTGGTGTGTTGGGAAATGAACAGGCGGACAGACTGGCTGGCTCTGCACAGCTTGGTGGAATATTGATGCCTGATTAAGCAGACGTGGTTACTGCCTTGTAGGAGAGCGTGTACAGTTTGAAGGAGCAGATGGATCACTACAGTCTGGTGAGATTCATGCAGGGGGAAGTCACGAGAGGTTCTGGCAGTTGCTCGAGGCTCAGAGGAAAAGCAAAACGGACCTTTAATCGGAATGCTACTGGCACCATTAGTATCAGAACTCTTCGCTGGCTGCTGAAGATGGGGACGGAGCGCTTTTGGAAATGCCTCGAGTGCTGTGATGTCAGTTCTCGAATCAAATCAATCAATCAAACATTTGATAAACACACTTACAAGCCAATTTTTTTAAAGTGTCTGTTAGATTGCAATGGTTGTTTGCATGCAGCCTTAGAATATGCATGACGCAAAAAACTGGTATTCTTTAGTCATTAGATATCTTTTGATCTTTTCGAACCACGGTAAATAAGTAGAGGGAACTTTTAGATTTTACAGTAAACATATAAATTTCCGGTTCTATTTTTTGTTTGTTTTTGTTTTGTTTAGAGGCGTGTCTTCATATTACATTGATAGGTCAAGTACATTTATTTGTTGTTATTTATGTTCAATTGAGCTGAGCTGAGCTGAGACAAGAAAGACGTCACGGCACTCGGGCCATTCCCATATGGTCTCTGTCCCCATCTTCAGCAGCCAGCGCAGAGTTGCAATACTATTCGTACCGGACGCATTATGATTACGTGTCCATCTTGCCTTTCCTTTGATACACCCAAGTGTATCATTCTTTCCAGACCATAACAATCTATTTTCTCTTCTGAAATCGTTACTTGTTTCTAACGGATCCTGACCACATCTGCCATGTCATGTATCAATTCAGCACCCAGTGATGCACAATCAGCCTGTCTGTCTGCGTTGTTCAATTGTAAACATGTGCCTAATATGTAACCACTCACTGAAAAAATGGTTTTAATTATTTTGAAT
This sequence comes from Candidula unifasciata, assembly GCA_905116865.2. Taxonomy (NCBI): domain Eukaryota; kingdom Metazoa; phylum Mollusca; class Gastropoda; order Stylommatophora; family Geomitridae; genus Candidula; species Candidula unifasciata. The sequence goes on along the minus strand of CAJHNH020001620.1, from coordinate 395,560 downwards.
CTGACAATCACCAAAGGGTGAAAATTGTTACTATCTGAACAAATTGTAATCCATTTCAGTGCCAGTTCTCGTCTTCCTCTCGGAGCACTTTTTCCAGAAATGAATATCCATTGTTGAGAGGAAATCACGTGTCAGAACTTTAACATCATACATTTTAAATGTACTGTTATTTTCGGCAACTTGAATTTTGACTTTATCCCAAACAAGCTCTATGGTGTTGAGATGTGAATAATATGCAACGAGTCGTAGAGAAGTGTAGCCGTATTTTTTAATGGTTTTTGTCACTGTGATACATCTTTGTCTTATTTGTTTTCCTCACAAGCTGCAACAACTCTGCCTTCAAAAATGTGTCGTAAAAGTTGACTTTTTCCTTAGCAAGCCATGTCCTCATTTGATCTTTTGTATTTGATGCCGTTGGCACTTTGTCTTTCTCTGATACAGTATTATGATAGCTGGCATTATCCATTACTAGGTATGATGGTCTTTCCAGAATTGGAAGGAGATCATTCGTCATCCAGTGCCTGAAAATGTATACATTCATATCAGTGTGGTATCCCTACTATCGGCACTTTTTGATTGGAAAAAATGTCCAGCATCATGGATATGATTTTTTCCCTGCTTCCTGCATAAGTGAGTATAATGCGCTGGCCTTTGCTCTTGGAATGTTTCTTTTCTGTTCACCGTTTACTGACTGCCATCGTGAGCATTAACCCAGGATTCATCTAAATATACAATATATAGCCTTACCTCAGCCGCTCACTGCTTTGATTAGCGATCAAACGTGGCTTTTCACAAATAATATTCCTTCTACCTACAGTTTTCCTGAAAGTGAACCAGGTGGCTCTTACAATTTTCCACTGACTACTTTTGAAATGTCAATACTGCATTGTGATTTCAATGTTAATTTCAGTTTTTGGAGAGTAACAAGTTGATTTGTCTCTAACATTTTTAAGATCTCACGTCTAATGACATCTTCATCAAAGTCGTCAACTTTCCTTTTCCTTCATTGCTTAACATGAGCGTACTTTGTGTCCAGTCAAATCCAACGGTTAAATGATGCTCTACCCAGACCAAGCGCCAATCGTGTTCTTTTCTCTGTGTCATGAATATTAGAATATAAATAACCCATTTTGATTTCCTGAGGAAATGCTGGTACAGTAAAACGGTAACCTTCTGCATAGTTATAAATTTATATCTCAAATTCATTTTGAAGCTGATGTCTATGACAGCTTTTATGAGCTAGCTATGTGACACAATAACGCAACACTGTTTTGTGAATGTGCCTTTGATTAAAAGACATTAATTAACGTCCTTTTTTGGCACCAGGTCACTTAAAGTGCGACTTTGCACGAGAAAATCGTGAAATTGCATAGGTTTTCTCTGCCCCCTGTTAAACCAGTCATAGTGTGCATTACTTGATGAAACTAATGAAAGTAAACCTTCCCAAAGTCTACCAATATGGTTTCATGATAAAAATATATGCCATACAGAAAAAAAAAAAAAACGAAACATGATATTATTTTTTTGTGAACAAAATAAAATGAGTTTTCTTAACGTCATGTATATTCTAAGACTACGTGCCCAAAAAAATCATTTCGATATAACAGACAGTTTTCTAGAAAATAGCTTGCATGTGTTTATATCTTTTGTTTAACGAACTATAATACCAAACCCTTCGTAATGAAATAGCAACACAATTTGTTGCCATAATTGTAACCGATGTTGACAAAGACGAAGCTAGCTTACTAGTCAGAGGTTTTTCTTCTTTCTTCTTTTCTCTACTCCTGGAATGCCAGGCGGCGTCAGGGCAGGAAGAGATCCCCAGAACAGGCCCTTCTGTTCGTTTCATTGTCTCGGACATTTCTGCCGTCCATATCTGCGTGGTCGACCTCTGGATCTGTTACCACTGTACCTGTATAACATTGCTCTCTGTGGTGACCTGGCTGATACCAATTTTGTTACATGGCCAAACCATTCGGTTTGTTGTCTATCTATAAAGTTCAGGACTGGTTCTATGCCGACTCTCTTCATGATATTGTACCTTAGTCGATCTTTCCTCGCTACAACTAGCGTAATTCGTAAACATTTCATTTCTGTCGTGACTTTCTATCCTTCTGTCCTCTGAAGACAGTGTCCAAGTTTGAACTTCTGAAGACAGTGTCCATGTCTGACATTGATAGCATAATTTGTAAGAATATTGTGTTGAACATATTCACTTGATTGCGTTTCAAAATCGGTGTCATTTGGCCTAAAACCTGATTGGCTTTATTGCATGTTTTCTGGATTTCTTTAAAAAAAAAATGCTTCCCAGATCTGTAAAATACTTCGCCTGCTTTTACTGGTGTTCACCAGTTTTCATACAGGTAAATTTTTTTTCTTTTTTTTTTCTGGGGAATGACATCACATCTGTCAGAGGTTGAACGTGGCTAATTCAAATCGAACCAACGAATACGTTAATATTTCTATTTATGTTAAAGAATAGTCAGGAACGAATTGGTTACATCACTAACCAAACTGACAGAGATATCTTCTGCTACCTCAAAAAAAAAAAAAAATTTACAGCTCTAAATCTTTTGCAAAGGTCAGGTTTGAGTGCTAAGAGCTAAGCATCCGCACATTTCCAGCGTTGTTTAAGTGCTACTGTGTCTTTCCCGCCTTCAGTGTTATGAAAACACATTTCTGCTAGCGATTTCATACCCGTTTGTCAACTACCCAAAGGCCACGTATTGATTCTGATATATTTGTAAGCCGGGGCTGTCTGCAAACAAAAGGGGCCGATTTAAAGCTGCCAACAGAAGGTTTGCAGTGTCGTCCGGTTACATCGATTCCGATTATTATCGTTTGACAGAAACCACTATAGATCAATGCATGTTTCTTTATTCCTTTTTTTTTTAAACTGTTACATGGTGAGTTGATTTAGCATTTCTCTTTTTTTTATTTTTTTTATTTTGGAGATGGTAATCTGGCATTACTATGCGCCTTCACAATACGATATCATTGACACAATATATAAGGACACACTTGCTTCACTTATTATGTCTTTTGTTTGAGCCGAACTATTATAGAATCATGTGTTTTCTTTTTTAAAATTATATTCTTTACACGGACTTTTCAGTAAATGAACACATAAGCTTTTATTAACTAGTCTAAGCTAGCAGACAATGTCGAATTTCTGACACTAACATAATTGCTTGACCTAAGGATTAAAGCATGGTGAAGCAGATCGTCTGGTGTTCGATATCGAGATAGGAGACATTATACTAACGCTTTATCACAGTAGACTTTACACAAATACTTTGGAGTGTATGTGCCGCATGATTTGATTGAGCCCATCTGGAAATGTTCATAATCACATAGTATTAACTACTTTAAAAAACGTAGTAAATAAGGGCAGTATAGACTATATTGCAGAAACAGTGCACGAACAACTGTGTTAAATACAGCTTCAGAGTACACATGACTGTAAAAGTGCAACTATGCTGGGTGCAGGGATCTCTTTTCTCATGGAATGTAATTCGTTTCAGAAGTCCAACTTTAAAAACATGTAACTCAGTACCAGTTTGGTGTAACTTGTTGAAACTTAGCACGCAGCCTATCAATAATCATGTCCCTGTAAGCATTTGAAAAAAAAAATGAAAACCAACATCTAGTTTTTATTTTGCCCTTTTTTGTGTGTGTGTTCCCTAAAAAAAACAAGAAACCGATTTTAAGCAAACAGTCAGCATGCTTACAGTTACTTGAGTAAAATGAGTAAGAGGAACTTTTAAAAACAGCAGATTGCAACACGCGCCATAGGCGTTTTATTCTCAGGTGGTCATCACCAGCAGAAATCTCCCGTTAGTTGTGGATTTTCTTTTTGAGTAGGGAATAGGCTATGAAAATAATCAACAGGCATCCCTGGACATGCGAATTGATTTCCAAACGTTATCCATTGTATCAGTTACCGTAACAAGTTGCTGTATATTATTTTGTCGGGGTTACATAAATTGTATTATTCAAATAAAGATAAAAAAAAAAATTGATGCTTTAAGAAAACAACAACAGCTGCGCCATTGTAAATTACAGAATCATAAAAACATGTAACATCTAAGGCTACATAAAATAATCCATGTTGATCTGATCAGGAGCTTTCGAGATATTTTTTTAAGTGTGAGGGTATAAGTTTCGAAAGGCTGTTAAATACACACATAATTCCAGGTCCACGTGGAAGGCAAGGGAAAACCAACATTATCTTCGCAAGTCTTTGTTGATCACATCTGGTCAATGTCATAGTAAAATTAATCAAAGATCGAGAACACTTGAGAGGCATAACTTGTACAGCTTCTGAGAAGACACGGTCATAAAGAGAAGGATAATAATATCCGTTGATTGTGACACCAGATAGTAACTGTTGAAGTGATCTGTGTAGTGGTACTTACCGCGTTAAAACAAGTTGCTATTAAGTTGTCTGGGAACATGTTTCTGTGGAAAAGTGAATAATATGATAAGAAATGTGACATCATCATTAGCATTGTCATCGACATTATAACCAATAATTGCTTCATCTACAGAAAGGTATATTTATATATTCCCCCCCCCCGCCCCTTTGGTGTAGCAGCTAGATGCTTGCCTTTGTATCCGAAAATCGTGGGTTCAAATCCGCATGGTACCAGATTTTGTTTCGAAAGAAGCCTTGGCTTCCAGGTTGACCCAGCCTTACATAAGTTGGTAAAAAAAGTAAAGATCCCTTTTCACGCCTTTCGGCGCATCGGTCATATGGGCAGAGCGTCCCATATTTTTACAGACCATCAGCACTCTGTGGGTAATGTGGTCAGCATTACGCCGCCTTACATAAGTACCAGGTGAAAATCACCTAAAGTATAGTAAATCCGTAACAGACTGGATGGGGTAAACCGATCAATCGATCAATCGTGTAGATTGAGACTGATATAGTACCAAAAGTTTAACACAGTGGCTGCCACCAAAGTTTACACAGATACTGCCCCAATAGTCTACACAGGCCTTATCCCCAGTTAGGTGGGTTTTTTTTAAATTTAACTTGTTGCTGTCTCACTTTACCATCACTGGCGTAGCCCCTATTTTTCAACATCGGATATCCGCATAGTTTAATAGAGGACTGTTTACATAACTAAGATAACAATTTTACAGATTTAACCACCTAATTAAGCAATGTTTTGAAAGCTATTAGAATATTAGACACTTTGAAATAATGTAAAGAACAAAAAGGAGATATAGTTTTGTTTTTCGAATTCTTGGAGAACTAATCCTCAAATACCACTTTATATACAGATTCTATTTTCCACAAAAGACATTCATTTTCTAGTTTTCTATACATCTAATTTTAGTTAGTATTTGCCAATACGGGAAACAACATTGTTATTATTTATTGTTATGCGTCATCATCTTAAAGAACTAAGAACATCTTCGGCTCCCCAAAAAACCTGTAAAGTGACAAAAGCAGCCCAGAGCTGACTAACCATAAACATGAAGCTAAAATATGCCTTTGTTTATGATTAAATGAATCATTTATAGGAAATGCTGCTAAAATGTCAAGTACTTAAAGGGTGTTTTGTGTTCATGTCATTTCACAACATTGCGCAATGGGTTTAACCTTTTTCTTATTGTCAGTTGTGTGATGTTCAGAGCTTTCTGTCTTGTGCGCCGCTGCCGACACAAAGAATTATTTGGGGTGGGAAAAACGGTTCTGGTCAGCACATTTTCTGGGGCCATCATGGATATAAGCCTTGTTTTAGTGCATAAATAATAATAATAATAGCATCAACAACGGGCTGAATGGCAAACAAATATAATAGTTTCCAGTAAAACTACCAACTCCTATGAAGGTGTGTTCACCTTGCCGAGGTAGGGGAAATTTGTGCTTTTAAACCATCCTGAGAGATATGCCGGCGTTAGCGTAGCTACCAGCAGGGCCTTCCAAGCCGGAAAGGTCAAAGGGTAGAGAACAGTCAAAGAAAGATACCCTATTCCTTCAGGTTTGGGTTACAAGCGTGGCATCGATACTAACACTATCGTGAAACTTCATTTCGACTTGAAACAGATATCTAAGTCTCGATTTCGGATGGATTTTGCACTTCTCTTTCAGCATAAAATAATCCACATACCACAAAGACACATTTCATTTATAAATATATATATATATATATTGTTACCAGAAATTGTTGATCAATTTTATATTTTTCGTGTGATAATTTAGATTACATACAACAGGCCACGTTAGCGCAGCTGATAGGAGGCTCGCTTTCAAATATATATATATTATGCATGTTATCTAAAGGTAAAAAACGGTAAAGTGGGAAGATGTGAAGCAGCGTCATTGCACATGGTTATAAACCATAAGTGCTCTGCCACTAGTACAGACAGCTGAAAAGAAACTGTCCGCCTGTGTCGCCATCCGCACGCAACTCCGTAGCTACAGCGACGTTCCTCCATTTACCTCAGAGCGTTAACTCTGGTACCCATATCCTAGATGTTGAGTGAACCCCGAGGAACCGCCCGGTTTCGAGCTCCAGCTGTGGGCTGCAGCGAGTCGCAGCTGGATTTGAAAGCGAGCCTCCTATCGCCTGCGCTAACGCGGCCTGTTGTATGTAATCTAAATTATCACACGAAAAATTTACAATTTATCAACAATTTCTGGTAACAATATTTATATGTTTTAAAAAGAACGCCGCATTCTAAATAATCTCACATGACATACACAGAGTTATTAATTTATACACTTAGCAAAATGGATTCAATTTCGTCAAGAGAGATTATGGATGCCGTTTTATCAACATTTTTGCCGTAACATTTATGCTCCCTTTCTGCATAGACAGTTTATGAGGTATAGTAATATAGTGATTAGAAATGGCATGCAATAATTGTCAATGAAATGCCGAATTTCATTTTGTCAGTGTTCATCCCTAATATGGCTGGCCGTAGAGTGGGTAATTTGTCAATTTAAACTTCAAAATAAACAACAAACCAGCGGTTTCATAAAATCATTTACTGCTTAGTTTTTTATTTTCTATTTTTTTTAATATAAAGCAAACAGATGACTGTTAATTTATTACTTTAATTATTTGTTAATTCTGAGTAATGGTAAAAATTTTATTTAAAAAAACCTCTTTTTGAAAAAAAAAATGTCCATTAACGAGAAACAAAAATTTTTATGGATTTAATGTGACGTCAAAAAAAGCAGGCGCATATAAACGTTTTGCTATGCTGAAAATTAGTTTTTGTTAGAAAAAAAAAATTCTATCCAAACTGCCTCAGTCAGTTGCTAATACAATCAATTTAAAGACTGCGTGTACGTAAAAAACCAGCGAATCATCTGCTAATTCCTGCTTTCTTTTTTTAGCTGTCTGGGCTTTGAAATCTCGCTAGACCCTTTTCTGTCCAACTTGCCAGTTGTGTTGGACTATTTTACATTCGTGCTGATACTTTTTTAGCTGGTAATGTCCCGCAGTTCTTATGAGGACTTTCTATATCTTAGAGTAATAATTAAAAAAAGGAATTCTCCCAAATTCATTCGTGAAGTTATTTATAGAAATGTATTAAAGCCGACTGAAACATTCTATCAGATGACACACAGATGGCCATAACAAATAAAAGTTTTATTTTCTTCTTCTTCTTCTTCTTTCCTTCTTCATCTTCTTCTTCTTCTTCTTCTTCTTCTTCTTCTTCTTCTTCTTCTTCTTCTTCTTCTTGTTCTTCTTCTTGTTCTTCTTCTTGTTCTTCTTCTACTTCTTCTTCTTCTCCTTCTTCTTCTTCTTCTTCTTTTTCTTCTTCTTCTTCTTCTTCTTCTTCTTCTTCTTCTTCTTCTTCTTCTTCTTCTTCTTCTTCTTCTTCTTCTTCTTCTTCTTCTTCTTCTTCTTCTTCTTGTTCTTCTTCTACTTCTTGTTTTCTTTTTCTTCTTCTTCTTCTCCTTCTTCTTCATCTTCTTCATCTTTTTCTTCTTCTTCTTCTTCTTCTTCTTCTTCTTCTTCTTCTTCTTCTTCTTCTTCTACTTCTTTTTCTCTTTTTCTTCTTCTTCTTCTTCTTCTTCTTCTTCTTCTTCTTCTTCTTCTTCTTCTTCTTCTTCTTCTTCTTCTTCTTCTTCTTCTTCTTCTTCTTCTTCTTCTTCTTCTTCTTTTTTTTGTTCTTCTTCTTCTTCTTCTTCTTCTTCTTCTTCTTCTTCTTCTTCTTCTTCTTCTTCTTCTTCTTCTTCTTCTTCTTCTTCTTCTTCTTCTTCTTCTTCTTCTTCTTCTTCTACTTATATGTCTTCATCATCGTCATAATCCTATCATCTTGCGTCTTCTCTCCTCGTCTTCCTCCACCTTCTCCTCCATCCTCCGTGGCCAGATCAAAAGCAAATATCTGCAATAATGACTAAACAAATGTCGTTTGATATATGATGATGGAGTTAACTTGGTTATATTATCATCTGGCTGGTTTCCCAGTAGGTTTCGCTTTGTGTAGACATTTATCTATGTATTCTTCCACTTCTTCTGTTGATAAGACCCCGAATTAAACCTGTTTCTATATTCCGGATCTGCCGTTGAAGTGCCACTCTTATTTATCTTATTTTATGGTCAGAGGTGTCGAAACAATGTGGCTGTTCTGTATTACTGAATAATGATCAACATCATAGTACATTGGGCATACACGTTGATGCTCCGTCTCCCGCAGCAAACATCTTAAGGTGTAGATGCTAACTGTTCCTGCAGCACATTGATTATATACATTTATATTATATTTCTCTCATGCGTCCCTCCCTGCCGGATCCACTCGTAATGTCTAGACTGGCACTATTAACCATGGGACGCTGTTGCATGAGTTAGAAGAGAAAGGGTTGAAAAAAAAAGGCGGGTGGGGGAGGGGGTGGGGTGGGGTTGAGTGCCATTGGAGGTGTCCAGAGATCAAACCAACTCTTGAAATGTTACTCGGCATTGTTTGTGTGTGTGTGTGTGTGTGGGGGGGGGGGGGGGGGGGGGGGGGGGGGGGGTGTTAGCATAGTCCCATTACAAATTTGTTTATGTCAAATGTTAAACCAGATAGTTTCCTAAATGAAAATGGAAGATAATGTTTATTACCAGTGGTCAATAATACACTCACCCAGGGAGAATACATTATTATTATTTATTGAGGTGAATTATTTAAAAGTGTTGTCTAGTAAGTCAGTGTGTGTGTGTCTGTGTGTGTGTGTGTGTGTGTGTGCGTGTGTGGTTGAGCATAGTCGCATTACAAATTTGTTTATATCATATGTTATACTAGATAATGTCCTAAATGTAAATGGGAGGTAATGTTTATTACCAGTGGTCAATAATACACTCAACCGGGGAGAATATATTATTATTATTTACTGAGGTGAATCTTTTGAAAGCGAGTGTTGTCTAGTAAGTCAGTGTGTGTGTGTGTGTGTGTGTGTTTGTGTGTGTGGTGTGTTGGTGTGGGGATGTCGAGGTGGGGGTGGTAGGGATGTGTGTCACTTGGTCAACACACACTACAAGCATCTGACTATGGTGGTGATGGCGGTAGCAAAAGCAATGGTGTGGCTGGAGGTAAAGCTTGTTTGCCCCATACGTGCTTTCTAATTTATTTTATGAGCATGCTTCGGAGGACAGAGACAGGATGGATTTGAAGAAAATGGTTGGAGTCGCTGAAGAAATCTCGCCTCATTGGAATCAGTATTATGTTTTTGTGCCAGGATACTCTGGGGTAAGAGGAAACGAACGAGCGGATTGGCTTGCTGACTGGGCCACGGTAGATACAGGAAAAACAATGGACCAGGCCGACATTCTCAATCCCCTCAAGGAGGCAGGACGAGAAGATGATTCCGGATACGACGGTGAGTCGGCAACATTCACAAGATCACAAGAACTTTATGTCAAAAGATTTGATTTGATTTGATTTGATTCAAGTACCGACATCACAGCACTCGGGACATTCCCATAATCGCTACGTCTCCATCTTTAGCAGCCAGCGAAGAGTTCCGATACTAAGGTGCCAGTAGCTTTCTGATTAAACGTCTGTCTTGCCTTTCCTCTGAGCCTCGATCTTCTGCCTGAACCTCTCGTCACCTCCCAACTGCATCAATCTCACCAGACTGTGGTGATCCATCTGCTACTCCGAATTGTACACACTCTCCCACAAGGCACTAACCACGTCTGCCCTGTCATGTAGCAGTATTGCACCAAGTTGTGCTGAGCCAGCCAGTCTGTCCGCCTGTTCATTTCCCGACACACCGGCGTGACAATGCTCCTCACTCGTGTCCTCCGCAGCGAAGCATGCCACTCTGCACGAAGCAAACCTGTTCTGATCTACCTCAGCATGCTTTCTGAATCAGTTACAATCACGATGTGTGTGTTTGTCGTGTTCTCTAGCCAGCGGAAAGCTGCAGTGACCGCCTCCACCTCCATTCTTAAGCTGGGTGTTGTGATATCATATGCTAGGCTCTCCTACATCAAACGTCGACTAATAACTTTTGCTAAGAAGCCCCAAGAACTTATTTTGCCTCTTGACACTGAACCGTCTGTGTAAATTATAAGATCCTCTGAGCGAAAGAGGTGTCGCCAAACATAAACACTATTCAAGTAGCCAAAGAAGAATAGTAAACTAAAACATGATTTGTGTTATCAGTCGCCTGACGGTGAGGGATATACTGAAGATAGGAAGAATGTCCAATGAGTTGTGATGATAACTAACTAACTAAAACTATATATAAAGAAATGGCTCTTAAATAAATTTTACAACTATATACTTTCAATTTAAAGTAGGTAATATGGCTACATTGTTCGAGGAATGTGGTGTTTGTGGAGGGTAGTGAGAAGGGGGCATCTGGCTTTAGAGGCCAAGGGAAAACTATATAATGCCTGACACTATAAAGAAGTATAATTTCAACAACAACAAAAATAAAAAAAAATAATACTGGTGTGCCGTCTTTGCGATGTGGCTACAGTGTAGGCACTGTTTTCTTTTGTAATATTAGGAGGTGAAGCCCATATCTCTTCCATGGTGCAATAGTCAAACCGTCGTTCGAACAAACAACACCAATATAACGGCATTAAAAAAATATCCTTTTCCGATATCGGAAATTAGTTCTTGTAAAATTATTAATTAAATGCATTCAGTAGCATGTAAGATACACAGCCGTACATTTCTCGTATGAAGGCTACAATAGCCATGTAGCCATTCATTTCTCGTATGTTAGCGACAGTAGCCTCATAGTTGCAGATTTCTCGTATGTTAGCGACAGTAGCCTCATAGTTGCAGATTTCTCGTATGTTAGCGACAGTAGCCTCATAGTTGCAGATTTCACGTATGTTAGCGACAGTAGCCTCATAGTTGCAGATTTCTCGTATGTTAGCGACAGTAGCCTCATAGTTGTAGATTTCTCGTATGTTAGCGACAGTAGCCGTATGTTAGCGACAGTAGCTCCAAAGTTGCAGATTTCTCGTATGATGGTTATAATAGTCACAATAGCCATGTAGCCACACATTTCTTGTATGTTGGCCACACTAGCCACAGATTCGCAAATATTTCGTATGTTGTTGACAATAGCGCCCCATAGCCGCACATTTCTCAAACATTGGCCACAGTAAAAGATATCAACATCTCTTAGTATCTTATACGATCTCACCCCATAATGTTTGGCCATCTGACAAGAATAGCTTGAAACCAGCTGGCACAGACATAACGGCTAAAGAAATACGATGGACACAAAGCAAAGGGAGGATAAAGAAGGTGGAACAATGTCATCAACAACAGCCCTATAGAAATAAAGACCAACTTATATGTAACGCTAGAGCAACGAAACGCAACACCAGAGCCAACAGATGATCTTTATATCCTACCCAGCCCCATCGCCAAGCCGCAAGGCGGGAGGAAGTATGTGAGTTAAGAGAAAAAAAAGAAGAAGAAGAAGAAGAAGAAGAAGAAGAAGAAGAAGAAGAAGAAGAAGAAGAAGAAGAAGAAAAAAAGAAGAAAGAAGAAAAGAAGAAGAAAAGAAGAAGAAGAAGAAGAAAAAAGAAGAGAAGAAAGAAGCGAAGAAGAAGAAGAAGAAGGAAGAAGAAGAAGAAAGAAGAGAAAAGAAGAAGAAGAAGATCGAAGATAGAAAGAAGAAGAAGAGAGAAGAAGAAGAAGCAAAGAAGAAGGAAGAAAGACGAAGTAAGAAGAAGAAGAAGAAGAAGAAGAAGAAGAAGAAGAAGAAGAAGAAGAAGAAGAAAAAGAAAAAGAAGAAGAATAGGCAAAACACCCTTTTTCTAATGCGTCAGACATCAGGGGTCATACAGTGTAGTCCTATACAGTGGAACCTCGCTTAACGAGCATAATTCGTTCCCAAATCATGCTCGTTAAGCGAAATACTCGTTATGCGAACTAGTTTTCTCATATAAATTAATGTGAAATACGATAAAGCGTTCCATGTCGAAAAAAAAAAATACTCAAAAATGCGATGTATAACGCTTATTCAAAGAAAATTATATAAATATTTGTTAAGGAGAGTGAATCATCTTTTTTTTTCTTTGAACGCGGAACGAACCCACATGAAAAGCGAATTCGATTTGCAGAAAAAAAAGTCGAAATAATTATGATACATAGCTAATTATTTGTTTTTTACTAGAAAGATGTCCAGAGACGTTTGTTTTTGCCGAAGCTTCAAAATTTAGCGAAAATGCTACACAGCATTATCATTAAATAAATTTGCAACGCGCATAGCCACGTCCTTATTATGGTGATGCTTCTCAATGTAAGATGTAACAGCTTGCATGCTTTCAGTATTTCTCTTATTTCGTCAGAAGATTGTTGCTTTTCTGTGACCTCCTACTCCTCCTCTAACAAACTTTCCCCCAAAACTTCTTGCTGTGAAACACAATGTAACTCCATAAGCTCTTGTGTGGTCAGCTCTTAGCTGTGCTCTTCCACAAGCTCTTCGATATCATTGTTATACACCTCTAATCCCATGATAATGCCCAAAGACACAATCTCGTTGACTACAGGTTCCACAGGTACTGTCTCGAACCACCCAGTCACAAATCGACAACGCTCGCCGGCCAAAGTTTCTTCCAAGCAGGGTTCTCTTGGTAACCCCTTTTCCCGCCTTGACGATCATCTTGAGGCAGGCAACGATGTTGAAGTGGTTTTTCCAAAACTCTTTGAGAGTGAGGTTGGTCCCTTCAGTCACCTGAAAACAATGCTCGAAGAGTGCTTTAGTGTAGAGCTTCTTAAAGTTAGAAAAAAATTGCTGGTCCATAGGTTGTAGTAACGGAGTGATGTTGGGAAGCAGAAACTGGATCTTAAATTCTTCAGAGAAGTTATCTTGTAAGCCTGGCGGATGCAAGTACATATATCACAATATAACACAGGTTTGAGAAAATGTGTGATCACAAGCGACACTACGATGCTACTGGAACGAGCGCTAAACACACACTGATGTAACATGAGCACAATCCGGGACTTCCCCTCTCCTCGCCACTCGTTATGCGAAACGTCGCTCGTTAAGCAAGTCATTTTTTTTTTACAATTTGGTTTGCTCGTTATGCGAATTACTCGTTATGAGAGGTGCTCGTTAAGCGAGGGTCTGCTGTATTTAAAAGACCAATCGGCACTCGGTGAATGTTGTGGTCAACATCATGCCTCCCACATTTACTTCCCAGAACTTTAACGGGTACCCACTCAAAGCTGGGTCGACTTGAGAGCCCAGGTCATTTATAAAAAAAAGGTCGTTTCTGTCAGGAGCCGAACCCACGACCTTCCTATCCGCAGGCGAGCATCTAACCGCTACACCGCAAACAGAAAATAATATATTACCTAAAAATACCTGGTTTGAGGTTTGAGGTTTGAACAACGGATCAACTTGATGGCACACGGGTGTAACCCATACGTTCCCCGTTCTTCTTCTAACGCAAGTCTGAGTCCAAAGAAACTCAGCACAGTGCACAGGCTCTATACCACCGGCGAGGATCCTGAAATACTGTAGGTAATTTTTTAACTCCAAATTAATTCAGACAACGCCATTAGACTATTCTTTTCGATTTCCAACTGCCAAGGGTGTTTTTACGTACGCAATAATGCTCACGAGCGTCCAGTCTCACTACCCAGTGACCAGAGGAAATGACAAAAGTCGAAGTTCTCGTAAAAGAATTCCAGCCGGGATTAAACCCGGTGTCGTGTAGTGATCAAACACATTCGACTATTCGTGACGTTAACGCTCCTAGCGGGCAGGTCACATTTCAAATATAGACCTGTCCGGTGGGTAGATAGTCCATCATATCTATTTATAGCTTTATCTGGAGTAATAGGTATTTCTATATGCTCTAGGTGTCTTGTGAAGTCTACATTTTCAAACTTACAGTTGTGGCATAGATATTTTTTGGATTAAAATTCAAATTCCGGGAAGCCCTTTTACTCCTCGGCGCTTTGATTTGAGAGCTTCTTTTTCGGAAGAGACGCTAAGTCGTCCCGCTTCATTCTCTGCCAGACTTTCAAGGTAATCAGTAGATTTCGCCTTTGGGCCTAAATTTTGTCTTGAACCAAGTATCAGTTTAATGTTTTGAGGAATCCTGATCTTGGGTAAGTTGATTATAGTTTACGAGTACCATTATATATGTCTCTATAAAGTTAACCCGCTGCTGAAAGGAGGAAAGATATGAGACAGCACAGAACGAGACCGTTCTTGGTGTCCAAGTGGCCACAGCCACCTCAATCATAACTTCCCCTTTTATAGCATGGAGTTGGTACCCTAACTAACCCAATATTAATGTAAATATATTAATCCAGTAGGCTAATCTTTCTCTAACTAGTAGGGAATTTGAATGAAAGTTATTGAAGCCGACAGATTTAATTGGGTCAAACCACAGCTTCAACGCACAGCGAACGACACGCAGTGACGTCAGAGGTTATTTTTAGCAAACACAACACTGGGTCAACTCATGGCAGTCGGTAGAATATAATATATATGTGAGAGAGAGACGGTTTGTGTGACTACAAGTGCAGATGTGACTGTTGAGAAACGATGTTCTATGTGTACTAAAGTCTCTCTGTCTCCACTGTGGAACTTGTCTCCTATCTCTTTTACTGACTGACCAGCAGAGATACATAGAGATTGTAACGGTCTCATTATCCTGAGAGCTGTCCTCTGAATAAGTACTAATGTGGATGTTAATAAAATGAGGTAGGGATGTATTCCCTGAGATGACTGCTAATTCTGAGTTCCTTCTTGATACAGGGTGATATTTCCTTAGGGGCCAGGCAGAAAATCAGCAGTCCAAGGAACCACCAACAGGAAAGTCATCTATGTCTAAGCCAGTGGTGGGCATCAGATTGCAAGTCACCCTTTTGTCATCCATCAAATAGAATCCTCCAGTTGGTCTACAGACAACATTATGGGTGTTGTACCTTCACCATCATTTTATCCAGGAGCTTGTTTGTACCTCCAGTGATTGACTTTGTGTCAGAGTATCCTATCCAGGAGCTTGTTGGGCTCTAGTGATTGACTTTTTGCAAGAGTATCATTTCCAGGAGCTTGTTTGTACCTCCAGTGTTCGAGTGCCTAGTGTTGAACTGTCTTCAACATAACAACAGAGTGATTGAACATTCAGCCAGTCCAAGTGACCATGGATTCAGATAAGTGTAGTCAATCGTTGGTTTATTGCCAGGCTCCACTGTTAATCGTCCACACGATCATGATGATGATCTAGGCGGACTCTGGGAAACTTAGAAAATCATTCAGATCTGTTTTGAAGTTGTTGTTCCTAATATCATTCTGAGTTCTTGAAAATTCTTTGCTTGATTCTTATGATGTATGTGTCGCATTTATTACATGTTTTTGGAAGTTTTCATTCTCGACGAGTGTCCATCATTCACAGTTCAAACTGTCTAGAGTTTATGTATGTTTAACCATTATTCTTAATCTGTGTTATCATGACTGTGATATTACAATATCATAGCCTGGGGGCTATCTTCTTATAGTAGTATCTTCCAGCCAAGTGGCGCCTAGGAAAATTATATATTCTGTAGTGCTATAGCTTGAGTTGCCCTACTCCTGAAATAGGTTGGGTGTAAATTGGCCACGGGATACCCTTTAGACCATTACGAGTCAACACCTCAACCTTATTCTATTTCAGAGTGCTGTTGGTTCTTAAGGATAATCCTTAAAACAGGCACGTGACACAAGCGTTATGTGACACCCGGAATTTCTTATACTCGGGGTGGTCACTATGCTTCGAGACCACGCAGCCCCTGAAAGTCCTTGGACACTATGCCCCGAGACCATGCAGACTCTGAACATCCT
Organism: Candidula unifasciata; assembly: GCA_905116865.2. Classification (NCBI taxonomy): domain Eukaryota; kingdom Metazoa; phylum Mollusca; class Gastropoda; order Stylommatophora; family Geomitridae; genus Candidula; species Candidula unifasciata. The sequence continues at coordinate 379,293 of CAJHNH020001620.1, read as the reverse complement.
ATATCTCAAAGTTAGTTGCGTATCCTGTACAGGACGTTGCAGAACTAACCCCGGCATTTTTTGGCTGTTGTGGTTTTTCTAGGCAAATTTACTTCCAGTAGTTTGTCATTGTTTTTCTGGACGGTCGGCTTTTCGATACCACTGTCAAAACCAACGCAAGGCTCAGGGCCCGCAGTTGAAATCGAACACAGGACACCGACATTTCAAAGCTCGTTCGCAACGCCCAAACCACAGACGCAGTTCTGCCTGAAGATCGAGCTGTAAATGCCGATGTACTCTTAAGTCCTCGTTTAACGGACCCGTCTGTGAAGACTGATATCTCTAAGGGTATTGGAAATATCTGCGTGATCTATGGGCCTGCCATCTTCTATTATTGTGTCACCTGCCAGTCTATCGGCTCTTTCATGACCAACCACACCTGTATGACCTGGGACAAATATGAAGGTAACTGCACGCACAGGAAAGTGTTGCAGTTACTTAATCCACTGTCTGCGTAACCAGCCAGCGTCGACCAGCCCTATCATGCTTAAAAAAAAAACACACTCAGCACACACACGCAGAAATAGTCCTGTAATTCTAGCCTCATAAAAGCTTGTGACACCACTGTTACCTCCATCGTCATGCTGCTGGTAGTCATGGAGAAAGCACCGTTGGCTTCATGAACTGTTTTGCATGAAGAGCACGCTGTAAATGCCAATACACTCTTATGTCCTCGTATAACGGACCCGTCTGTGAAGATCAGCATATCTGTCTCATCTGACTTGTCACTGATAAGCGCGTATACCTTGGCGTTGGCAGCAGTGGAAATCTTCTCCCGACATCTCCTACCAAGAGTCACGACACATGAGAATGTGAGATTAGGCGCTTTAGACACTGGTATCCATCCCTCACCTGGATGGGTATCCATCCCTCACCTGGATGGATATCTGTAAGGCTGCAGACCTGCATGATGTCATCCTCTGCCCTACACAGCCATGATTTGCCTCTTTAAGTGGCGTTAGTTAATGAAAGGCAAAGGTTGCTTTGGAGATCTTTATCTGCAGGTCAAGGAATAACATTTTTGTCATTAGGAATCTGAGGTTCAGCAAACATTGTAAAAACACCCCTCCAGTTTCTTATGTCAGTCTATATTTTAATCAAGGTAATTTATTCTAAACTAACATTAGTTAGTTTATTATTTAGTTTTCTGCGCAGTCGTTTGTGTGACGTTTTGTGCTGATCTTATGTTATACTATTTTATTACAATCGATGTAACAATTGATAACAGAAGATAGGTACGGAGCGCTTATGGGAGTGTACCGAAAGCTGTGGTGTCGGTTCTTAATTCAGTATTCAACATTGTCACGGCACATTCAAGAATATTGATCTTATCTTATACATAAAGGAGGCGTCATTAGGAATTTAGTAGTTCATTTAAAGTTCTCAGGTGTTAACAGTGTTATGGTGATCAAAAATATGTTTTGTTAAAAAAGAAACCGAATTTACAACATAATGAATTTATAAGTAATTCAATATTGAATTGACATCACTCAGGACATTCCCACATGTGCTCAGTCTCCTTCTTCAGTAGCCAAAGAAGAGTTGACATGCTAATAATAGCAGCTGTAACTTGATTCAAAGTTCTTCTATGTTTACCCAGCAGTGTTGAATATCTCCAGAATCTCACCTCACCCTTTTGAATTAGTCTTTGAATGTATGGATTCACTGGCTGTTCTGTTGCCCTATCAAGCTAATCCCAGAGAGCATTCAAAGCTGCTCACCACTCAAAGGAGCTGCAGCAGCTAATCTATCAGCCTGCTCTTCACCTCGAACACCTGCATTTCAATTTACAAATAACCGTCAATCGTGTAAAGTGTTAAAAAATGGAAGACTTTGGAAATAAGATATCATTTGTAGTTTAGGTATACATACATGCAAGACCGGGGGCTGCGTGGTCTCGAGGCATGGTGTCAACCGCGGGTGCTATAGATACCGTGTTCAATTCCCGGTGAAGGTAGGGATTTTTTTTCAATCGGAATTCTAGAATTTCCTGCTCTCTGAGTAGGACTGGTCGCCCGTGTTTAGTGTTGCGAAAGGAAAAAATCCCTTGGCAGGTGGAAATGACATTGACAAAATAGCCTAACTGCGCTGCCCGGGCAAAATTTGGAGAAAAAATATACCTAATGTATTTCAGGATCCTCCTCGGTGCAATTAAGACGCAGGCTTGAGTTAGAAGAAGAACGGAGCGCTTATGGGTTTTACCCGTGTGCAATGATGTTGATCCAGTGAATGAACTTAAACATAAACATGCAAGAATCAGAAAATGGCGTGGGGAGTAAACGCCAATTCTTGTTGATCACATTTCCTATCGACTATAGTTTTTTTTTTTTTTTTTTTAAGGGAAAATATTCTTTGGCCATTTTTCAGCAAAGGCTTAAAAGCTTAAGCAAACGGTAAAAAGGAATAATTTAGCAATGCACTTAACAATCAGAGAGATCAATAAAAATGTTTCACGATCATGTGCCATACCGAACGGCTCAGACCATACACCCTTTTTCATCAAAATTTACCAAATGTTTTCTCGGTACTTTTAAACCTATGATTTTGGATCACAATTTTCTCACTTTACAAACGTCTCTTCAACATTTCTGATTTTATACAAAACGTCTCCAGATCCTTTTGTTCCGTAATAAAATAGTCGCATATCCCTTTTTAAAAAACTCAACTAGTGGTTTTCCCCAGTGCTATCTGACAGGCTAAACATTCTCACCATTTTCGACAAGCACGGCGGTTTGCTGCAAAATCAACTGCAGTCATAGGCTGCAGAACTTGAGGGCTCAGGCACCAACACAATTTGGTTTGGGAGTTGGGAGTTTAGGGCTCAAACCCCCCCCCCCCCCCCCACTCCCCATCAACACCAGTATTTTTTTCATGGATCACAGCTCCCCGCCTTCCCATTCCGCCCTCACGATGTATAGAAGGTCGCATTTTGCGCTTCCGAATCCGATTCATCGTAAGAAAAAAAAATTAAAAGTTCGATCACTTTCAAACTGCTGCTAGCTAGAAGAGACAGCTAACAATCGCTGTCTACATAAGGTTTTTTTACGTTACTTTCGTGACTAAAGTTTTAGTATTTGCGCAGTCTCTGGGCTTGATGATTCCTTCCTTCGCGTCAGACCGCTCGTTCTCTACCCAGTTGTTAGCTGTGTACTTCTTGCCTTTTCCTTCCAGATGTTTCCTCCTTGGTTTCAGCTCCCTCTGATGTGGCCAGGCGTATTTCGTATAACGTCCTTTGGACCACCATTTATAGTTTTTGAATTTTGAATTGTTTACTTTGCTAAAAAGTACTGAAACAGTTTTTGGTTTTAGATAGATCCAAATGTGAAAGTATTTCGCGTGTGACCATAGTGGTCTTAAAGTTGTCTTCCTGCAATGAGGACGTGTTATTCATGTCGTGGATATGTGTGTGAAATGTTAGGTGGAGCCTCACAGTTATTCTATTCGTCATTTATTATAGTTTGACCCAGTTGGGTCGGTAGCTAGGCTCCATTGCACGTAAATACCATATACCAGGAAAACCCAGCTCACCCTTTGAGATCTAAATGTTTGGCGATGAGGATTGCTGTGGCATGTTGGGTACCGAACTCAAGGGCTCTCCGGGAGATGGGGTGGGGGATTGTACTCATAGTGCATTTGGAAGAGGTAAGGAAGGGTGAGGGAAAAGAGGGCGGGAAGCCATTCAGTCAGTCCTCATGGTTGCCGTCTTGCTAGATTCTAGCGTGACTTTTAGTATCACGTCAGCAACCTTGGCTATCAGCCCAATGATAAGGGGGAGTGGGGTTTATATTTTTTAAATTTTTTATTCCTTTTATTATTATTGCTATTACTAGCTGTACCCGGCCACGCGTTGATGTGGCCCAGAATGGTGAAATAGAGAGGAAAGAAAATAGCCTTTAGCTAACAGTGTCTGTCATATCCCCCCCCCCTTTTATCTCTCCCCTCGACCCGGTTATATCTCCATCTCTGTAAGACTGAAAAATCATCACCTGGCGAAATTATTAAAATATAAATAGTTAAGAAATGAGACCTTTAAAATAGTATTTTAAGCTCTCTCAACTAAATGTGCCTGGCATTCATCCCCCTCCCCCCTCCCGCTTCCCCAATCATATCTTTCTCTCCGAAGGATTGAAAAATCATCATCTGGTGAAGCCACATCTCCCTCTCCGAAGGATTGATAAATCCTCCAAGGCGAAATTATTAAAATGGAAATAGTTAAGAAATAAGAACTTTTAAAATAATATTTTAAGCTCTCTCAGCTAACTGTGTATGGCATAACCCCCTCCCTCCCCCCTCCACCAATCTACCCCCCCCCCCCCCCCCCCCCCCCCCCCCCCCCCCCCCCCCCCCCCCCCCCCCCCCCCCCCCCCCCCCCCCCCCCCCCCCCCCCCCCCCCCCCCCCCCCCCCCCCCCCCCCCCCCCCCCCCCCCCCCCCCCCCCCCCCCCCCCCCCTCCCCCCCCCCCCCGCCCCCCCCCCCCCCCCCCCCCCCCCCCCCCCCCCCCCCCCCCCCTCCCCCCCCCCCCCCCCCCCCCCCCCCCCCCCCACCCCCCCCCCCCCCCCCCCCCCCCCCCCCCCCCCCCCCCCCCCCCCCCCCCCCCGCTTTCCAAAAATCATATCTCCCTCTCCGAAGGAAGGAAAAATCATCATCTTGCGAAATTATTAAAAATAGAAATAGTTAAGAAATGAGAACTGTAATATAAAATTTTAAGCTCTCTCAGTTAACTGTGTTTGGCATAACCCCCCCCCCCTTTTTTTTCCCTTTCCCTCCCCTCCACCAATCATATCTCCCTCTCCGAAGATTTGAAAAATCATCACCTGGCGAAATTATTGAAAAAGAAATAGTTAAGAAAGGAGAAATGTAAAATAATATTTTAAGCTCTCTCAGCTAACTGTGACTGGCATAATCCCCCTCCCCCTTTTCCCCCTAATTATATCATACTTCTCGAAGGATGGGAAAGTCACCACGTGAGCTTGGCATCCGTGTCAACCCAGACTCAAATAGGTAGCATTAACTTGTATTGAGAGGTAAATGTGGCCAGTGTAACAGCAACCATATCACCCTTCCAGTACCAGTACTACTGCAACCACTACCACCACCATCATCACAACAACAACAACAAAAACTGTCACTACAGTCTGTGTAGGTTGGTGTAGAAAAGAGAAGTTTGCACCGCATTCTGTCACCACGGACTATTTAGTTTAATTTAGTATAACACCATCCGGTAATTCTGTGCGGCGGGGAAGCAGCCCTGAGCTTCATGAACTCAGGTGGGCCCACCTCCGAATACGTTTAGGAATCGTGGGCCGAAACGTGTGTCGAAAGAGGATAATTTCTACTGATGACTGTAGATCCCCGCTGTACTTGCTCCCTGTGAGTTTATTCTTATTGTACGTGGCTAGCCCACAAGACTACCAGGAAAGACTGGTGACTATCGGGAAAGACCTTTTGACACCTATGGAAAGACTGGCCCCCCGGTATCGCCGGGGGGATAAACTGACATCTGGAGACAGATGTCGACTGTGGACCGGGTTGATCACCCCTAACACAGTATAATACCTCCGATTGCGTTAAACCACAATGAAATATGCCCCCAGGGCCCTCCGAAAGGGGGGGAGAATGAAGGGCCCAATTCGATTGATACCCTCGGTGACGACTTTGCTAGCCCCCGGACTGAGATACTCGCCCAACGTCCGGGCTGGCTCTGTACATGTGGAAAAAGCTTCACGGGGTTGCATGGTCTGAGAACGCATGCCGGAAGAATGAAATGCGAGGGTGCTCCACGCAGTAAACGCCGTCGCAAAACTACCACTCCTGTGGTAGTTTCTGAGTCGTCAGGGTACGACGGGCAGGGTGAACCCCACTCGCCCGGAGAGGCCCATGACGTCGACTGCGGAGAAGCACCTTTGATGATTTCTGAAGAAGTGCGTTCCAAGATCAGGTTTCCACCTGCGAGCGAGAAGGTGGTGTGGTGTAAGTTGGAGGCTACATTATGTGAGATACTTAAACAAACTCTAAACAAGAAGTCGCTAGGCGACAAGCTTACTAAATTTGGTGATGTAATTTATGAACACTGCTCCCGCGAGTTCGGGACAGTAGTAAAGGCACAGCCGGGTGCCAAGCAGAATACTAGCAGGAGGCAGAGGGACATTCTGAAGTGTCGGGCAGACAAGAATGCCCTCAGAAAACGGTTCAAAGCCGCTACGGGCAGCGAACGGGAGGGGCTGTACGAAGTGTGGGTGCACTTAAAGAACAAACACAGTGCCCTCTGTCGCGCCGAGCGTTTCTGTAACAACAGACGGAGAACTAAAAGGGAGCGAGAGAAATTCTTTAGGGACCCGTACCAGTTTGCCCGAGGTCTATTCGAGCAACCGAAGTCTGGGACTCTGGTTGTCAGTCAGAAAGAACTTGAGCTACATCTAAGCAAGATGTACTCTGATAAGAAGAGGAGAGAGCCTCTTGATGACAATCCAGAGATCCTTAGCGGACTCAAACAGCCTTCGGTGCCGAAGGTACCATTTAAAATGGTACCTCCCCTTTGGTCTGAGGTTGAAGATGTTGTGAAAAAGGCCAGCGGCAAGTCTGCCCCAGGTCCGAACGGTGTCCCGTACGTTCTTTACAAGCGTTGCCCGAAAATCCTAAAAATGCTTCACGTCTTGTTGAGACAAGCGTGGATCCGCAATCACATATGTCCAGAGTGGTCAAAGGCAAATGGGGTCTACATTCCCAAAGAGCAGGACTCGAAGAGTCTTTCCCAATTCAGGCCCATCTCGCTGTTGAATGTTGAGGGTAAGATATTCTTCTCAGTCATGGCTCGCCGGCTCACACAGTATCTGATGACTAACAAGTACATAGATACGAGTGTTCAGAAGGGTGGTATCCCAGGCGTTCCTGGGTGCCTTGAACACGCGACCATGATCTGGGAGGCTATCCAGAGAGCCAAGCATGAGAGAACCGATTTGCACGTTATATGGTTGGACTTAGCCAACGCCTACGGGGCAGTCCCCCATAGGCTACTGTGGCGAGCCCTTCGCATGTTTCACGTACCGACACAGATCATTCAAATGGTCGAGCAATATTTCTCTAAGTTCGCTTTGCGCTTCTCTACCTCGACGTTTACCACGAGGTGGACTGAGTTGCAGATTGGGATAGCTATGGGGTGTACGATCTCACCCATACTGTTTGTCATGGCAATGCAGATCTTATTAGACGGGGCGGCCGGCTACGGACTGGGCCTTCAAATAGGGGATCACTGGTTGCCGCCACTGCGCGCATTTATGGATGACACGACTATTATAACGGGCAGCGAGGAGTCTGCCCGCACGATCCTGAATAGATTGGACGCGGTGGTCCAATGGAGCGGTATGCAGTTCAAACCGCAGAAGTCGAGGAGTCTGTCAATCCATAAGGGCAAGGTTTCGGCGACCAGTTTTACGGTGGCAAGGAACAAGATCCCTACGGTTCTGGAGGAACCGGTGAAGAGCCTCGGTCGCGTCTACGATTCGAAGTTATCTGACAGAGCGGAAGTCCGGCGAATACATGAGTCACTGGCTACAGGCCTGCTCGCGATCGAGCGATGCAGGCTGATCGGAAAATTCAAGGTATGGTGTCTCCAATTCATGTTGATTCCGAAGCTTCTATGGCCACTGCTAGTCTACGAGGTGACGATGACTGCAGTTGAAGCCATGGAAAAGAAAATCAATACAGCCTTAAGAAAGTGGATTGGAGCACCGCCTTGTCTGACCGACGTGGCTCTGTATTGCAAACAGGCTAAGCTGGTACTTCCGTTCAAGTCGATAACCGAAGAGAGTTTAAAGTCGGCAAAGTTAGGCTCGCCATGCTTTTGCGTGAGTCCTCAGACCCAAATGTCATCGCTGTCCAGCCCGCTCTAAAGACTGGTCAGAAGTGGAGAGTCCTCGATGCAATTGAATCTGCTCAGAACGCACTAAAACTGAAGGAGGTAATGGGTTACACACAAACCGACCGTCGAGGCCTAGGGCACGGGAAGGTCAATTGGTGGTCAAAGGCCTCAGCCAAAGAGCGCCGAGACATGGTGATACAAACGGTGAGGGACAACGAAAACGAGGTTCGGGTCCAGAAAGCAGCCCAACAGTCGCAGCAGGGCCATTGGGTCAGCCTGGAGAGCGCATTGCCTAGAATACTCACATGGGGTGAGATCTGGCGGATGACCCCGCTGCGACTGAGCTTTATCGTTCGTTCGGCGTACGATGTATTACCGTCCGGTGTTAACATGGTTAAATGGTCTGCGACCAACGATCCGACTTGCCCGTTGTGCAAATCAAAGCAAACTCTTGAGCACGTCCTGTCCGCGTGCAGGAAAGCTCTAGGTCAAGGCCGCTATACCTGGCGCCACAACAAGGTGCTAAAGGAGTTAGCAGCCGTTGTCGACCAGGCTAGAATGAGGGCTAACGCCAGAGCCAGTTCTAGTATCGCCCCCATTCGTTTCCTCAAGGCTGGGCAGGTTCCAATCGGTAAGGTCAACAAAAACGCATTCGCTCCATCTGTACTAGACTCTGCGAGGGACTGGTTACTGGCGGTTGATCTGCCAGGACATGAACGGTATCCCGAGTTGATCCGTAAAACCGGCCTGCGACCGGACATCGTTCTCCATTCTGCGCAAAAACGGCAACTCATCCTGATTGAGTTGACGGTCCCGTTTGAGTCGCGGATGGAGGAGAATCATTTGTATAAGCTCGAGAAATACAGTGATTTAGCAGCCGGTTTGAGGAGAAACGAGGCTTACACAGTGCGGGTATTTGCCGTCGAAGTGGGGGCGAGAGGCCTCGTTTCCACTTCGCTCTACAATGTGGTTAAAGAGTTAGGATTGCGCGGTAATGAACGGAAACGGGCACTCAAAAAACTGGGAGAGGTGGCCGAAAGGGCCTCTAGCTGGTTGTGGACGCAACGCAACAACGTAGGGGACGGGCCTCGGTGAGTTGGTCCGGGTATCTAGTGGAAAAGAGTTTCTTATCCCTTTGAAAAGTCCATCGTGTACGAATTGTCTGCCAGTGTCTCTCTGCCAACTGCTAATAAAAGTCCAAGATGTGTCCGGTAAACCAAAGTAAGCTTGTCGCTCGGTCGTCCAGGCATGCGGACTGCTCTAATTACGCTGCCGTGGCGGCTTCTTATCTCACAGTACCTCCTTCGAAACCACCAAGTCGTCTTGTCTCTGGCCGAAAGTATAACACCATCCGGTAATTCTGTGCGGCGGGGAAGCAGCCCTGAGCTTCATGAACTCAGGTGGGCCCACCTCCGAATACGTTTAGGAATCGTGGGCCGAAACGTGTGTCGAAAGAGGATAATTTCTACTGATGACTGTAGATCCCCGCTGTACTTGCTCCCTGTGAGTTTATTCTTACTTACTTAGCCCCCGACATAGAAACAAAAAACTTTATTACGTAACCAGTGATGGAACCAACAGTAAAAAGTACACTATACGCACGAATAGCGGAGAAAAATACCCCGCACCCGACATCTTTCCCTCTCCAAAGAAGCGATTTTTAACTGACCTTGGCATCCTTGTCCACCGAAATTAAACTGGACTGAAAGCCGTCTTAGGTAACAGTTTCTGTCATCGCCGAATAGTTTTTGATCGAGAAGCGTCGCGGGGAGGCTAATTGTGACTTAACTGAAATCGGGTGTCTTTGGGCGAAAGGCGCAGCTATCGTAGCCTAGCTGTAACCCACAACACAACGTGACAAGCACCCTTTTAAGGGAAAAAGAACAATTATCACCCAGCGGGGAATTGGAAGAATCGAACACCGGTTACCCGCGTGAAAGATGGAATACTTTAAACTACCGAAGATTGAAGAGTTTAGGTCAGATATCACAGTCTAGCTGTAAACCACAACACAACGTGCCAACGGCCCTCTCGAGGGCGAACGAAGAATACCCGTGACATGACCACGGAGCATCACGTCGCCGCTGTTGCAAGCTAGCTGTAAACCCCAAAACCGAAAAAGGCGTAGATATCGCAGCCTAGCCATAAACCACAACATAACGCGCCAGCCGCCCAGTTAGGGGCTAAAAAAATTATATTACCTGGCGGGGAATCGAACGCGGGTCACCAGCATGATAAACAAAATAGTTACCAACTGCGCTACTAAACACTCGAGCTAATAGTGGGAATGAGATTATATAATAATGCAAAGTTCAATAAGAGCAAAAAATAGCTAATCAACTAAAAACAAATCCAGGCTGGCAACAAAACAAATAATGATTTGACCGATGCTGGAGCTACGCTGATCGTAGTTTGTGCAGTTTTGTGACAAAAATTTAAACTTTGAGTCAAAGGCAACGTTGTGTGAATATTTGAAAGCATTCGGTTCAGTAGTTTCCAAGTTTAGGGATAACAACATCGGAAAATTAACATTTTTATTAATATAGATTAACTATGAAATGAGGTACATATGAATAATTGTGTGCAAGGAGCGGAGTGGAGGGGCAGAATGTTAGATGCGCTTTTGTGCCCAATTCTAAACCCTATCTATCTATCTATCTATCTATCTATCTATCTATCTATCTATCTATCTATCTATCTATCTATCTATCTATCTATCTATCTATCTATCTATCTATCTATCTATCTATCTATCTATCTATCTATCTATCTATCTATCTATCTATCTATCTATCTATCTATCTATCTATCTATCTATCTATCTATCTATCTATCTATCTATCTATCTATCTATCTATCTATCTATCTATCTATCTATCTATCTATCTATCTATCTATCTATCTATCTATCTATCTATCTATCTATCTATCTATCTGTCTGTCTGTCTGTCTGTCTGTCTGTCTGTCTGTCTGTCTGTCTGTCTGTCTGTCTGTCTGTCTGTCCGTCCGTCCGTCCGTCCGTCCGTCCGTCCGTCCGTCCGTCCGTCCGTCCGTCCGTCCGTCCGTCCGTCCGTCCGTCTGTCCGTCTGTCCGTCCGTCCGCCCGTCCGCCCGTAGTCCGTCCGTCTGTCTGTCTGTCTGTCTGTCTGTCTGTCTGTCTGTCTGTCTGTCTGTCTGTCTGTCTGTCTGTCTGTCTGTCTGTCTGTCTTCTTCCTGCCTGTCTGTCTGTCCGTCTGTTTGCTCTAAACTAAGCCTACCACATACATTGTTGCAATATTTTCTTTTCATCTCTAAGTTTGTTTTTAATTATATTTTTGCGAAGCTAGTTGTGTGTGTGTGTGTGCGTGTGTGTGCGCGTGCGCGAGCGGTTGCGTGTGTGTGTTTGTGTGTGTGTGTGCGCGCGCGCGCGCTTAAAAATTTAATTGTGCTCCTCTGACATTTGCATAGCTCTGAATTTTCATTATATTTGACACAGGATTCCACAATGTATGCCTCTTTTGTGTTTTTAAATGAGCAATTCTTTTGCCGTGAAAACTGACATCTCCTGACGTGTGGCTCCCTAAATTTTAAAAACGTGAAGCTCTTGGGGACTTCCATACTTGAAAATTTTTTAAGCTTTCCAAATGTTTTGCCTCTGTGAACTTGCAAAGATTGTAGCGGTAGGATTTATCTGCACACGAATGCCTGGTTCTGATAGAAATTAGAGACGACTATCGTGAACTTATACTTGTGAAGAGTTTGCAGCATTATATTTCAAACATTACATGTTACTGCTTTAATGCAGCGGTTCTTAATCTGCGAGTTGCGACCCTTTATTTTTGCGGGGGAGGGGGTGGGGAGGGGGGGGGGGGGGTCAAACGACCCTGTAACAGAGGTCGCCCAAGAAAACACATATTCATGGAAGTTATGAAGAAAATCCATTGTTTGGAGGCAGCCACAATATGAGTCAACTGTATTAAAGGGTCGTGGCATTATGAAGTTTAAGAGTCACTGCTTAGGAGCCATCATGACAATAGTCCAGAATAGATAACGGTTCTGGGTGCAGTTAGACAAGAGATGTTCTCTTTTTTTTTTTTTTTATATATTACAAAGACTTGTTTTATTATTTTTGTCATTAACCATACCGTAAATGTGTTTTTAGTCTATTTAGTGTGGATCTTGAACTATATACCTAATATACTAATGGTGTGAGAGAGAAAAAAAAAGTCTTTTACTATCCTCCTTCAACAATATACCCAATACGTTCCCAGTTCACCCGTCCTCACGACTAACATTACTCACCCTTCATAGCTTCATCTGTACGACCAAAATAAATGGCCTAATCTCAGACTGTTCACAAATACCATCGCAGCATCTAACCCATTTTTCACCCAGAAAAACTCAGCGTAATTAGGGCTATAACTGTACGGATCATGTAACTCCCATCACGGCAGGTTCCTTTGATGAACTCTGCACGATGAAGTGTGGTAACAATTCTAGATAATGGATCCTTTCCCACACGCCAGGTACTATATTCTGACACTAACCTTTCAGTCTGTATCGACCGTTCTCCAATTTCAGTTTAATTTGCATTTTAAAAATTTATCTGCGGGATTGTTGCGTGTAAGGGAGGGTCAGAAAACACGCAAGCACACTGGTAACATAGCCAGATGGTAAATAGGTAAGTAAGGATAGAAGATACAAAAGTAGGTAAATAAAGCAAACCAGCCAGTGATTAATAACATCTTTGTCGGTGCTTTATGCTAATAGCGCCAAACATGAACAATTATGCGGGCAGTAGAACAAAAAATAACTCCACGTGAAATATGCTGTCTCTGTAAGGTCACAAACAATACAAGAACATAAGGGTTATCAATACCAGCCTTAGAGAGAAAGTTGGAATAAGACCATGTCTGGATTGTACTGACACACAAAGAATAAAATGGTTCGGCTATCTAGTGAGAATGTTGCCAGACCAAACTTCATATGAGAATTTTTACAGCAGAACATCTGGAAGGAGAGCGTGGGAAGACCAAAAAGGAGATGGATATATGGTGGAGCTGAAACCGGTTAAGAGATAAACAAATCCATCACCCAAGCCACATGAGAAACTCAAGACATATACAGAAAGCTACGACAATGGGCTACAGCCTGGTATCACTGCGACGAAAGAAGAAGAAGAAGAAGAAGAATTTAGTAGTCAAGCAGTTTAATTGTGTATGTTTCTAAGACAGGTAAGACTAACTGAATGAGTTACGAAATGGGGACGAAGAGCTTATGTGAGTGTCCCGAGTGCTGTCATGTGGATTCTTAATGCAACATTAAACCCCAAAATGGGGCCTCAGAACCCACAGTAGAAGATTAATCATTAAAAGTAAGTCCTTTTAAGTATACCAGCCTCCGTGTTTCAGATAGTCATTGAAAACCAATGAAAGTTAGTTTCGTATCGTTTATAGGACTTTGCAGAACCAAACTCGGTATTTTTTGGCTGTTGTGATTTTTTTGGCAGCTTTTATTTTCAGTAGTTCGCCATTGCTTACTGAGCGGTCAGCTCTGGGCAACACTGTCGAAACTAAAGCAAGACAAGCCGTCAGCAGCTAGGATAGAACCCGGCACCTCGGCATAACGAAGCGCGTTGGCAACGCCTAAGCCAGAGACGCGGACACCGGATACCGATTGGTCAACAAATAGAAGGCTATTGAAACATATTGTACCAGAGTGGTGTAGCGGCTAGAGGCTCGCCTGTGGACCTGAAAGTCGTGTTTTCGAAGATGGCACTGGCTCCCAGGTGGACACAGCCTCAGCTGTGCACCAGGTGAAGGCATGGGAGGGTCACTGAATGTGCCTCGTTATGACATATTTTCCTACCTCTGTATATGGGTCTAGTTATGTGTTCTTGACCTATCACTACAAAAACTCACACACACAAACACACACACACACACACAAACACACACACAAACACAAACCCACACAAACACACACACAAACACACACACACAAACAAGCACACACACATAAACACACACAAACACACACACAAACACACACAAACATACACACAAACACACACACAAGCACACACACACACATAAACACACACAAACACACACAAACATACACAAACACACAAACACACACAAACACACACACAAACAAAGACACACAAACCCACACACAAACACACACAAACAAACACACAAACACACACACAAAACACACACACACAAACACACACAAACACAAACATACACGCACACAAACACACACACAAACACACAAAACATACACACACATAAACACACACACAAACACACACACACAAACACACACACACAAACACACACACACACACACACAAACACACACACGCTGATAGAAGAAAGAAGAAATTTAAAGCAAGTAGGGACAGAAAAAAATAGCCAAGCAAATAGGAACTACACGAAAGAAATCAGAAGAGTTATCAGAGGAGATAAAAAAACAGTTTATTATAAATACCTGTAATAGAATTGACCAACTTCAGATGCATGAAGAGACAGGGACATGTTTAAAGAAATTAAAACATTGAAATACGAATTCAGGCCTTCTTTACATGTGATAAGTGATAAAAACGGTAACACATTAACGGAAACTAAAGACATATTAGAAATATGGAAAGAATACTGTAGAGAAATGTATGAGGATGTGACAGGTAATTCAAAAACGACTTGTGAAAGTTATGAAAAAGAACCAGAGCCTTTACTGGATGAGGTACGATCAGCAATACACAGCCTGAAGAAAGGAAAGTCACCAGGTTGCGACGAAATACCAGCAGAACTAATTCAAGCAGGAGGAGAGGCCAGAATCAACCATGCACTGTGCTCGAAGATCTGGAACGGTGGCATTTACCCTAAAGCGTGGAAAAGAACAGTCTATATCCCTCTCCTAAAGAAAGGAAATCCGAAACTATGCTCCAACTACCTCACCATCGCATTAATAAGTCATGCTAGCAAAATCCTCTCACGAATTATCATGAAAAGGATTGAAAGGAAATTACAATATGAACTAGATGAAGCACAAGCGGGTTTCAGACAGGGTAGAGGAACTAGGGATAACATATTTAATATGAAAATAATTTTTGTAAAATGCAGAGAATACAATGTAGATCTTCATGCTTGTTTTATTGATTATAGCAAGGCATTTGATTGTGTCCAGCACCACCAACTGTGGACTGTTATAAGAAGTATGGGGTTTCCAGCGCATTTAGTGCAATTAATTGAAAATCTCTATCATGAACAACAAGAAGCCATCAGAGCAGCTGGTGAAACATCTGATTGATTCGAGGTGCAAAAGGGGGTAAGGCAGGGGTGCATTCTCTCACCATACCTATTCAATATATACTCAGAAAATATAATGAGAAATGTGAAAAATGACCAGACATGTGACAGTTATGATCCGCTCAAAATTGGTGGCAACCCTATTCTGGAACTCGGCTACGCAGATGACACAGTCCTCCTTTCGAACAGCGTAAAGGGAATAGAAAATTTAATATTGTCCGTCCAAAAGCACAGTGAAGATCAAAATCTGTTCTTGAATTTGAAGAAAACGAAAGTAATATCTACATATAAAACTGGCTGTCACCCAAAAATAACAATAAATGATGAAAAAATTGAAAATGTCACAAACTTTGAATATCTAGGCTTTATAATAAACAACAATGTAGACTGTTCGACAGAAATTAAAAGGAGGATGGCCATAGTAAGGCAAAGATTGAACAGCCTTAAAAGTCTATGGTTAAGCACCAGCAAGGAGATAAAAATTAGAATTTTGAGAGCATGCATCTTCCCTGTGGCTACATACGGATGTGGACTATCTCTCAGTCCTTAAGAAAGAGAACAGGGGCTTTTGAGCTGAAATGCTATAGAAAGATTCTCAGAATATCTTGGACAAAGAAAATGAGGAATATTGACATCTTAAAAGATCTGAACATTAAGGAAGATTGGCTAATAAACAGCATCCATTCTCGAAAGCTGAAATATTTTGGTTATATCAAGCGCCACGACGGATTGGAAAAAATTATAGCAGAAGGCATGGCACCAGGAAGGAGGTTCAGAGGCCGACCGACACGAAGATGGGCACAGGATATAAGTGACTCCTTGAGTGTGAAAGTTCATGAGGCGGGGGAACTGGCAAGAGACCGAGTTTCTTACAGGCAGACTGTGATGAGAGCGACGTTCTGCAAAGGACCTGCTACATGATGATGATGAGATCTCATGACGCCAGTAATCAATGGTGATTTAAACAAATTATGAATTTCGTTTTTGCTTGTCGCTCTTTATTACCCGCTGTTTGCATCTTTGGTGGATCTAAAGATTCGTCGTAATTTTCTGTTTTTGTAAATTTGTAATGAGTTTTCATCTCCTTTAGTTGTGCTCTAAGTTTTAGAGCCAAGTAGAACGATTGGTCTTATCAACGTTTTATATATTTTGATCTTGATATTTGACGTTTTACTTTAGCAGATGTTGAAGGGCGTAGTATACTTTATTTCCAGATTGCATTCTATATTGTATTTCTTCTGAGCCCTAGGCCAAAGACGATATATTTATCGCCATAATAAAGTTCTGAAAGAGTTAGCGGACATTGTGGACCAAGCCAGGATGAGGGCGAACGCGAGGGACCGTGACCCATATGCGCTTCTTCAAGGCTGGACAGATTTATAAAGTTAAAATCAACAATGTCGCATATGTCCTATCAAAACCTGACTGTGCGAGGGATTGGTTACTGGCTTTCGACCTGCCTGGTTTCGAAAGGTACCCAGAGTCAACCCGGAAGACCGGCCTGAGACCTGACATAGTCCTGCACTCTACGGAAAAACGCCAGCTCATCCTGATTGAAATTACCGTGCCGTACGAGTCGCGGATGGAAGAAAATCGTATGTACAAGCCCGAGAAGTACTGCCGGTCTGAGGAGAGATGAAGTGTGGCAGTAAAAATCTTCGCCGTCGAGGTAGGCGCAAGAGGTCTTATCTCCATTTCCACGTACAATGTGCTAAAGCAGCTGGGCTTCCGAGAAAACGAGCGTAAACGGTTTCTAAAACAACTGGGGGAAGCTACTGAAAGAGCTTCGAACTAGCTCTGTACGCAACGAAACGTCCTGGGGGATGAGCTTCGGTAGACTGGTCCAAACCCCTAGCTGAAAATATCTTCTTAGTCCTTAAAAGCTAAAAAATCCGATAAATGTCTGCTGGTGTCTCTATGCCAAAGGCTAAAGTCTAACAATCGTCCGATGAACCAACCATAAACTTGTCACTCTTGTCGGGAATGTAGTAAAGTGATCTAATTTGCTATCACAGCGACAATATAAGACCAAATCTCACAGCACCGGTTGTGTTGAAAAGTCTGATATTATATCGTCTTGTTCCTATCGAGTCCGAAGAAGTGCAGAAGGGGAGGATCGGGGCCTGGCTTTATAATCCAGGTCAGCCCGCCTTCCGAGATTGTTAAGGAAGCAATGGGCCGAAACTATTGTCGGCAAAGATCTCTACTGATGACCGGTGGACGCCTGCTGTGCAGGCTCCCCTGTGGTGTTCTTCTTATCTTTTCTCAGCATGTTGGAGCAGTTGAAGTTTGCTCCCAAATACTTATATTGTCCCGTTCATTTGATTTTCATATTATCGACATGTATGTGGCTGGAGTTTAAATCCTTTCCCTGTCTTGTTATTATTATGTATTCTGTATTATCATGATTGATAACTGGTCCCATTTTGCGAGCTGCTTCTTTTAGAAGAGTCTGTGTTTTTACAGTCCCTAGTTCATTGCATCCAACGATATCAATGTCATCTGCATAGCCAAGTAGATTTGTAGTTTCTCCTAAAGTATACTCTTGTTTCAATTTCCTTATAATTCTCTTCAGGGCCAAGTTGAAAAAATGTGGGGACAGAGCATCACCTTGCCTTAAACCAGATGTTTTTTGAAAAGGGTCTGACTTTTTACCTTTACATGTTACTATATTATAATTATCTTCCATACATAGTTTGGTCGTGGTAATTAACTTCTATGGTATTCCAAAGTCCTTCACAGCATTCAGGAAACTGTTTCTATGTACACTTTCATACGCCCTTTTAAAATCCACAAAAATATTATGTACATCTTTTCTGTATTCTTAGTTTTTCATTGCTATTTGCCTTAAAAAAACATATATGATCTATTGTTGACCTGTTCTGTCGGATACCCGCTTGGCAGTCTCCCAATATGTCTTCGACGTATGGTTTGAGAATGTTTAGCAGCCCGCCGATAGTATCTTGTAGGTTGTAGATAACAATGATATTCTCTATAATGTTCACACATATACTTGTCTCCTTTCTTTAAAAAAAAAAAAATGGGTAAAAACAATGACACTCCTCCACTCAAGGCGGTAATTTCTCCGTCTTCCAAACTAGTTTTAATAATTCGTATATCTTTAAATGTAATGCACGACCACCTTCTTTTATAAGTTCAGCAGCAATTCCATCAGCACCAATTGCTTTATTGTTTTTAACCCGTGTTATGACATACAGTACTTCCTCAAAATCAGTTGGTTCATATGTTAGTATCTCTTCCTGTGGATTTTTATTTAGTAGAGTTTCAAAATTTAACAAATTCAGCAAAGTATTTCCTCCATGTGCTACACATTTATTCATTATTATTTATCGTGTTGCCATTGTTATCTTTTAAACCATATATGATGTGTTGATGCCTTCGTTTTACAGCCTTCAATTCTTTAACAAAAACTTTTTGGATTTGTTATTCAGATGATTAGCTTCCATAGACATGATAACGTTATTCATATGTTAGACGATGATGCATTTTTTAAATAATTAGAGATAGTAATAACTTTTTTTTAAATAATGACGAAAAAAAACACATATTTTATCAAAGATAATTATAAGGAACAAACTATCTGGAAAACTGATATAATCTTTTATTATAAAACAAATATAGCTTTTCCCCTGCTTCGTGTATTTTTTTTTTTTTTTTTTTTTGTTTTTTGTTTTTTTGGTATGTGTGTGACGTTATTAAATCTATAACAACGCCACGTTTTTATTATGTCTGTCTTGTCCTGGATTTACAAACTGTGTCGCTAAGAAATATACATAGCCTTTATCGATATAGTTATTGACTGTATGAGTTCAGCATTTACAGTAACATTCATGACAGTATTAACTGTTACTACCAGTTTTATAGTAAGTGTAATATTCAATGTAATCTTAGTTTTAAAAAGAAAACTGTCACACTCAGTGTGCCAGCAAATGTGATATTTATTACTAGTCACAAGGGAGACAAATGGTTGTAGATCATCAGACAGACCAAGAAGACGATGGAGATATAATGTCCAGAGAGATCTGCAAACACTTGGTGTTACCAACTGGAAAGGAAAGGCCAACAAGACAGATGAGTGGAGACGGGTGATATCTGCAGCAATGATCCTCTAGAGTTCGGAATACTATAGAAGAATAAGAAGTTAAATTGTAAAGCTAAATGTAAAGTTAATAGTAACTCCGTATAACTTTATATCCAGCGTAAGAGTCGACTGAAGTACGACAGTGGTTCTTGCCAGGGGCCGCAATAAAGCCCGGCCATAAATATGGTCTAATGGCTGAACGGAGAGTCGCCGTGACAGAGCGGCTAGACGCGCGCCGCGGATCGGAAGGTCGAGGGTTCGCTCCCTGGCGGAGCTGGACTTTTTTTTCAAAAATGACCTTGGCTCCCAGAATGACCCAGCCTTAAGTGGGTACCGAGTGCATTTCCGAGAAGTAGAGGCGGCTGGCGTGATGCTGACCACATCACTTATCTTGTGCCTTTGGTCTATAAAATATAAGTCTAGCCCTATATGCCCTATAAGCCTACAGACGTGAAAAATGGTCCTTTACTTTTTCACTGTAATGGCTGAACGCTGTTTCCGGGACCTTCCACGGGTGATCCTCATCCACATGGTGGCACTTTGTGTCATATAGTGTTTATCGCTTTTGTGATGTCCTAGTAGGGCAAAATGTACTACTACTAAGAGTAGACTAATTTAGATCTTTATTCGAAGTCGAGGTGCAAACGCCCCAGCGGCAAGAAAGAAACAATTGGGCAGAAAAAAGCCAGTGAAACTAAATTAAACACAAAACTAAGGTTCCAGCACAAAGCCAAAGTCCTAACGGACGAACAATCTGGACTTTACTCAAGAGCTAACAACCGGTGAACAAAGACGAAGAAGAAGGTCTTAATCCAGAAAATGGTCCTTACCCGCACAGGACTGCATGTTGCACTGAGATAGGGTAACAGTTGCCAGTGGCCTAATAATGACTTCTTTAAAGGCTGAGGTACTTTATGTTTTATTTCACCCTAAACAAAGAAAAAACCGGAGTTCCCTGGAACGTTCCAATATTGTAATGGTAGTTTTGGGTTGGGGTTATGGTTATTGGTTATGGTTATGTTTAGAGTTAGGGTTAGGGTTAGAGTCGTTCTGGGCTAACAAAGATCCTAACCCTAACCCCAAACTATAACACACTGGGGCTTTTCCGGAAACTCAGGAATTTCCTTTTTTGTCTTTGTTTGGGGTGAATAAGAAATAAAGTACCAAGGTTAAATAAGGTATCTGGACTGAAACTTGTTTTTAAATATCATGACGTTAAGCATTCGTTTCTTCTTCCTTTTCTTTGTGTTCGGTTTCGTATGCTCAGTTCAGACCATCAGGTGACTTGTCTCTATAAACTCGCATTTCAGCTGAAGATCCTGCTTGGTTCCCTATAGTTTGCTCTGCACACTTTCTCTTGAGACCAGTTTTTTTTTAAAGTGAGGGTATAGTGGGCAGGTCTGCAGAATGTGCTCAGGTGTTTGGGGTCCTTCCTGTTAGGACTCTACAGTCTTTATTTTATTCAGTGTCCTTTTCATAGACGGAGAATTGTTGCAGGTTGTTTTCTGTTGAGTCTGCTGACGGGGCCTTGTGGATGTTTAGTGTTGGTTTGTTCTCTCCACAATTCATTTTATTTTTCTTTGATTAGAGTTTTGATTTCTGGTAATGACAATGAATGGATGTATTGTTTCTGCTTTATTCCATTTGTGTGTGTGTGTGTGTGTGTGTGTGTGTGTGTGTGTTTGCATGTCGGTTCGCTGACTTATTTCCTGCTTTGACGTTGTGAGTTGAGACTCACTTGAAAACAGTATGATTGTTTATTTTAGGACAGTTCTCTCTCCATGCTGTCTCACGAATTGCTTTGAGTCGTCTGGAGGACTGACATGCATACACACAGGGGAACAGTTTTGCTGATTTAGTTTGCTGAGTTTCCAAGAGGCACATGACGTTTCCACTGTGGTCCCATCTCAGAGCTTAATGACCGTACCAGGTCTTCCGTTCCTTGCTGCTTCCTACAATGATCCATTGGTGTATACTTGTGTCCATTCTGGTTTTGGGTAAGAGCTGTCGACATGTTCAAGGGTTGAACCAGTTAATTTGCTTGTTGATGGCAGGACCAAGAGTTTCTGTGGCAGTGTAATAAATATTCTCCTTTAATACTGTGCCCTTAATTAAACGCTCATGCCTGAAAGCTCTAAATTAATCCCTATGGCCACAAAACTGGACAAGACTACACGATTATGCCTTTTGTCGTATGCCTCTTTGCAATAAGCGTCACATATGCCAATGATGACAGCTTCTGTCCAGAATTACCGGAAGTCAAAATAGATTTCTGTTCAGGCACTTAATTCAAATTTATAAAACCAACAAAGTCAATAACATGACCGGCATATATGGTTTAGATATACAATCAGTCGGGTAACCTGTTTAGGCGACATAGTTCTGGTAATGAATATTGTTTGGATTATTCATGCTACATGATTGATAGAGCATACATCGTGGAGCTTTTTTTAAAGCTACTCAGTCCTGGTATTATAAACTCTGGGTGGCTTATTCAGGCTACCTTTTCATGTGGGTTCCAGGGCTTCATTCTAAAGAGAGGGCTGGTGGAGAGAGAGAGGGAGGGGGGTGAAGTAGGAAGGTTTCAAAACCTCTTGACTTATGTAACATAATTTTCAATACCGGTCAGTCAACCGAGTAGTGATCGCAAGGTCGATTGCAGCCGTTGAAGGCCTCGCACATAAAGCCGCCGATTGACCATAAGTGACATCGCCACACATCATGACATCAGTCAAGTTTCAGCACATGATGTCCTACAGTATCTCAAAGTGTCTGCAAGCTGAGTGTTACATCTTATTCCAGAACTGAAACAACGAAGCACTGTTGCTTGTCTAGAACTCTTGCGGTGCTCTGAAGCAGAAGGTTATGGTTACCTATCAAGAATTGTTAGTGACGATGAACATTTGATTCAATACCACGAGCAGGTCATGAAAAGAGCAACCAAGGAATGACGCCACAAATGACAGGTGAAACCGAAGAAGTTTAGCACGTGGCCAAAAACAGGGAAGATTATACTCTCTTTTGGGGTGAATGAGGCATTATTTTAGAGCACTACATGACAAGAGGGAACATTTTCACCAGTGATGAGAATACAGATCTTCTTAAGAATCATCTTGGACTCGCAAACAAATCCTAACGAAGTGGACTTCTGCGTAAAGATGTCCTTTTTTTTTTGCACCATGACAATGCTCGACCACACATTGCACGTACGAAGATTGATACCACTGAAGACTTCCAGATTCAGTGTATACCATAAGTGATTTCCGTCTATTTGGATAACTAAAAGAGATTAGGAGGAAAGAGTGTTTTCTGTCCTAGGAAGAGGTACAGCATATATGTGGTTCATGAGTTGTTTCACGTCCAACCAAAACTCTTTTGTTTATACAGCTATCCAAGCACCATATCGGCGCTGGGGGATTGCACTGGACGCAGTGGTGACTACATAGGAAATATGATACATCTGTTCTTTACTTTTTAATAGCGAATTCACCACCCAACACTTCTCCCCCTTTCCCGCAACTCCCCTTTTTCACAACAAAAAAATTAGATTTTGATTTCAATCCCTTATTATTATTATTATTATTATTATTATTATTATTATTATTATTATTATTATTATTATTATTATTATTATTATTCTTTCTGCCTCTTAAACAAGACACACCACCTAGACCTCTCCGTAGGAAATTATAATGAGAATGACCCCAAACCCCGATTCCTTGGTGCCGGAGTGCCTTAACGTTTTAACTTTATGTACATTATTTTGTGGTTTAAAATATGGGGCTAGAAGTCTGAGGACACTAGTACTCGCCTTGCCATAAAAGAATCCAACTATTTCCGAAGATTCTAGAATTAAGCATTTGATTAAGTAACTATGAGGTCAGTAGTAGGGACTTTAGCTTCACCGTAATTGTTTGTGTCTGTGTCCAGTCCCCCTCCCCCTTTTCAAAGCCTTTTGTACCCACCATGCAATCGGAGCTTAATGCGGTTAATATCATTTAACTTTCCTTCTTGCCAGCACTGTGCTACTAGTACCAAACTTGCACATTATCAAAGGCCAACGTATGTAAAATTACCAACTGTAAATTAGGATACCGAGGAAACCGCAAAGAAGAGTATAAACTGATGACATTAAATAGCTTCTACGTAGACACGAAAAGGCAATAGTCGTTGCCCTTCATCAAGCAATGGATCGCACACTGTTCCTTCACATATCGTTTAAGGACAAAAGTGAAAATTTATGATGATGAAGATGATGACATAATTTTCAGAGTGAAGATTACTATAAACGTAAAAAAAAAAAAAAGCCAAACGAACCACATTTCCTAGAAAAAGGGTGTTGCTGCACTGCAACGGCTAGACGGTTACCTGCCATTTCGAAGTTTTTTGGGTTTGAATCCACACTGGTGTGACAGTTTTTTTTTTTAAATTAATTATTATTGGCCTTGGCTCCTACGTTGACCCAGCTGTCGTGGCTACAAAGAAATTACATGCGATGCAAAGGTGGCGGGTGCGGTGTTAACCTCTTTACACATCGAGCATCGATCGGTCTACATACACATAAACATACACATAAACATAAACATATGCCCGGTGCACCATTGGCGTGAAAAAGATGCTTTGTTGTTGCATTTACTGCAAGAATCAGATAAACACCATACAATGATCAGAGAAATTAAGAGTACAAAGAGTACAGTTGCAGTATTTATGCATCATACTGTGAGCAGCAGAAAAGAACAACTGGAAAAACCTAATGAGTGATAAACTTCGTCTAAAAAGATACAAGAAGAACATAACGATAAATACTTGGTCAGCTTGATTATATGACCTTTTAAAGACAAAAACAGTCCTTATTCGCGACTGCTACAGTATTCATTGCGTATCTTCATTATCATCATCATCATAATTCATTTATATGAACCATTATCATCATGCATCATGTCGTAAACAGTAAAGTACGCCCTCATAGCGCTATGAAATGTCCATGACCTACCTGTACCATGTGACCAAACTGTCTAGATATTATTCTCTTTGTTTATACTGTGTCTATCCCTTGCTTGTTTTTCAACTCATTTGACAACATATAATGATTAAATTAATACGGACGAGGGAAGAAAACGTAGAGTACATGTGCACATCTATGATATACCAACCTAATGAGATCCAGAAATGTATCGGCAGAGTTCAGCGACTCAGCTTTCCCGTAGCGTCTCATGGCATTCCGATCAGCTCCACCGCCAGGTTCGATGGTCACAGCCAGGAATATTCCTAGAAACACGGCCATGAACGTGGTGATCCCAAAATAACCAATGGTACGAAGACCCATTTTCCCACACGTTTTGGCGTCCAGGCCAGCTATACCAGAAATGAGAGATGATATTATGATGGGCAAGACCAGCATCTGAAGCATTCGCATGAGTAGCTCTCCGGGAAATCCGATATACATGATCTCTCGTTTGTTGAAGGAACTCTTTGTGCCGCGAATTGCGATTCCCATAACAATCCCTAACACAACTGAAGCCAATAGACCTATAAGGAGAAGATTGTCTTTGCTGCAAGCCAAACATTTCCTCCCGTAATGTTTTAAATTTCCCCGAAAACCACGATCTTCTTCAGGAACTGTGATAAAAACATGAGTGTTTACAGCATTAGGAGCGTTGTCGGATGTGGAATCCATTCCTTTGTTGCTTTGTTTTCTCTCCATACTGTAAAACTGGCAGTATGATAGCTGTTTTAGTGAAGAATTACATTTAGAAATTGAGGAACAATTATTGGAAGAAGAATGTATCGAAATCCATAAAGTAGGTCCGTCACGAATATGTATACATAAATATGTATATAGATATATATATTTTTTAAGAAACACGGTTTCGGTTACATAATTATCAAGCAACCCTCTGCTCGAAGTATCTGTGTGCCACTTCGTAGCTGCAAAAGCTGAAATAGATTACGTTCTAACGAAATCAATTTGAATCAACTTGGAAAACTGATCTTATTCACCACTAACTATGCATGCTCACGAAACACAAAGTCAGTCAACAAAAGCCCACAAGCTGAGTCAGACAATACTGTTCTGAGGTGATGCAGGAAGAAAAGTAAAGGCTGCAGAATCGTAAAGTCCCCGGGGTTAGGCTAGGCCCGCCAGTAACATTACAGCTGCCAGAAAGTCGTGCTTGGACTGCGAGTCAGCACTGACAACGCGTGAGACTCTTCTCTGTCCCCGTGTCACGTGCATTGTGACGCGAATGCTTGTTGTCACCCAGTGTCGAGGAATTCTGGGTTGTGGTTTCACTTCGACAGCGGAAATGTCAGACAAAATGGCGAAGCGCTTTTTATCACTTACTAGCAGGTTCTGCGACCTTTTGCAACCGTCAATTTGTTCCTGGGCCGCTAAGTCGGAAAATATTAACCGATTTTGGCTCAATAAACCCCGCTGAACTGCAGCGTTCATATGTGTAAATATTGCTCTAAGAGCTTGATAAGAAAGGGGAAATTATACAGTCGGAAACGTAGGAATAAGGACGCCAACCAGTAAAGGAGAAAACCCAGATAAATAGTAAAAGAAAACCTGTCCATGGGTGCTGCAAACTGGAAGCTCCTACCCTTCTCTCTTCCCCCTCCCCTCTCACCTGCACCCTCCCCCATTCCTCGACCCAACCACCATTTATGTGGACTAAGTGACCACATGTAAATGTATAAGAGTGTGTATTTGAAATGTGTAAGTATCTGTTTTCACAAACATAATTTCAAATATGTGATACCCACTGGCTTTAACTTGGCAATTTGAAAGTGATCTTCCCCTCACGAACACAAGAGATTGGGCGACATCACCAGGAGCAACCTAACAGAAATAAACACCACCGTGTACAATGCATTGGAAAAAGCGCACAAACGGACCTTATATGTCCCCCCATTCCGCTCATGGTATGATTTGTTTGAACAAAGTTTTCCTTACTTAAATTTCAGTTCATGTTAAATACGGGTAAATGTTTAGTTTTATATTTAAGAAGCTTCTCTATATTGTTTTGGTAGCTGTATATGGAGCGAATCTCTCTTCAAAGAGATGTGAAGTTCAAAAAGGCAGCAAGACTAATTTTGCTATGTTTGGACAATGCGTTGAATTCAGTTTGCATATGCAGTCAAAACTAGACAAATTGAAGAACTCATTTCAATAGTTCCTTGTGAAACGGGAATTCTTTGAGAACCTCGTATTCTGCTAAATTTAAGAAATAATTGTGTTTACGTTCACGATAAACTCATTTCAGTTGAGGACATAAAACCTGGTAAGAAATGGGTACAAGTGCCGGGAGAGTGGCGTACATCTTTTTCCATGAAATAATAATAATAATAATAATAATAATAATAATAATAATAATAATAATAATAATAATAATAATAATAATAATAAGAAGAAGAAGAAGAAGAAGAAGAAGAAGAAGAAGAAGAAGAAGAAGAAGAAGAAGAAGAAGAAGAAAAAGAAGAAGAGGAAGAAGAGGAGAAAGAAAAAAAGAGGAAGAAGAAGAAGAAGAAGAAGAAGAAAAAAAGAAGAAAAAGAAGAGGAGGAGGAAGAAGAAGAAGAAGAAGAAGAAGAAGAAGAAGAAGAAGAAGAAGAAGAAGAAGAAGAAGAAGAAGAAGAAGAAGAAGAAGAAGAAGAAGAAGAAGAAGAAGAAAGAAGAAGAAGAAGAAGAAGAAAGAAGAAGAAGAAGAAGAAAGAAGAAGAGAAGAAGAAGAAGAAGAAGAAAAGAAGAAGAAGAAGAAGAAGAAGAAGAAGAAGAAGAAGAAGAAGAAGAAGAAGAAGAAGAAGAAGAAGAAGAAGAAGAAGAAGAAGAAAAAGGGAACGGTACCATATACTTAAAAACCTATAATCTAAACAGACGCAAATCGCATGCAGTCGAATCGAACCTATTATTTCAAATATATAAACTGCCTTTGTAAACTCTAAACCACAGAATCTCACAGTCGTCATATATGTAACACACAATAACAACAGTATAGCCTGCTATTTATCGCCGTAATATAGGACGCAATTATTTTAGGACCCCCCGCCCCCACCAACCACCCTCCCCACATTTGTTGTTTCCTAAGGTCGTCAGACATTGGAACCCACAGGGGCATAGGAATAAAGGAAGGCCAAAAAAAACAAAAAAACATGGAGAAGAGAGCTGGAGAATGAAGTTAGAAAGATAGGGAGGACATGGGGAGAGCTCCAGGCAATGGCGAAGAATAGAACGACTTGGCGTGAGTTGGTTGAGGGCCTATGCTCCGTTGGGGGATAGAAAGGCAGAAGAAGAAGGTCGTCAGAGGCCGTAATATAACCTAACGGTTGAACGTGGTTTCTGTGATTGGTGCCGAGATGTTTGCTACTGGAGTAAAGTTTCTCTGATATTGCATTTCCATATTATTGTTTTTTCTTGTGTGTCTCAAACACTGTTGGTCTCTCTCTTATTTTCCTACATGCCTTGTCCGACGTCAGGTGGATGAGACAGAAATCAAATGAAGCAATTACAACTTTCCAGTACGAAGCTATAACATCAGTCTTTGTTAGCCATAGTTATTACAGCGATTTATAATAGACTTTTAACTTGTACACTTTGTCTGTGGCGTTATTGATTTGTTGTTGTTGTTATTTTCCAATCTCAAAGTCTGTGTTGTATTTACGACTACAACTTAAATAATCGCTACATGGTTGGATGGAGTTTATTTTTCGATAACGCACAGTCGTGGCCGACAAACCGCTGCGAGGCAACACAGCTGCGGATAATGCGTGCGCACAAGTATGAGTGTGTGTTTGTAGGTTTTTCTTCCTTCTTCAAATAATTATGTGTGAATGGCGGTGTGCGTGTGTGTTTATGTGTGCCTCAGTGAGTGCGAACACGCGCATGTATATGTGTTGTCTGTGTGTGTGTGTGTGTGTGTGTGTGTATGTGTGTCTATGTGTGTGCATTTCGTCTGCTTCGGCATTCATATTTCCAGAACAGATAAAAAATCGGAAATAGCAGGCGAAAATAAAGGTCTTGAAAATCGCTTGCCCGCATAGATATTATAACACCAGCAAACAATTTTAATCGTGTATGTACGTGTGTCTGTGATACACACACACACACACACACACACACACACACACATATATATATATATATACATATATATATATATATATATATATATATATATATATATATATATATATATATATATATATATATATATATATATATATATATATATATATATATATATATATATATATATATATATATATATATACATATATATATATATATATATATATATATATATATATATATATATATATATGTGTGTGTGTATATATATATATATATATATATATATATATATATATATATATATATATATATATACATGAATGCTTGCGTAAAGGCATGTATGTAAGTGCGTATGTATATGTTGTTGTATGTATGTATCATTGCGTGTTTGCATGCACATGTACAAATATTGAGGAATGTACATCAATAGACAAGGCAGTTTACATCGCTGTCCATAATCAGTGACTGGAATAGCAGATCTTGCATTCAAAGAACCGCGGCTTTCCATCACCCAGCTTTGTCAGCGGAGAAATGTAAATGCAACTGTCTGACAATATGACTACTTCTGCTTGTCTTGTAGAAAATAAAAGCGTGTCAAAAAAATGACTTTCTCTCACTGCTGAGTGGACGTTTAATCAGACACTGAGGTAAGAAGCATT
The DNA here is from genome assembly GCA_905116865.2 of Candidula unifasciata. NCBI lineage: Eukaryota > Metazoa > Mollusca > Gastropoda > Stylommatophora > Geomitridae > Candidula > Candidula unifasciata. Next base: position 350,274 of record CAJHNH020001620.1, on the reverse strand, counting down.
TTCATACAAGTGGCGCATTGGCCTCATCATTGCAGACTTAATTTTTATGGACAAATTGGCTCTAAGCGCCGTCTTTATTTCCGAGGACATTACTTGATGACAGTTTAGACATGGTTGACCTAAAAACATAATTCGATTTTAAAGGCTCAAACCCAAGACTATCAGACAAGCAGGCGAGCTTCTAGCCACCACGTAAACGCGGTTCCCAGGTTTTTGTATAGAATGAAGTATAAGTAAAGTAAAAAAAAAGTAAAGATCCCTTTTCACGCCTTTCGGCGCATCGGGGATATGGGCAGAGCGACCCATATTTTTACAGACCATCAGCACTGTGGGTAATGTGGTCAGCATTACGCCGGCTGTCTTTACTTTCCCAGGACAGCCCATCCTGGTACCCATTTTAGGCTGGGTCGACCTGCGACGTCCCATACCACGACAAAAATCCACGCAGCCTGCAGTGGGTTTCGATCGCGGTATGCTGGCCTACGAGTCGGACTCGCAACGCCTTAGCCACGGACGCCGCAGAATGAAGTATGCCCTCGGCAAAATCTGCCAGAAGTATCTTTCCAAAGACCGAATGCTTGGCAGGAATGTGTTTGATTACCGCTATCTTTCTTTCTTAAATCTGTGTTCTTTCTTGTATTGTTTTGCTGTGTTCATCATCATCATTGTCACCTTCCACTATTGCAGTAAACTAATATGAAGAAATCTTCTTCGCAAATAGATCATTATGGTCTAATGAGAATGGTGCTACGAGGTGTTGCCAGGGGATCTGGCCGATGCTCAAGACTCAATGGAAAGGCGAGACAGATATACAATCAGACAGTTACTGGTGCCATCGGAATCGGAACTCTTCTGTCGCAGCTGAAGATGTGGACGGATCGCTTATGGGAGGGTTCCGACTGCTATGATGTCGATTCTTAATTCGACACTCAACATTCATTTTTTTGGGGGGTCTCTACAATCGTCTTTGTTCGTCTGGTTGTTCGTCCATTTATGTCAGGGCCCGAGTTTTGCGTGTACATCCGTTTTATTGACTAATTTGTGTGCAGTTGGTTGTTCCTTGCCGCTCGGGCAGGTGCACTCCGACTACAAAGGAAGTCCCTAACTAGTAGATTCCTACGATATGCTTGTTGGGGAGGCAGTATTGCTATTCTTGTTACCCCCCCCCCCCCCCCGCGCCACCAACAATGGTTCCCTGGAACCTACATAGGGAGTCTGTACAATTATATCCATACTTTGAGTTATGGTGAGGCGGAACTTAATCAGTAGTCCTAACTGGCTGTGATTGTCATTCTGTATTTAACAACGTGACCGCATGTTATAATTGCAACTGACTCACAGAGCATGTTGAGAAGGGTGCAGACAGGCATGTCCCGTGCAGAGTGGCAAGCATCATTTCAAAGGTCCCGGGTAGTTAGCGTCATTTTGATTTCTTTCCCTCCACCTCTTGCCAGTGTGTTGGGAAACGAGCAAGCATTAAGAATGACTGGTTCTGCACCACTTGGTGGTGAACTCATGTATGACAAGCTAGATTTTGTGAGTGCCCTTTGGGAGCGATTGGTCAGTGCAGAGGCACAAACATATTATTGTTTTCTAAGGAGAATGGCACTGCGAGGAGTTACCAGAGGATCTGGCCGACGCTCAACACTCAAGGGAAAGACGAGATAAGTATACAATCAAACAGTTACTGGTGCAATCAGAATTATAACTCTTTGCTTGCTGCTGAAGATGGGGACGGCGCGCTTATGTGAGTGTCAGAGTTTTGTTATGTGGATTCCTAATTCAACAATCTTTTACACAACGTAACACAAAGAGGTGCCAACAGATGATTGTCTTTCAGTCTCTCTCATACTGTCTGTAAGTGTCGATCAACGCATACCAATTTGTTTACTTTACTTTTTCAGGTAAGTGGCGTGGGGAGAAACAGTTCGCAGTCCAGAGTCTAATGGGTGTCATTTGCCATTACTATTCTGTTTGAATTAAACAATGCATTTAACGTCATCAGTCCATTTTCCTTGATCTTATTGCCAATTCTTAAGATCCTTTTAGGCATGGTACCCTGTTATGGAAGCAGTTTTGGCTGCATTCTGATCAGATTACCAAATCATTTGACCTTTGATTCTCAATGAACTTGACACCGTGTTGTTCCTACACAATGATAATATCATTTATCCCTCGAATATCACAATTATGAAGAAAATGTGTGTGTGTGTGTGTGTGTGTGTGTGTGTGTGTGTGTGTGTATCGTACAACCCCACCGAGACTGTACATCACCGGGCGACACAAAGTGCAGCCATTCAGATGAGGGTCACCCGCGCATAGGTTCCAGAAACCCCGTTCAACAATTAAGTTATATTAGGGCCCCCAAAATAGAACCCTGGCTCGTGTGGAGCACGGTGAACTGCAATCACTCAGCCACTAAGTTAAAGAGACGAACAATATTTAATAATTTAAAGCAAATGATTGACAAAATGTCAACGCAAATGTACGGAGAACATAACAATATTGGATGTCAGTTAATTTTCTTGTGGCCCTGTAACTTGGAATGGAGATCTTTTCCGAGTGACTAACTTTGCCAATACTTAGGGCTTCGTCGATACAGCTATCATGGGGAGAGTTATTAAATCGTGCCTGCAATTTTCTTCAAGGTCTCAGTGCTGTGAGCATTGTTGACTGAAGCAGAAAACGGTAGGTAATAATGTTGAAACTTCTTTTACAACTACAACGTGAGATGAAGTCAGGTCGGCAATATAGTTCTTTGCCACAATTACTGCATAGGAAGCCGTCATGGTTTGCGGCTAGACGCTGGCCTGTGGACCGGAAGGTCGTGGGTTCGGTTTCTGACAATGGCCAGATTTTTTTTTGTAAATGACTTTTCCTTCTAGGTCATCCCAGCCTTGAGTGGGTAACAGGTACAGTCCTAGAAAGTAAAGGCGACCGGCGTGATGCTTACCACATCACCCACCAAGTGCCGTTTGGTCTATAAAATATAGCCCTATACACCTGAAACACAATACCTCACCCCCCCCCCTCCCCGACACTTCGCTGAGGTACAAGGTGGAAGAGAAGAAGAAGAAGAAGATACCCAATACGCCTGACAGGCGTGGAGAATGGTCCTTTAGTTTTCTTTACCATTTGTGCATGTATTTACCCATTTTTACTGTCTAGGCCGAAGAAGGTGGGACGGTGGGAGTGGTGGGGGTGGGTGGGGGTGGGGGTGGGGGCAGAATGAGGCAGTCATTTAAGAAACAGAAGCAACCCGTGAACAGATTAGAAAAATTATAAGTAGACAGATCGTTTTGTGGACCTGTAATGAGAAGATAATGACAACAATATAAGTAGAATGTCTCAACACTCGAATCTATTGGGGCATAGAAATAAAGGAAGCCTATGGCGAGTGTTCTGGGACAACGGAAAGTTTGGAAGTGGAGAGAGACTGACGAGATGAAACTGTGACTCATTCCCATTTTTTTTTTTAAATTTTTTTTTAGTCATCTTATTTTTTTATAATGGATGTCAACCAAAATACTGCAGCTGATGGATGAAAGAAGGAAGTAAAAGATTGATAAAGAAGAATACTCTAGAATACAAAAAGAAATAGTGAACAAATGCAATGTGGCTAAAGAAGCCTGGCTGAATCAAATGTGTACAGAGATTAGGGAAAATCACAGGAAAGACTCAGATTCCATGTACCAACAGATAAATATGTTAACAGGAAAGATGACATGTAACAGCACTGGATGTTTGAAATCAAAAGATGGGGACTTATTATTGGGACATAGTAATATAATTAACAGATGGACAGAGTATATAGGGGAATTGTATGATGATAATAGACCAGATGTAGAACTGCAGACCAACAATGATGGTCCACCAATAATGACTGCAGAAGTTGAGGATGCAATACATCATATGAAGAAAGGAAAAGCACCCGGACCAGACAACATCTCACTGGAAGAAATCGAAGCACTGGGAGATTTTGGAATTGAAATAATAAATAAACTTTTAAATGATATTTATAATAGTGGGTATATTCCAAATGTCTTTTTAAAATCCATATTTATAGCTCTGCCAAAGAAACCAGTCACTTTAAAATGTGAAGACCATCGCACAATAAGTCTCATGAGTCACATGACTAAGATTTTACTGAGAATAATTATGACAAAAATAAGAAACAAAATTAAACCAGAAATCAGCGATGAACAATGTGGATTTGTAGAAGGAAAAGGTACAAACAATGCCATAAACATCCTAAAGACATTGTCAAAAAGAGCTATAGAAGTAAAGACTGATTTTTACTTATGCTTCATAGACTATACAAAGGCATTTGACTGTGTGAAGCATGAAGAAGTAATCAAATTGTTAGAAAAATTAAACATTGATAGGAAAGATCTACGAATAATAAAGAATATGTATTTACAGCAAACAGCAGCTAAAAGAATTAACAACTGTTTGGGTACATTTCAAAGTATAAAGAGGGGCGTACGACAAGGATATGTAATGTCACCTGATTTGTTTTCAAGGACAGTGAATATATAATAAGATCTTTAACTGATATGCCCGGAATAGTGGTTGGTGGGCACAATATAAACAATTTACGTTATGCTGATGACACAGTCTTGATAGCAACAAGTCAGAAAGAACTACAGGAAATGATAGACATTGTGGTGTTAGAAAGTGGAAGAGTGGGCCTCAGTTTGAATAATGAGAAGACAGAAGTAATGGTGGAATCAAAGAAACGAATTATTCCTAAATCTGTAATAAAAGTCGTTGGCGTTATTTTAGGACAAGTACATAAATTTAAGTATCTGGGCACATAGATAACATCAGATAGAAGATGCATAACTGAGATAAGAAACAGAATAGGACAGGCAAAAACTGCATTTTATAAAATGAAAAACATCTTGTGCAATATATCCTTGTCATTGAGAGTTAGAAAAAGAATTCTTGCTTGCTACATACATCCAGTTTTAACATATGGCTGTGAATCCTGGGCAATTGGTAGGCAGGCCAAACAATTTCTTGAGGCCTCAGAGATGTGGTTTTACAGAAGCATGCTTAGAATACGTCGCGTTGCTCTCCGACTGGGCTCATGGACCTCAGAACCATGCAGTTTGGCCCAGGGTTGCCACAGGGATCCATAATCTCGTCGGTGCTATTTAACGTGTATACGAGCAAGACTGCAAGCCTAGAACACCAGGAGTTGGAAGGATACTGATTTTTGCGGATGATATACTTGCATATAGGCAGGAGGAAGAGAGGGAACAAACAGCCCGGGAGCTGCAAGCGACAGTAGACAAAGTGACTGAGTGGTGTACATAAATGAGGACTGTCGTCCACCCGGAAAAGGCGTATGTTTTGTGGTGTTCTCTAGACAACAGAATCGATAAAGCTAATGTCCCAAGTCTCACGACAGATGGTAGAAACGTCAACGGAGAGAACAAACGGAAGTATCTGGGAATTACATTTGACAGGAACCTGTCCTTTAAGGACCATGTAGAGAGTTTTGTGACAAGATGCCAAAAAGTCCTTTGTGCACTTAAGACTATAGCGGTAATTGACATAGAGCAGATAATGCTTTCCACACTATGTCAGCACCTGATCCTGTCAGTGGTTGATTATGGCCTGGGACTGCTTAATGTCTCAAAAAGTCAGATGGATAAACTAGAGCGCATACAGAACGCAGCTATGTGGGTCATTCTGGGTTGCACAGAGACACACCAGTGGTGTGTATGCGATATATCCTTGGTTTGCCGACTGTTGCAGGTAGGAACAAGGTGCTGCAGGCGAAGTCATATCTTAGGGTAGCTGCAGACACAGACCACCCTTGGCATAAAGCTCTGGGTGCAGTTAAGGGTCAGCGGCTGATAACAAGGAAGTCATGGATGGCTCAGGCAGAAGACACAATCAGACAGGTTTGCATCCTTGAGAACATTAGGCGAGGAGAGGAGTGGGGCAAAGTGCCACCTGAACAGTCAGACTTGTGTAGGGTCATAATCACACTGAGCCGGGAATGCAGAGACTGGTCAGCAGGTGCCACAGAGATGGAAATTCAGCAATAATTCAAAATAATGCTCGCTCAGAGGATTTGATCATTTACTCAGACGGTTCAGTGTCAAAGGCAAAAAAAAAAAAAAAAACTGCTTGGGGCTTCTTAGCAAAAGTTAATGGTCGACGTTTTGTGCACAGAACTAGCATATGATACCATGACATCCATCTTAAGAATGGAGGTAGAGGCGGTGGCTGCAGCTTTCCCCTGGCTAGAGAACACGACACATCCACACATATCGTGATTGTAACTGACTCAGAAAGCATGCTGAGGAAGATCAGGTCAGGCATGCTTCGTGCAGAGAGGTATGCTTCGCTGCGGAGTACACGGGTTAGGAGTATTGTCGGGGATTTTTTTTTTTACCAGGGTACGCCGGTGTGTTGGGAAATGAACAGGCGGACAGACTGGCTGGCTGTGCACAACTTGGTGGAATACTGATACATAATAAGGCAGACGTGGTTAGGGCCTTGTGTGAGAGCGTGTACAGTTCGGAGGAGCAGATGGACCGTGGGGGCATATTTCTTTATTGGTTCGCGAAATCAGAGGTATTATACAGTGTTAGGGGTGATCAACCCTGTCCACAGTCGACATCTGTCTCCAGATGTCAGTTTATCCCCCCTGCGATACCAGGGTGCCATTCTTTCCATAGGTGTCGAAAGGTCTTTCCCGATAGTCACCAGCCTTTCCTGGCTGTCTTGTGGGCTAGCCACGTACAATAAGAATAAACTCCACAGGGGAGCATGTACAGCAGGAGTCTACCAATCATTAGTAGAAGTAACCTCTCGTCGACAAATGTTTCGGCCCACGAGCTCCTAGACATTTTCAGAAAATGGGCCCACCTGAGTTCATAAAGCTCAGGGTTGGTTTCTCCTGCTGCACGTATTACTGGATGTTGTTCGGACAGGGACAAGACGAATTGGTGACTTTGCAAAAGGTACTGTGAGTTAAGAAGTCGTTGAGGTAGCATAATTGAAGCAGTCTGCATACCTGAACGACCGAGTGGCAAGCTTACGATTGGTTTACCGGATAAAGTAAAATCATTGTTGGTTTGCAAATAATAGGTGGATCGTGACGTCATTTATACCCAGTCTGAAACAAAGTTACTTTTTTTTTTTGTAAATTTTGTTAAGAGAAAAAGACAAAACAAAACTGTCTCGATGCGGATTTGAATTTAAAATCTTGAGGCCGACAGGCGAGTATGAATTCTAGCTCATTGTGTCTCCAATACTCTAGTCTGAAGATGCAGCAGTCGACATGTTTTTAATTTATTAGAAACATTGAACGAAGGGGTAAAAAATATTTAAATGTTATAAACGGGGCAAGAAGAAGAAACATGTTTTACAATGTTAGAAACACGGGAGCAAAAAGAAACGTGTTTTAACATGTTAGAAACATTGGACGAAGAAAAGAAAATGTTTTAGGATGTTAGAAACGGGGGACAAGGAAGAAAACAATATTGCGTGGGTAGAGAAAGAACAATTTTTTGTACTGTGGCGGTAAGCGGTCAATTCCGAGAATGCTTTGCCTCCTGCAAACAATATAGCTCCAACGACGACCGCTAGGTTCAACGTTAACTGGGTGTCCTTTACAGAACGTTGCATCACTAACCTCAGCTTTTCCCCCGTTTTGTTTTTTTGTTGGTCTGTTGTGATATATCTAGGCAAATTTAAAGTTCAGTAGTTTGCCATTGCTTCCTGAACCATCAGCTCTCGGTAATACTGTCGAAACCAACTCAAAACGGTCTGCTGCCAAATCGCCAGCTGCGGGCTTCGAACCGGCATCTCAGCATTATGAAGCGCATTTTCAACACCTAAGCCACAAATGCCGACGATCCCTAGGCATCTGAAAAGAAATTCACTGGCGAACGTCTTCTTCTTTTTCGCGTTCGCATTAGGAATAAACTCACAGGGAGCAAGTACAGCGGGGATCTACAGTCATCAGTAGAAATTATCCTCTTTCGACACACGTTTCGGCCCACGATTCCTAAACGTATTCGGAGGTGGGCCCACCTGAGTTCATGAAGCTCAGGGCTGCTTCCCCGCCGCACAGAATTACCGGATGGTGTTATACTTTCGGCCAGAGACAAGACGACTTGGTGGTTTCGAAGGAGGTACTGTGAGATAAGAAGTCGCCACGGCAGCGTAATTAGAACAGTCCGCATGCCTGGACGACCGAGCGACAAGCTTACTTTGGTTTACCGGACACATCTTGGACTTTTATTAGCAGTTGGCAGAGAGACACTGGCAGACAATTCGTACACGATGGACTTTTCAAAGGGATAAGAAACTCTTTTCCACTAGATACCCGGACCAGCTCACCGAGGCCCGTCCCCTACGTTGTTGCGCTGCGTCCAGAGCCAGCTGGATGCCCTTTCGGCCACCTCACCAAGTTTTTTGAGTGCCCGTTTCCGTTCATTACCGCGCAATCCTAACTCTTTAACCACATTGTAGAGCGAAGTGGAAACGAGGCCTCTCGCTCCCACTTCGACGGCAAATACCCGTACTGTGTAAGCCTCGTTTCTCCTCAAACCGGCTGCTAAATCACTGTATTTCTCGAGCTTATACAAATGATTCTCCTCCATCCGCGACTCAAACGGGACCGTCAACTCAATCAGGATGAGTTGCCGTTTTTTGCGCAGAATGGAGAACGATGTCCGGTCGCAGGCCGGTTTTACGGATCAACTCGGGATACCGTTCATGTCCTGGCAGATCAACCGCCAGTAACCAGTCCCTCGCAGAGTCTAGCACAGATGGAGCGAATGCGTTTTTGTTGACATTACCTTTTGGAACCTGCCCAGCCTTGAGGAAACGAATGGGGACGATACTAGAACTGGCTCTGGCATTAGCCCTCATTCTAGCCTGGTCGACAACGGCTGCTAACTCTTTTAGCACCTTGTTGTGGCGCCAGGTATAGCGGCCTTGACCTAGGGCTTTCCTGCACGCGGACAGGACGTGCTCAAGAGTTTGCTTTGATTTGCACAACGGGCAAGTCGGATCGTTGGTCGCAGACCATTTAACCATGTTAACACCGGACGGTAATACATCGTACGCCGAACGAACGATAAAGCTCAGTCGCAGCGGGGTCATCCGCCAGATCTCACCCCATGTGAGTATTCTAGGCAATGCGCTCTCCAGGCTGACCCAATGGCCCTGCTGCGACTGCTGGGCTGCTTTCTGAACCCGAATCTCGTTTTCGTTGTCCCTCACCGTTTGTATCACCATGTCTCGGCGTTCTTTGGCTGAGGCCTTTGACCACCAATTGACTTTCCCGTGCCCTAGGCCTCGACGGTCGGTTTGTGTGTAACCCATTACCTCCTTCAATTTTAGTGCGTTCTGAGCAGCTCCTATCGCATCGAGGACCTTCCACTTCTGGCCAGTCTTTAGAGCGGGCTGGACAGCGATGACATTTGGGTCTGAGGACTCGCGCAAAAGCATGGCGAGCCTAACTTTGCCGACTTTAAACTCTTCGGTTATTGACTTGAACGGAAGTACCAGCTTAGCCTGTTTACAATACAGAGCCACGTCGGTCAGACAAGGCGGTGCACCAATCCACTTTCTTAAGGCTGTATTGATTTTCTTTTCCATGGTTTCCACTGCAGTCATCGTCACCTCGTAGACTAGCAGTGGCCATAGAAGCTTCGGAATCAACATGAATTTGGAGACACCATACCTTGAATTTCCCGACCAGCCTGCATCGCTCGATCGCGAGCAGGCCTGTAGCCAGTGACTCATGTATTCGCCGGACTTCCGCTCTGTCAGATAACTTCGAATCGTAAACGCGACCGAGACTCTTCACCGGTTCCTCCAGAACCGTAGGGATCTTGTTCCTTGCCACCGTAAAACTGGTCGCCGACACCTTGCCCTTATGGATTGACAGACTCCTCGATTTCTGCGGTTTGAACTGCATACCGCTCCATTGGACCACCGCGTCCAATCTATTCAGGATCGTGCGGGCAGACTCCTCGCTGCCCGTTATTATAGTCGTGTCATCCATAAATGCGCGCAGTGGCGGCAACCAGTGATCCCCTATTTGAAGGCCCAGTCCGTAGCCGGCCGCCCCGTCTAACACGATCTGCATTGCCATGACAAACAGTATAGGTGAGATCGTACACCCCATAGCTATCCCAATCTGCAACTCAGTCCACCTCGTGGTAAACGTCGAGGTAGAGAAGCGCAAAGCGAACTTAGAGAAATATTGCTCGACCATTTGACTGATCTGTGTCGGTACGTGAAACATGCGAAGGGCTCGCCACAGTAGCCTATGGGGGACTGCCCCGTAGGCGTTGGCTAAGTCCAACCATATAACGTGCAAATCGGTTCTCTCATGCTTGGCTCTCTGGATAGCCTCCCAGATCATGGTCGCGTGTTCAAGGCACCCAGGAACGCCTGGAATACCACCCTTCTGAACACTCGTATCTATGTACTTGTTAGTCATCAGATACTGTGTGAGCCGGCGAGCCATGACTGAGAAGAATATCTTACCCTCGACATTCAACAGCGAGATGGGCCTGAATTGGGAAAGACTCTTCGAGTCCTGCTCTTTGGGAATGTAGACCCCATTTGCCTTTGACCACTCTGGACATATGTGATTGCGGATCCACGCTTGTCTCAACAAGACGTGAAGCATTTTTTAGGATTTTCGGGCAACGCTTGTAAAGAACGTACGGAACACCGTTCGGACCTGGGGCAGACTTGCCGCTGGCTTTTTTCACAACGTCCTCAACCTCAGACCAAAGGGGAGGTACCATTTTAAATGGTACCTTCGGCACCGAAGGCTGTTTTGAGTCCGCTAAGGATCTCTGGATTGTCATCGAGAGGCTCTCTCCTCTTTTTATCCGAGTACATCTTGCGTAGATGTAGCTCTAGTTCTTCCTGACTGACAACCAGAGTCCCAGACTTCGGTTGCTCGAATAGACCTCGGGCAAACTGATACGGGTCCCTAAAGAATTTCTCTCGCTCCCTTTTAGTTCTTCGTCTGTTGTTACAGAAACGCTCGGCGCGACAGAGGGCACTGTGTTTGTTCTTTAAATGCACCCACACTTCGTACAGCCCCTCCCGTTCGCTGCCCGTAGCGGCTTTGAACTGTTTTCTGAGGGCATTCTTGTCTGCCCGACACTTCAGAATGTCCCTCTGCCTCCTGCTAGTATTCTGCTTGGCACCCGGCTGTGCCTTTACTACTGTCCCGAACTCGCGGGAGCAGTGTTCATATATTACATCACCAAATTTAGTAAGCTTGTCGCCTAGCGACTTCTTGTTTAGAGTTTGTTTTAGTACCTCACATAATGTAGCCTCCAACTTACACCACACCACCTTCTCGCTCGCAGGTGGAAACCTGATCTTGGAACGCACTTCTTCAGAAATCATCAAAGGTGCTCCTCCGCAGTCGACGTCATGGGCCTCTCCGGGCGAGTGGGGTTCACCCTGCCCGTCGTACCCTGACGACTCAGAAACCACCACAGGAGTGGTAGTTTTGCGACGGCGTTTACTGCGTGGAGCACCCTCGCATTTCATTCTTCCGGCATGCGTTCTCAGACCATGCAACCCCGTGAAGCTTTTCCCACATGTACAGAGCCAGCCCGGACGTTGGGCGAGTATCTCAGTCCGGGGGCTAGCAAAGTCGTCAACGAGGGTATCAGTTTGATTGGGCCCTTCATTCTCTCCCCCTTTCGGAGGGCCCTGGGAGCATATTTCTTTGTGGTTTAACGCAATCGGAGGTATTATACTGTGTTAGGGGTGATCAACCCGGTCCACAGTCGACATCTGTCTCCAGATGTCAGTTTTATCCCCCCGGCGATACCGGGGGGCCAGTCTTTCCATAGGTGTCAAAAGGACTTTCCCGATAGTCACCAGTCTTTCCTGGTAGTCTTGTGGGCTAGCCACGTACAATAGGAATAAACTCACAGGGAGCAAGTACAGCGGGGATCTACAGTCATCAGTAGAAATTATCCTCTTTCGACACACGTTTCGGCCCACGATTCCTAAACGTATTCGGAGGTGGGCCCACCTGAGTTCATGAAGCTCAGGGCTGCTTCCCCGCCGCACAGAATTACCGGATGGTGTTATACTTTCGGCCAGAGACAAGACGACTTGGTGGTTTCGAAGGAGGTACTGTGAGATAAACTCCAGCGGAAAGTTCTGGTTGTTCGTCCACCTCTGGACTTTAGTCTCGTTCCAGAACCTGACTGTTGCATGGACATCCGTTTTACAGATATGACTCATGTGTGTGCAGACTGTTGATTTCCTGCCTCTCAAGCATGTGCTCTCCGACTTTAAAGGAAGCTGCCAATCAATCGACTCTTAGGACATGCTTTATGAGGAGGCAATTGGTCTGTTATTGCTGTCCACACAGTGGGGCCTCAGAACCCATACAGGGACTGATGAACTTAATGACGTGATAACAAAACCAAACTAATAAGCTTTAAATTGCAAACCACTTGATCACTTCGCCAAGGAGACCCTCGAATTTATAGTTTGCTCTGCCACAAGAATGTTTAAATGTTTTTGTCTCACCTAAATTATGTTTCCAAGCCGTTCAGATCTTTTTGAGCCATTTATGTCAAGATTGTCAGTTTTTTCTAAGACAGTTATTCTTTTCATTGTTGGCGTCTGTGGTTTGGGCTTTGGGAACGCTAATCGTAAACCCAGCGGAACTGGTTTGATTCCAGCTGCATGGGAAAAGATAGCAGACTGCTTTGTGTTGATTTCCTGAATAGTATCTTTTAGGTAGCAATAGCAAACTACTGAACATAAACTAGTAAAACCAAAAATGCTGAAAAAAAGTAAGCACTAGGTTTGGTTTTGCACCGTTCAGTAAAGGAAACGCACCTAATTTTTACCTCCTCAAGCTTCATCGTTTTCTTCTTCTTTTTCTTCTTCATCTTTTTTCTTTTTCTTCTTCTTCTTCTTCTTCTTCTTCTTCTTCTTCTTCTTCTTCTTCTTCTTCTTCTTCTTCTTCTTCTTCTTCTTCTTCTTCTTCTTCTTCTTCTTCTTCTTCTTCTTTATATCCCCCAAAGGGGCAAAGGTCCTAAACTACATCACGCCAAGTCGTTCTATCCTTTGCCATTGCGGCAGCTCTCCCCGTATACTCCCCATTTTTTTGTTTTCCCTAATTTCAGTGCAGACATTCTAGTTATATTGTTGTCATTATCTCCTCATTACAGGTCCAAAAAAGATTTGTCTACATCTAATTTCTTTAATGATTTATGGAATGCATCTGTTTCTTGAATGACTACCACGTTTAGTTTTCTGTCCCTCCAAAGTATTCGTTTTTGGCACTGTCCTTAAAATTCACGTTTTATGTTTCTCCACTTGTTTTTTATTGTCTACATTTCTTGACCGCCATACATAAATGCAGATTCCAAGCAACAGTTCTTCTTCTTCTTTTTTTTTTTTTTTTTTTTTTCGTTCGGTTTCGTATGCTCAGATCAGACCATCAGGTGGGTTGCCTCTATGAACTCGCATTTCAGATGCAGGTCCTGCATGGTTCCCCATAGCTTGCTCTGCACACTTTGCTCTTGAGGCCAGATGTCTTTTCGAAGTGGTAGGTAGAGTGGGCAGGTCTGCAAAATGTGCTCAGGTGTTCGTGGTCCTGTTTGACAGGCACACTGCTGGGACTGTACAATCTTTTTTTTAATGCATGTGGCATTTGAGCTTGCAGTGTCCTGTTCGTAGACGGAAAATTGTTGCATGTTGCTGATGAGGTCTTGTGGATGTTTACTGTTAGTTTGTTATCTCAACAATCCCTTGTATTTTCCTTTGATAAGTGTTCTGATTTCTGGTAATGACAATGAACGGGCGTGTTGTTTCTCCTTTGTTCCATTTTTTGCAAGTCTGTCTGCTAACTCATTTCCTGGTATGCCGCAGTGAGCCGGGATCCACTGGAGAACAATTTGATTGTTTTCTGTGGGTCTGTTTAGCTGGCGGGTCAGTTCTCTTTCCATGTTGTCTCGTGGATCCCTATGAGTCGCCTGGAGGACTGAGATGCAGTCACAAAGGAAAACAATTTTGCTGTTTTTAATTTGTCTTTCCCCGAGCACTTTGGCTGAATCAATAATTGCTTGCTGCTCTGCTCTGAAGTTTGTTGAGAGTCTTCGGGAGGCGCAGGACGTTTCTACTGTGGTCCCATCTTGCAGCATGATGACCGATCCAGCTCCTCCATTTTTGTCTGCTCCCTCCAATGATCCATCGGTGTAAACGTGTGTCCATTCAGGTTTTGGATAACAGTTGTAGACATGTTCAAGTGTCTTTGCACGCAGTACTAGGTCACACTCTTCAGCCTTTCTGTCTATGCCTGGAATTGTTGTTGTGACTGTATATTTAGGCTGTAGGTCTATGCTGTATGCCTGGATCATTTCCCATGTTGAAGAATCTTTAGAAAGGATGTCACTATTTTTTGTGTAGTATAATTTTGATAGATGGTGAAAGTCGGTTTCTGGTTAAGTCATTTGCTATTCTGTGCATGGGATTGTTGTTCATGCGTTTAAATTTTTCTGTTAGGGTAAGCACCTTTTCTTCCCTTCGAAGGCTCAAGCTCTCGAGGCCACAGGTTGCCTCCAGTTCATTAATTGGTGTGCTTCTCAAACCTCCAGTGATGATTCTGAGACCAGTGTTCTGTATTTTATCCAGTTTGTGTAGGTTTGATTTAGCTGCAGTTGAGCATGCTCCCATGTCATACTCCAGTTTTGATCGTACGTATCCTGTGTATACTTGTCGTACAGTGTTGGCATCTGCACCCCAGCTTGTTCCAGTAAGTTTCTTCATAAGTCTAAGCCTCAGGGTAGCTTTCCTTTGGGTGTCTTCAATGTGGGGGCCCCATGTTAGCCTTTTGTCAAATTTTACTCCCAAATATGTTGGGTTATTCTCTTTTGAAAGGATGTTGCCTTCTAGGTACAGATCAACTTGCTCTGGCTTTGTGAAAAGAGAGAATAAAGTTGAGACGGTTTTTGTCTGGTTTATTGTGACTCCCCAAGTGTCTGTCCATTTCTTAACTGTATTTATAGCTTCCTGCATTCTTGTTTTAGTTGTTCCTATATGTTCAGCGTGAGTCCATATCGCCAGGTCATCTGCTTGTAGCGCCTTGTGAATGTGAGTCGTGAACTGTTTTGGGAGGTCATTGATGAAAAGAATAAACAGGGTAGGAGATATAACACCTACTTGGGAGACACCTTCTTGTAACCTGACTAGCTTACTCTTGTGATCTTCCAGTCTGACTCAACCACAGCATCTGTAAAGGAAGTCTCTAATCCAGGCAAACATATGCCCTTTTATCCCACAGTGTGCTAGTTTTAGCAAGAGTCCTTTCTTCCAGACCTTATCGTAAGCTTTGGTCAGGTCGAAGAAAGTAGACAGCAGTTTGTATTTTTTCTGGAAAGCATCTTCAATTTCCTTTGCGAGATAAGAGGTTTGGTCATCAGTGCTTCTGTATCTCATGAAGCCTGATTGGCTGTCATCCAATATCTTGTTTTCGTCTATGAAGTTTAGTAATCTGTTGTTCACTAATCTTTCCATAGTCTTTCCAATGCAACTTAGGAGGCTTATGGGGCGGTAACTGGATTTGTTTACCTTGGCTTTCCTTTCTTGGCTATGGGAACTATTTCTGCCTCCTTCCATTCCTTAGGAAGTAGTCCCTGGGCCCAGGATTGGTTTATTAGGTCTAAGAGTCGTTGCCTACCAGCTAGTCCCAAGTGTACTATCATTTCCTTTGTTATTCGATCAGGTCCAGGTGCCTTCCATTTCTTAAGATGTCTCAATGCGCATTCAAGTTCTTGGGGACTGAAGAGTTTATTCATTATATCTTGGTTATCTTCCTGCTTTTTATTTATTTTCCTTAGTTCTCTCGTCACTTCTTCTTCTCTCGCTCTAGACATGAAGATTTTGCTTTCCTCTGCAAAATTATCAGCCAGCAGGTTTGCTGCTTGTTTACCAATGAAAGTTTTCCCACCATTTTCAATGACAATGTGGGCACGGCTGGTATTATTCTCCTCATTGAGACTCTTTACTAGATGCCATAACTTTTTTCTATCTTTCTCCATGTTGAGAGCTGCAGTCTTTTCCTGCCATCTTGTCCGGATCCATGTGAGTTTTTCTCTTTTATAAATAGCCTGATGTTTATTGTGTTCTGTTACGTTGAGGTCAGAGGGATCTTGTTCCATTTTTTCTCTTGCTTCAGTGCTTCTTTGGTGCAGTTGTTGCCGTTCTTGGGTCCAGAAGGGTTCATAGTTTTGCCTTCGACCTCGGGGGATTGATTTTTGTGCTTCTTCGAGTATGATATTGGTAAGAGTTGTGGTGTTTTTTTCTAACCTCATTAGAGAGAAAGGGCTCTGATAGTTTCTTTTCAGTTGAGTTTTGGTAGAGATCCCAGTCTGCTTTCTTGTAGTTCCAGTTATCTATCTTCTTCTTTTTTCTGGAGGCTTGACCTATCCTATCATGACGATGACTGGTTTGTGATCACTTCATCCCAGCTGTTTCATCACTTCTCTGTCTGCCCTGCGTTGGATGTTTTCTGTAGCTATAGCTAGGTCCAGTGTACTTTGTGTTCCCTATCGTCTGGAGTAGAATGTTAGTTTAGAGTCAGGTTCATTTATTAGTATCATCCGGTTTTCTACCATCCATTCCTCTAACTCTTCTCCTTTTGTATCCATGGAAGCATAGCCCCAACTAGGGGAATGACAGTTGAAGTCACCAAGAATTATGTGGCTCTTATCAGCTACTTGGATGTATTCTAGTTCTAATTTCTTGTTGTTGGGACAGTAAAAGTTAGTAACATATAGTGGCCCAGGAAGGATATGCAGTTTTATAGTTAGATATCCAGACTCACTGATGCTTCTTGAAGTTTCTGTGGCTGCAATAGTATTTTTAACTAATGCAATGATGCCTCCTTTGTGGCCATCTCTGTCTAGCCTATATGTTCCATAGCCTCTGACAGAAAAGCGAGAGCCTATGTTTAAATGGGTTTCCTGAATGCAGACAACATCAATATTGTGTCCATATTTGAATTTTTGCAGTCCAAGCTTTTTCTTCAAGACCCCTTCTGCATTCCAGTGCATTATCTTTAGTGTTTTAGTATTTTTTATTTTGGGGCCAGACGCATTACTCTGCTTAATTCTGGTCCGCCGATGCACAGAGCTACCATCAGTAGTTTGGGGTGGATTCCTTCGAGGCTCGGAATCCGGCGCTGTTCCCGCCTGGCGGTAGTCCACAGGAGCAGCCCCATAACGGTGTACGTATCTTAGCATACTCATTAACCGTATATTGCGTTGATGTCCGTTTCCATTTCTGGGTGCCCACGCCATTCAGGCCGACATGTCCGTCTTCGGTGGGGAAAGTTACGGAGTCTTCCTATCCGTGTCCTGATTCGTCCAAACACTGCCTGCCAGAAATCAGAGGTTGTTGGAGTTTCCCGTCTCCGCCTTTGATTATCCAGGGTGGGCTCACTGGGTGTGTCCTTAGTGGGGATCAGGACATGTCCACGCGCCAGTGGGCCCAGCTTCGGCCGCACCTTACGGGGAGGGGGGGGGGGGGTCACACTCCACCGAGGGTTTCTGTCTGGCTTACCCCAGCCATAGCCTGGTATTTTACCCCTTCAGGCTCGGGGGTCCATTTTGTTAGCGATGGGGACTCGCTATCCGCCAGAGCCGTGTTTGTTACAACAGGTAGCACCACGTGTAGGTACGGTTGACTTGACTGGCAGAGGCTATAAGCAACAGTTCAAAAATACTTTCATTGTTGTGAATAATGTGGACATATGCAAGGCACAGAAAAGAGCATGTGTATGCGTGTATGTGTGTGTTTCTAGCTGCTCTCTAACCATCTTCTATTCGTAAGGTGAATCAATTATGAGCTTAACAGTAACAGTCCATTTAAAGCTGGAGGGAAATTCTAGCTTCTCATTACTTAAACATGACATTCACCTTGATCTGAGCTCCTATAGCCAGAATAACAATTACAACAACTCGCCAGATCGATTCGCGCCAACGTTAAATTTAATTAGAGCATGAATCCCATGTTGAGTTGCCTGAGTTCAGGGAAATTGTTTTGATGCCAATTTTTTCCTCATCTCTCTTGTGTGTTTCTGTTTAATTACTTAATAAATATCCGTGCTTTTCCGTAAAATATCCCACTCTCCCAACTTCACGATCATTTTTTGATTTGCATCTAATATATTTGCAGTTTATTTTTTCGTTGTGGTTTCTTTTTTCTTCTTCAGGACATAAGCGTGCACAGTTGCTTCGGTTTTATTTCTGCACGTTTCTCTCTGAATTTTAAATTATCTTTTAAAAGCTTTTAAACAGGGTGCCAGCTTTGCTATGCTGTAAAGTGTTCATTAACCTAATGAAATATTTTAATTAAATAGTTTGGAAATTCTTGTTCGTGTAAATCGTTAGTTGATTAGATAAATATTTTATTTGTCTCAGACGTCTTCGCCTTATTCTAGCTCGTGTTACAGCAAAAGCTTGGACCATCACGTTTCTATACAACCCTCCTATCTTCTCTTAGTTAGCTGCATATCCTTTACAGAACGTTGAATAACAAATCCAAGCACTTTTCAGCTGTTGTGGTTTATCTAGGCAAATTTTACGTTTAGTAGTTTGCCATTGCTTTTTGAAATGTCATCTAAAACGGGATGCTGCCAGATTGTCAGGAGCTTTGATCAAATCCGGCAACCCTGCAGTACGAAGCGCATTCTGCTCTTAATGAGTTAAAAATGTCATAATATGTCAACTAAAAAAAGATTAAAAGTGTAGCATTTTGCTGGAGTATGCTAGCAGTTAAAATCAAATATGATGTCGTCTCCACAATGCAAGTTGGCTACATTGTACCCAAGGCTGTATATGAAGAGAAGCAGCTGGTCGAATAGTTACGAACGCTGGGTTCTCATATGAGAGACCAAGTTTTGAATCCTCAGGATGGATGTGTACTTTATGTTTCTGTCGGGGGCACACAAACAAATCCTACCCTGCACAGTTCTTGGCGACAGCATTAGCTAAGTAGTCATAATTCGTCAGGCTCAAAGACTTTACTACAAAAGTGATAAATACATGCAGCACTGGCAGTTTTTTTTTTTTTTTTTGCAGTTCTGGATGGGAATATTACTCTGTGGGGTCCCATTCTATTCTACCTTGCGACTTTTATACTGCTGTAATAAAATCAATAGAATGTGGATTCTTACATCTTTTTTTAACATAAATGTTTACCGCTGAAAAGGAACTATAGCACTTGAGTATCGTAAAAATGAGAAACCTCTAGACCACTGAATCGTACTCGCTGACAGCACTTTCTGTTTTTTTTTCAAAAATTATCTTGTCTCCCAGGTGGAGCCTTGAGTGGGTACCAGGTGCAGTCCTGGGAAGTAAAGGCGGCCGGCGTGGCGCTGATCACATCACCCACCAAGTGCCGATTAGTCTATAAAATATTGGTCTAGCCCTATGTAAGCCAATAAACCTAAAGGTATAGAGAAGGGTCTTTTACCACTACAACTTTTATACTATGCATTGTGTCGCTAGGTGTTTCAGTTTAACATACTATCGGTATCCGAGCTAGGGCCTGCTTGGATGGCCTTTCGGTCAAAATGGACGCAGGGCATGGTCACTGTTTCGCGCCGTGGCAAATTTTTTGCTTCTGCAAGACGGTGGCCGTTGCATTTTTGATCCATTTGTAGACCCAAAGGATGTAGTTTCGTCGCGCCAGCTACTGAGTTTGAGTGCATGGCGCGATCGTGTGAGCTGCGGATTCCACTTGGAATGTTTTTCGACTGTGACCAACGTAGTTTTGTGCACTGTAGATTCAATGGCGCGTGGCCTGTCGCCGCAATATTGGTGGTGCCCTCATGTGATTAATATTGATCGCGTGTGCAACTGCTGATGTGTTGGTAACTTCTGCTGCCGTCGATGATGAACTGCATTTCTAATGTCAAACTGTTTGTGTTGGCACTTCTGGTGGCTACCGTATGCTTTTAATGCGTGTGTCTGCTAGTACATATGCTGAGACAGCAGTCTGTCGATCTTTCTACAAGGGACTGTGACGAACATTCTGTGTGTTTTCGTTGGCACAGGAGCGGAGCAACTATGGGGTGACCCCTTTTGCTATGAAGCTGGAACTAAGATTACCAAGATTACCAAGATTACGGGCCCGCTTAGATGCTTGGTATGCTGTGATGTTCTTCGTTCACCGCTGAAATGGAGCCCTAGCTCCCCATAATCATGAAGCTCGCGAACCTCGGGTTGTGAAATTGTACTAGTTACACTATTTTCTGTTGTCTATGCTATACTTGTCGGCTCTGTGGCTAAGTCGATGCGAACGCTTCGTAAAGCCGGGATACCGGGTTCGATCCCAGCTGCGGGCCATGCGCCTTGCGTTGGTTTCGACAGTGGTATCAAGAAAGCCCACCGTCCAGAAACAATGGCAAACTACTGAACGTAAATGTGCCTAGAGAAACCACACAACAGCCAGGGGCTGCTGGGGTTGGTTCTGCAACGTCCTGGAAAGTATACGCTACTAACCTAAATGCTATGCTTTGTGTCGCTAGGCGTTACCGCCAGATGATCGGTATCTGAGCCAAGACTGCTCGGTTGCCTGGTATGCTGTGGTGTGGAGTCGCACGGTCTCACTTACTCCTTTAATCCATCTTCTTGATCGCCCCTACCTCTTGGTGTTTCTACTTTAATTGTGTACTCTCTCTTTTCTGGCATCATTGGATTCATCCTTATTTAACGGCCAAACCATTTCAGTCTAAGTTTTTCAATGAATTTAATTGAACGTGTTGTTTCAACAGTTCTTGTAATTTCTTTGTTCCTCACGTGAACTCTTCTTGCCTTTTTTGTGTGTTGCCCACGGCCATTCTTAAACATCTCAAACATGTGGTCCGTTGACACTAGAATTACCGAACAATATAGACAAAACAGTGTTAGACTAGGCTGAATCCCAACCACTTTGTAGGCGAGTGTGTCAGCTGTCTCCTGTTTGAAAGAGCAGCCTAATAACGCTTTCATTCCATTAATTTAACTCAACGAAGGTACTTGAAAAAAAAAAAAAAAAGCGAATTACTATAGCTTTAGATACATTTCTTTTATAACATTGTGTTTTTTTCCCCCGCTGATGTTTCTCAACAAATTCTATATATCGTGGCGGGATATGTTAAATCGATGCCTCGGAGCATTTTGTGTATTTTTTTTTCAAACTGCCTTTTCAATCGATGAAGTAAAGGTTACGTAAATTACTCAGACCGTTTCAAATGCAGCCTCTGGAGTGGTATAGGTCTATAATGTAATATTCCCGTTCGTAATGTAAAAGACGAGTACATACTTGCTGGTACTTCGTTCGCAAGCCAGTGCCTATATGCGAGTTTTCAATCATGAAAGCCATCCGATGTAAGGCTGTCTGAAAGATTTGAGAGGAGACTCGTTGAAAAGAGGAAAGCCATGGATGGCACTAGCTGAAGATACCGTCGGGACTGCGGCCTCGGTAAAGCAAATACACAGAGGACAGGAATGGGTTGACATGAACACTCAAAACAGCAGTTGCAATCAGGTCATTACAACATATGGAAGAGAAGTGGTGTAACGGTATGACAGAATTAGAAGTTTAAAAGCTTTTAGATGAAAACACTGGGCTAGATGATGTAGTAGTGTACACCGGTGGTTCTCTACATCGAGGTATACGATCTGGCTGGGAATTTTCAGTTAGAATGAAGGAAAAGATCGCGACATAAGGGGTCAGTACACGGCATTTTTTCCAATTTAAGACAAAAATATCACTTTTTCAATGTGTTCGTTTGTTTAAAGTTCGACATTCGTAGAATAGATTACACACAAAATTTATGTCATTTGTAAACAATATAGCTTTGAAAAGTTGATACTAAAGGCACCAACCCCTGCACTTTTTTAAGATAAAAAAGTTTAAAAGTCAGTTTTCTTACATCTCTTTATTTCTATTTGTTGTGTGTGCGAAATCCTAAAATCTTAGCTAATTTAAAGACTAGAAACTTGAAATTTTATATGGATACTTCCTAAACAAAACTATAGGCACTGGTTTATTTCAAAAGTAGATTTTAGAAAGTTTTTGTTTTTTAAAATTTGATTGTTTTCTTATATTGCAATATTTTTTTGACTTTTTCAATAAATCTACATTTTAAAATTTTACGAAAAATGTTTAAAAACATGTTTTATGTGAATAAACTACACCCGCACTTCTAAATAGAATCAAAAGTCATGAATCTATCATTTAATTTTTAATACGTATGTTTTATTTTGAAATTTAAAGATTTTATGTACATGTTTTTCCCCCCCCCCCCCCCAAAATGACGGCTATTGCCATGACAACCATGATTTTTTTAACACTTAAAGTATGCAAATGTAATACCATGTATCCCTTCACATGACCATTATAAAATAATTGCTCTAAATCTGTAAATGAAGGGAAAAAAAATGTTGGGCGTAGACAGAACAACAACTTCAAGCACGAGGATGGAGGTGGAGGCAGTCATCGCAGCTTTGAGGTAAATAGTAAAAACAAAAAGTTACAAGAGAAATTATTGTATCTGATTCTTCCTCGGTACTGTGGAAGGCTCACAATGGATAAACGTGGCATGAATGGATTCAAACATCAGTACGCCAACATCGCAGGACATCACGTGGATATCGTGTCGGGACATGTTGGAGTACCACGGAATGAAAGAGAGGACTTTCTGGCTACAAAAGTGTTAGCCACCGGAAGGTTCGAACTGGCCAAGGGAGACATTGTGGAAACCAAATATGAACGAATGTTGATAGAAGACACAGGGATTCATAATATAACATATGTAAGAATAAGTGAACGAAGAATTAGGAGTGGATCAGACAAGAAAGGAGGAAGAGAACGACGTGTGTGTAATTGGTGTTACTTGAACATCTACACAGTTTAATACATTTTCTGCACGAGACGGAGCATCTATAAGTATGTCCGGTGTGTGCTATGATGTCGATTCCTAAATCATTAAATCAGAAAGAGGGAAAATAGAACATGTTGTCACCACTGGAAAGATCTGTGGAAGGAGGAAGACAACGAGAGAAGATGCTTGACAGTCTTGTTCTATGGCATGGAGGTGTGTCGGCACACGAACTGATACATGCTGCAAGAGATCGCAGATTATGGAGAGGCATGATCGCCCACGCCAGTCGGCAAGGCACCTGATGATGATAAAATAAAGTTTTTATTTTCTTGCGACTATACAATTTTCATGTGCCACTCAGTGTTCAAAAACCAATTCCTCGTTACATGGAGTCAATTTTAAGGCGTAGCCTTGTGCTTCTGCACAAGGAACGGCGGCTGATTGCTCTGGCTGTAGATTCGGGTTTTTTCTTGCTTGCTGTGTCTCTCCTGCTAGCAAACACTGAAGTTTGTCCACCCTTTTATTTCAAAAAGTATTTTGATTCAGTCTATATGTGTGGATTAAAAATGGCCACTCGCGACAAAACAGAAAAGAAAAAAATAAGTAACCATAAAAATGAGATGTCTGAAAAGGGCTGCATGAGTGACACACAATCAAGCAGGAGGTCATACGAAGAAACAAAAGGGTCGGCGCATAACTAATTCTAAATTACACACAAAGACAGCAACAAAAAATTTGTTTACCAAATTAATGCCCTGTGACGCCATTACCATACAAGGCATAGGCCACATAGAAGGAGGGCACAAGGAAGAACAAGAAAAATTAAAAGATAACCTCATAAAAAGTCTGCAACAGCTAAACGCGACTACGATCTAGGCGGCCAGAAAAGACGAATAACCTTTTATTTCTATCCAGAACCCGAAGCAGTTAAAAAAAAAATGTGTGGTTTTTTTTTTTTTTTTACCATTGGTCTTTCCTTTAGTACCTTTCAAGTTCGACATAAGTGATTATGTCATTCCATTCACAATATGAAGGAACAAGTTGAGACGATGATAACCTTTTGAAACTAAATTGTTTACTTTTTAATTTATACGTTCTGATGTGGTTATAGGGTTATGTATTGAAGACCTCAGATCGATAAAATACTGCCAAACTGTGCACTTAATGGCTGTTATTGAAACTAAGATAAACAGGGGTAAATGATAAACAATAGTATAATAATTATTATTAATATTTGTTTCAGTTTTTCTCGGGCTTTCTGTTCTATGTAACAGTGTTAATTTAATGTTAGGTTTGTAACTGTCTATATTGCATGTACTTGCCACTTGTGGGGGGTGTCAGTTAGATAAGATCCTAGGGCCTGAGTTTTTAAAGCCACAATGAATAGAGCAGTTACAAGAACTGTACAGGTTGGGCTTTTTAATTATGCTCCGACAGAAACAAAACAACAACAAAAATATCTTCATCTCTGACCCAGGAACGCGGGCTGTCCGTGGCTTATGCGTTGCGAGTCCGACTCGTAATTCCAACGTGTCGCACTCGAAACCCACTGCTGGCTGCGTGGATTTTTATCATGGTGTGGGGTGTCGCAGGTCGACCCAGCCTTATATGGGTACCAGGATGTACGTCCTGGGGAAGTAAAGACGGCCAGCGTAATGCTGACCACATTACCCGCCTAGTGGCGATTGGTCTGTCAAAATATGGGTGCTCTTCCCAAATGCCCGATGCGCATGAGGCGTAAGAAGGGATCTTTACTTTACTTATTGACCCAGGAACGAACCCAGGTCTCTAACCTGAGAGCTCAAAGTCCTAACAACCCCGCCTAAGGTTGAATATACTAATATACTGTGTAGTTATGCTATTCTCTCAGAGTAGCTGCTGACTGAACGGTTAAGACCACTGGGCTCTCTCTCTCTCTCTCTCTCTCTCTCTCTTTCTCTCTCTCTCTCTCTCTCTCTCTCTCTCTCTCTCTCTCTCTCTCTCTCTCTCTCTCTCTCTCTCTCTCTCTCTCTCTCTCTCTCTCTCTCTCTCTCTCTCTCTCGCAGGGGACTCGGTGTCGTATCCTCTGTAAGGCCATATATTTTTCTTCTGTCCGGGCATAACGTAAAATCCTAACCTGCGCATATCATGGTGATTGCACTAGTATTCTGCCCTTAATCTCCAGGCTTAAATACACTCCCCCCCCCCCCCACCTCCTTTTTTATTTTGGTACCTTGTCTACACCGCGACAATGGTAAATTCGTGCAGTAACGGCAGTTATTTGGTTTACGAGAGTGGCTGCATCTTTTTATCTTTATTACTATTTTGATTGTGTTATTGTATATAAGGCTGAATTTTGAGACTAAAATCTACTACTGTCTGTTCTGTTCGATTATAGATGAGAGGGCAGCTAAGGATGCCCTTGGTTTTATCCTATCTAGCTTTACGTCTCTGTGTAAATCGACTGACCACTTGTTTATAGTGTTGCACAACAAAAAAATTAACTCAAATGACGATCCGCAAAAGATCTCCGCAATACATAGTTCTGGTGACCCAACATTGAAGCCTGAAATCAAACCCACAATATTCAGATTTTGAGGCAAACGATTTGATCACTTCGCCACAGATCGCCCCTTCCTCCCCAACGGCGTATGCTAAATTTTGCAGAATAAAAGTATCCAGAAGCAGTAATCAGAAACATCATGGGCACGTAAGGACCCAGGGTCGCCAGAACATGTGTGCTGAGACATTTTGAACAGATCGAAAACTTAAAAAAAAAATATTATCACATTCAACCAGCATCCCGAAGGGGGTTTTTTCAGGTTATAATTGTGATTAGGTTATGTGCTCCAGATAAATGGCTCAGCATTGTACGCCACCAATGGCCATGAAAAGGCCTCCTTCAGTTTTGATGCGATCAAAGGAGACAGACCCAACTACTGTCCTGATCGGCAACGAAGTCGTCTTACCGGCTAGTCAATGGTCGACCCGGTCGCCGATGATGACGACACATTGAACATCCTCTACCTTATAAAATGTCCCTCAGCCATCCTTAACGAATGAGGAGGCTAAGCTTCCCCGGGAGCATCTGTGGCGAAGTGGCTAGACGCTAATCTGTCAATCGGAAGTGGGTAGGTTCAGGTCCTGAAGGTGACGGACTTTTTAAAAAAAATCCTGATCTGGTTCCCAGGATGACCCAGCCTTAAATGGGTATCAGGTACAGTCATGGGATGTCAAGGCGGCAGGCATGATATCGACTTCAACCACCGAGTGCTAATTGGTGTCTAAAATACAGGTCTAGCCCAGTATGCCTAATAGGTCTGAAGACGGGGGGAAAAGGGTATTTTCTAAATGGTAAGCTATCGCTAGAACATGAATATACTTTTTATATCACATTTTGTGTGTGTTTCTATATATTTATTATTTCATATGTTAGTTGCGTATCCTTTACAGTTGCAGAACCATCCCCAACAGCCCCTGGCTGTTGTGGGGTTTTTCTATGCAAATTTACGTCCAGTAGTTTGCCATTACTTTCTGGACGGTTGGCTTCTTTTTTCATCCGTACAGTAGTATATTTATGTGTCCTTTCAGCATATTATTATTATTATTATTACTATTTTTCTTACCTTTATCATACCTCTTAATGCCTCCCCACCCCCAGATACTTTGTAAGAGTGTTGAGAACCCCTCCTCTGCCCCTATCCCCCCTCCCCCCTAAATACCTCTTCCAAATCCCCTGCCGAAGTCATCTTTTGTTGGCGGCCTTGGGTAGACTCACTTGGAACCTCCTGTAAAAACGTGTAGATTAATAACACACGACGATCGAGACATGAAGTTGAGACTTGCAAAACTGGGGCACATTTTCTCTGACATTCAAGAAGCATCAAGAGTAATGATTTCATATTAGTTTTGGTTCTGTTGCCATATATATAATAAATAAGCTGCAGGTTAAATAAGTTAGGGTTAAATATACTTTTAAGAGGTAATTGCGTCAGAGAATAGCTATAACATTCAGAGGCAGGTAAAATAGTTAGAATTACATTGACTAAATTTGAGTGTATGCAAACATAAGGTTCTCCTAAATTCAAATCTTCTTCTTCTTCATCGTTCAACCGAATAACGTAACTGCGTTGTGTCTTTTACAGCATAGCTACAATACTGGCGCCTTTCGGCCGACACATCCGACTTCTTTGACCATTTGTTCACCGATCAAGCTTTGCCGGATGGTTTCGTGGTATATGACTTAGCCGTATTAGTGTAGTTTCCTCTTTGTCCTTTATTCTACAGGTGTTGTCCCTGTATAACCCAGCCATGCAACTGCGGTTTCTGTCTGTCTGATTTTGGGGCTATAGCGCCCTCTGTGGGAAACACTGATTTAGGCTCTGTAAACGCTTTTTCTTTTTTGTATTTGTGACTTCTGTAGGGCACGAAAATAACAGTCCTAACCTGCACCGTCCGTGGCGACAGCACCAGCCATGCAGCCCTAAATCATCAAGCTCAAAGAACTCTCTTTCTCTAACCTTCAACACAGCAAGAAGTGGTAAATGTTGGCAGTAAAGGCAGTTTTATTAGTGATATACCTTGCCACCGACGCCAAATATGCAAGTGCAGTTGAGTAATTGAGCACATCTGCACCTGAGTCATCACATGGGAGCATCCAACCTCTATTCCCAACTGTGTGACACGTAATATCTGTTCTAGCATTCCCTGTACTTCCGGTGTATTCAAGGCTGATGGGGCAGAAGGTCATTTCCGATGGCATGTCATGGATGGATGCTGATCTCTGAGCGGCAGTTTACAGCCATTAGCTAGGCAATCTACTGATGCAGCAGTATTGCACAGGACATTCAGAGGTGGTGTGTGCGTGTGTGAGGTGTGCGTGTATGTGTGTGGTTGGTGTGTGTGTGTGTGTGGGGTGTGTGTGTGGGCGTATAAAATGTATGCATGAAGCTGTATGTAAGCTTTTTATAAATGTGTTATATCT
Organism: Candidula unifasciata; assembly: GCA_905116865.2. NCBI lineage: Eukaryota > Metazoa > Mollusca > Gastropoda > Stylommatophora > Geomitridae > Candidula > Candidula unifasciata. Next base: position 322,399 of record CAJHNH020001620.1, on the reverse strand, counting down.
GTCCGCTATGTCTCTATATGTAGGTATGTCAATCTGCCTATATATCTGTCTACTGTCTGTGTAACTATATGAATACTACTTGAATACGTTTCGGTCTGTCTCTAATGAATCCGTGCCTTAGATCGTGCAGTCTGGCTGATAGCTGTCTGCCTGTTTGTCCTGTCCAATAGCTGTCTACCTGTTTGTCTGTCCCACGGCCATCTTTAGGCTATAAATAAAGTTAAAGCCGGATGTGGTCTGTCCGATAGCTGTCCGCCCCTCTGTCAGTCTATCTGACTGTCTATAACCTCATTGCAACTGGACCAAAACCAGAAATTAACAACAAACAGCACTGCTCTATAAAATAAAATAAAAACACCAACAACTTCGAACTAGAGCAATCTCATTGCCAACACTGACAGACTTGCTAAAACAGCATTCAGCCTAACATGACACTGTTCTTCGATTTAGCACCCGGATTCACACAGGATATATTAGGCTAATAATGCCTGTTTTCGTTCGATACTTCCTTGCTTTAATTAATGGTTAGTTCGTCTCCTTATCGATATGTTCTTACTATGCAGACCGGGAGTACATTTTCTTAGCTGTTCGTGTGTTTAGATTTAGATTTTTAGTACTTGTCTTATCTGGATTTGATTGTAAATGTATGGTATAAGTCAGTGATATATATGGGATGACTTTGTCTGATTTTATGTATAGATATAAGGAGTCATTGTCTTATCTGTGTTAGCGTGTCGATTTATAATATGCTGTTTTGTCTGCCTTTATGTTTCGATCTACATAACATTACTTCAACTGTCTTTGTATGTATATGTATAATACAATATTTTGTTTTTCTTTGTCTGTACATAAACAAAACATTGCCTTATATGTCATTGTGTGTAGATTTATGGCACTGTATCCTACCTTGTCCGTCTATATAGTAGACATATTCTAAATTGTCTTCTCTGTACTGGTGTGTACATCTGTAGTGCATTGTTTTAGCTGTCCTAATTGTAGTTCAGGTCTTCGCTATACTTTGCAAAAGAGCTTCAGTGTGTTGTTTTTTCTGTCATCATTGTAATGATGTGTCTTGTCGTATTTCTTTGAGTCAGGCAATTTCAGCGGTCACGACAATGACGTCATCGACGACCATGATGAGGACAATGATGCTCATGCGATAGAGACGGGGAACAAGAAAAGAAGAAGAAGAAGAAGAAGAAGAAGAAGAAGAAGAAGAAGAAGAAGAAGAAGAAGAAGAACGAACGAACGAACGAACTTTATTTTCAAAGGGTTACAAATTAGGCACGCAGGCCTGTCTTACATTCGGCCCTTCCAAACTTCCATCTTTCACACAGCAGTTGTATTTCATCAATGAAGCATGTTATATTCATGTAATAATATGCATATTATATATATGAAGTCAAAAACAAAAGCATGGCTGGTAAAATATGTACAGACGCTCACGCGCGAACACACACACCCACATACACACACAAGCCCAATGACTCACTTACACACAAACATATAGGCACTAAGTACACACATACATCCACATACATACGAACATGCACACATACATACATACATACATACATACATACATACATACATACATACATGACAATGGCTGTACGCTTTTTCGTCCGTTGAGGCGAATGGCGCAAATTAGCTATTTTCGCTCACGTATAATGTGAAAGTTTCATCGGAATGGGGTCTGAACCGTGCAATGGAGTACATGCACGTGAGTTTAGACTTCCCTCAGGGTGTATTCGACGTCCGATGGCGACTATTTACCAATTCAAAACAACCCGTAGACGGACAAGGAGAACGCGAACAGGCAAGCACGGTGGCGCCTGCAGGAAGCGACTGAAATGTGAGAGACTCAGTTTAAAGTATGTTCGCGTTCTCTACTGGAACTGCGCTTCGTTCAGTCAACGCCGACCCATTTTTGAGAAGCTCCTCTACAGCAACGACATTGTTGTCCTATAGGAAACACACCTCGGTGACGAGATCGTTAAAATTGCGGGCTTCCAATCCTTCTACAATAGACGGCACCTCGGACAGCTCATTCTTTTTCGTGACCACATACCGGTGTCTGAGGTGGACATGTCTAAGTGGAATGATGACGACTTACAAGTACACGCAGTCAGAGTGTTGGGCCCGGCCCAGTTTGTGATTGTCAATGTGTACGCCTGCAATGGAAAAGTGGATACAGCGAAATGGCAGAGTTTGCTCCAGACTGAGGAAAAGAAAGTCCTTTACTGCGGAGATTTCAACGCCAGAGGAAACCAGTGGGGCAATGTAATCACCAATAAACAGGGGGAAGACCTGGAGGATGCCTTAGTGTCTGCCGATCTAGTATGCTTGAACGACGGAAAGGTTACCCGAATGGCAACACGACAAGGGGATTCTGACAGCGTAATTGACCTGGCCCTAGTGTCTCCCTCCATTGCATCAGGATGCAGGTGGAGCACACTGGGATACCACGACAGTGATCACTTTCCTTGCGTCGCCCTGGTAGAGAAGAGCAACAACAAAGGTCATGTAATCAATGTGCCTGCTTTTATATATGACCGTACAGGGCAAGATGCCATTAGCAAAATCCGACGACGTAAAACAAGAGCAGATCGCAGACGGCGGGAGAGATGGGCCCAACCACCATGGTGGAATGAAGTAGTCAACATGGCGTGGCTAGAAAAAAGGAAAGCTGTCAAGGTATGGCAAAAGGCAAGGAAAATTGATCCGTCACTTTCTGAACGCCTGATCAGTCTGAAAGATGAGGTCAACAAGCAGACAGTGGCTTTCAAGTTAATTGCGAAGGAAGCTAAGACAGCGAAATGGAACGAATTCTGCAAGAGCGTTTGCTCCGAGGGATCTCTTGTGACATTCTGGCGCCTTCAACGGAGCATGCACGGCGCCGCACGACCAAGGGGTATCCCTGATTTTCAGGGTACAGACCTGATATGGCAGAGAACTGATGCTGATAAAGGAAAAACCCTTCTGGCGCGCTACTTGGAGCAAACTGACCAAAAAGACGAAGCTACAAGAATAGAGGTTAAGATGAAACTGTCGATGCTGTGCGAGAACACTGTGCTAGGCACTGATCTCACAATCACTGCAGATACCTTAAGAACTTGCCTCAAGAAATCGCGCAGCACTGCTCCAGGCCCTGACGGCATCCGATACAACGACATGCTGATGATGTCGAATGCTGATTTGAAAAGCGTGGCAAAGGAATTCAATATCAGCATCCAGAGTGGCCAGATACAAGAGGAATGGCTCCATAGTTATTTGTTCCCACTACCAAAGCCTAATAAAGACCACTCAAAGATCTGCGGCTACAGAATCATCTCGATGCAGAATACTGTTGGCAAACTTTTGGAAAAAATTGTCGCACAAAGATTGACCACCTACTTGGAACTACATGATAAGTTCCCACCAACACTTGGAGGGTACAGGTTCAATAAAGAGACATGGTTCAATGCTGCAGTTTTCGCCTACGATGTGTACGAGGGATTTCAGATTAAAGAAGAGACATGTGCGGCAGTGTTGGACTTAGAAGATGCCTACAATAAAGTACCATATGATTATTTAATGCAATTACTGCTTAAACTAGAAGTTAATCCTATCCTGATCCGCTGGATTGCTGCGGTCCTGTTCCAGAGAAAGATTGTACTAAGATGTGGTAGCTGGTCCTCAGAACCGCAAACGATATGTCCAGGCTTGCCACAGGGATCACCGCTATCACCAGTCTTATTCAAACGTTTATACGGTGATGATCACTGAGCAGCAGTTGAATGGAAAGGGAAGGACTTTGTCATTTGCTGATGACATTTTGATTTATCGACGAGGGCGTGATAGACAGGAGATCGCCAGCACTATGCACAAAGAACTCGATCGAATTGCCGCCTGGTGTGATGGTTCCAATGCCTATGTCAATCCTTCGAAGGCATCAGTGTCATGGTTCTCTTTGAACAATCACATTGTCAAGTCGGACTTACCAGAAGTGAAAATGCGTGATAATGTATTGATCAGAACCAACGTTATGACGTTTCTCGGGGTGAGGTTCGATCGCAGCTTGTCATTCAGGGAACACGTGAAAAGGAAAAGTGAAAAGGGCGACAGACTGAAGAGGGGGAAATCGTGGCTAGGTCGGGCAGAAGATGTTATTAGGCAAATATGCAGCTTAACCGACATCATACCTGGTGCAGAATGGATACCTGTGCCTCAGGCGTTCATTTGTATATTTTCCTGTATTGTCACACTCAACAGGCGATGTAGAGAAGAGAATCCTGTTGCTGTTAATGCAGAGGTCAACGCTCTTATCGGTGAAAATTCAGATGAAGCAGATGCAATAATCTATACAGACGGATCCGTTATACGCCAAAGAAGAAGCGCATGGGCATTTACAGCACGCTCAGCAGGCAGAACAGTCAAAGAAGCCAACGGCGCTTTCTCCATGACAACCAGCAGCATGACGATGGAGGTGATGGCAGTGACGCAAGCCTTTGCCTGGCTTGAAACACAAAAATACACCCGCGTGTGTATACTCAGTGATTCAATGAGTATGATCCGGAGGGTTCAAGCAGGTTCAGTGCGAAGACAATGGCTTGAATCATTACAGAAGTCCACTGTGCGTATAGTCACCTTTATTTTTGTTCCGGGACACGCAGGCGTCGATCGAAATGAAAAAGCTGACAGGTTGGCTGGATCCGCTATCACTACCGACGGTCAGCCTATGGATCATGCTGATATTATCAATGCCCTCCGAGAAATAGGAAGGATAGAGGACTTTGGTGGCAGTGAATCCACATCACTCGCCAGAATGGCAGACTTGGGAATTAAGATCGGCACAGCAAAAAACGAGACGCACACCAGACACGCCAGAAGACTTGTTAATCAACATAGAACTGATACTATTAGCCATCGGACGTTGGGGTTTATACTGAGGGGAGGATCTGAGCACCTATGGACATGTCCGGAGTGCAATGAGGATAACCCAACTAACTAACTAACTAACTAATACATACCTACATACATACATACATACATACATACATACATACATACATACATACATACATACATACATACATACATACATACATACATACATACATACATACATACATACATACATACATACATACATACATACATACATACATACATACATACATACATACATACATACATACATACATACATACATACATACATACATACATACATACATACATACATACATACATACATACATACTTACTTACTTACATACATACTTACTTACATACATACATACATACATACATACATACATACATACATACATACATACATACATACATACATACATACATACATACATACATACATACATACATACATACATACATACATACATACATACATACATACATACATACCATACATACATACATACCATACATACATACATACCATACATACATACATACCATACATACATACATACCATACATACATACATACCATACATACATACATACCATACATACATACATACCATACATACACATACATACCATACATACATACATACCATACATACATACATACCATACATACATACATACCATACATACATACATACCATACATACATACATACCATACATACATACCATACATACATACATACATACATACATACATACATACATACATACATACATACATACATACATACATACATACGTACGTGCGTACGTGCGTACGTGCGTACGTGCGTGCGTACGTGCGTGCGTGCGTGCGTGCGTGCGTGCGTGCGTGCGTGCGTACATACATACATACATACATACATACATACATACATACATACATACATACATACATACATACATACATACATACATACATACATACATACATACATACATACATACATACATACATACATACATACATACATACATACATACATACATACATACATACATACATACATACATACATACATACATACATACATACATACATACATACATACATACATACATACATACATACATACATACATACATACATACATACATACATACATACATACATACATACATACATACATACATACATACATACATACATACATACATACATACATACATACATACATACATACATACATACATACATATATACAAGAAGAAGAAGTAGAAGAAGAAAAAGAAGACGAAGAAGATGAAGAAGAAGAAGAAGAAGAAGAAGAAGAAGAAGAAGAAGAAGAAGAAGAAGAAGAAGAAGAAGAAGAAGAAGAAGAAGAAGAAGAAGAAGAAGAAGAAGAAGAAGAAGAAGAAGAAGAAGAAGAAGAAGAAGAAGAAGAAGAAGAAGAAGAAGAAGAAGAAGAAGAAGAAGAAGAAGAAGAAGAAGAAGAAGAAGAAGAAGAAAAAGAAGAAAAAGAAGAAAAAGAAGAAGAAGAAAGAAGAAGAAGAAGAAGAAGAAGAAGAAGAAGAAGAAGAAGAAGAAGAAGAAGAAGAAGAAGAAGAAGGAAGAAGAAGAGAAGAAGAAGAAGAAGAAGAAGAAGATGATGATGATGATGATGATGATGATGAAGACGAAAAAGAAGAAGAAGAAGAAGAAGAAGAAGAAGAAGAGAAGAAGAAGAAGAAGAAGAAGAAGAAGAAGAAGAAGAAGAAGAAGAAGAAGAAGAAGAAGAAGAAGAAGAAGAAGAAGAAGAAGAAGAAGAAGAAGAAGAAGAAGAAGAAGAAGAAGAAGAAGAAGAAGAAGAAGAAGAAGAAGAAGAAGAAGAAGAAGAAGAAGAAGAAGAAGAAGAAGAAGAAGAAGAAGAAGAAGAAGAAGAAGAAGAAGAAGAAGAAGAAGAAGAAGAAGAAGAAGAAGAAGAAGAAGAAGAAGAAGAAGAAGAAGAAGAAGAAGAAGAAGAAGAAGAAGAAGAAGAAGAAGAAGAAGAAGTAGAAGAAGAAGAAGAAGAAGAAAGAAGAAGAAGAAGAAGAAGAAGAAAAGCAACAACAACAACAAGAATAGGAAAACAAGAAACGTTAATACTTGACAGAACAAGAAGAACATTGTTGTATACTGCACATTATGTTTCATAGGCCTGAAGCTGTGTTTGCTTATTGACCGCACTAATCCTCGACATTTCATTGCCTAGACATTTTAATCGTGTCTGCTCTTGTTGCGTCTGACAACGAAAACGGAACGAATTTTCAGTCATTTCTCTGCATTGACAAATCCATTAGCACACACTAAGTGTTTTACACATAATACTATTAACGTCAACGATTTCCAAGAGCTTCACATAGAGAGCGGCTCTGTGGTTCGAGGTATGGTGTCCGCCTCGTGTTCAGGCCCCCAGTGAGTGCTGGGATTTGTTTCACGTGGACTTTTAGTAATTTCCAATGGTCTCTGGGTAGTGGAATCAGACGCCCGCGTGTATTGTCTCGGACATAAAAAAACTCTTGACAGTTAGAAATCGAAAAAAGTAGCCTAACTGTGCTGCCCGGGAAAATTGGGAGTTAAAAATTTACCTAAAATATTTCAGGATCCTCGCCGGTGCTACGGAGACCGTGCACTGTGCTGAGCTACTTCAAACTTAGACTTGAGTTAGAAGTAGAATGGAGCACTTATGGGTTAATACCCGTGTGCCATGATGTTGATCCGTTGTTCAAACCTCAAACCTCAAGCCTCACAGAGCGATAGGAAATTATCTCCAGATGCATTTGCGACTTCTAGTTTGAGCAAACCGGCTGGCTGTCAACAGAGCTCCACTTCTGCTTCATACTACAATACATGCAGGTTGATAGATTTTTGACGTTGTAACATGCAAGGGCGCTGAAACATGGGAGCTTTGACAACATGAAGCTCCCACCTCCGCCTCTCCAAAGATTTTTTGCGAGAGGTCCAACGTTTGAATGTGTCCCTTCCGCGCTGTAATAACAAATTTAGTCAAGTTGTCTATGTTCTTAAAATCACATGAATCCTATATAAAAGATGGCATTTTAGAGTTTGTTTATACATATCCAATTATTTTCAATATATTTATACATATTTTGCCATTCAGGACAGTTATTATCATTAAGCACTTTATCAAGGCCTAGAACTTGTAAGACTTCGTTTGTTCGAAAATGATCAGGCAGATAGACTAGTCGGTTCTGCACCACCTGGTGCTGAAGTGATACATAAAAAGCTAGATGTTGTGAGGGCGATAATTTAGCGAGTGAACAGTCTGGAGAGAAAGATAAAGATAGATCATTGCAGTCTGAGGAGAACGGCGCTGCGATGAGTCACCACGGCTTCTAACCGACACTCAGCACTTAAGGGAAAGGCGAGAGGAAGTACAATCAGACAAGTAATAGTACCATCGGAATTGAAACTCCTTGCTAGCTGCTGAAGATAGGGATTGAGCGCTTATGTGAGTGTACAGAGTGCTATGATGTCGATTTCTAATTTAACATTCAACATTCAGCTTCGTAAGACCTTTTTCTAAACTGACAGTGGTTTTTCTTGTGTTAGTGTCGAAAACGTAGATGTATAGATTTAAAACAGAAATTCGTGATGTGAAACCTTCGTCGTCTCATGCAATTTTTTTCATAATATACTATATGCACAGAGCCGTCATAACGCAGTGGCTAAACACTCGACAGCCGACCCAAAGGTCATGGATTCTATTAGTCGTTATACGTTTTCCTACATTACTTAAGCCTGGTGGCTCCCAACCTGGATTCTGTTAGTCGTTATACGTTTTCCTACATTACTGAAGCCTGGTACCGGGTACCGACCCGGGAAGGAAAGGTGGCCGGCGTGATGCTGACCGCATCACCCATCTTGTGCCGATAAGTCTATAAAATATTGGTCTAGTTGTATATGCCCTATACGCCTAAAAGGGTGGAAAAGGGTCCTTGTGTTTTTACTTACCAGTCCAAACCTTCCTTTAATTTACACACACACGCACACATATACACACACAAACAAATACACACACGCATTAAACCCTTGATGACAATGATACAGCATGGTTCGTGTTTTTTCCCCCATCCATGGTGCAGAAACGTCACCTTAAGGTATCGTTTCTTCGGCGCTACTGTAACAGACACACAGTAGTGGGTGCCGGCACTTTTGGTTTTAGACAATGTGCTGTGACTATCGGCACCTTCTTTTTTAAAAAATATAAAACAAAAAGTCTGCTTTACAGTAACTAGATTAAGGGGGAAGATGTTGGCCAGCCAGCTCAAGAAAAGAGCAAAAAGGAACTAGTTTCCAGTCCCAACAATGCAATTAGGAACCAATAAATTAAAGCAGTCACGAAAAGACGTAAGCAAGGAAACATTGTCACAGCCTGTTGTCCTCCTGGAGTCTAAATGATAGATCGCAGCCGCGCGTGAGCTGACAAAGACTTGAATAAGCAATGAGCCATTACTGAGTTGTTGACTGTTGAAAATTACTCTTGTCTGCGTTCACGTGAAATGGTAATTCCGTGGCATCTTTTGCTATTATTGAAAAGGACTAAGCCCATACAAGAGAAGGCAAATGTGGACCTAGGGCTAGAAAGTATGTCTTCCGTATCTGAGGAAAAAACAAACAGGGGGTGGGATGGGGGGCGGTTGGGGTGATGTTCTACTGATGTTTCTGTTATTCCATGAAACGTGTGTAGCTTTTTAGTGTTGTTAATTTTTCTTTCTATCTTATGTTCTTTCTTTGTTCATTCTTTCTTCTGTATCTTTCTATCTTCTATAATTTTATTCTTTCTTTCTTCCTTCCTGCCGAACTAATTCAATTTTTTTTCCATAATAAGATAATCTTTTTTTTTTCTTTCGTTTTCAGATTCATTTATTAATTTTTTTTTACTTTACTACAATGCATTAATTTATTTCTTTGTTTTATTCATAATAGCATTAAGTCTTTCTTCTTTTGTTCTTTCTTCATTTTTTGTTGTTGCTGCTTATTGAGAGCAACGAGCTAACGATATGCTGTGTCAAAAGTTCAAAGCACAGAACACTGTCAGAAATTCATATAAGGAAACAGTGTCAGAAACTCATACATGATGATGCTGCCCATTGCGTCAGTGCTGTACTAATTTCTTTTTGTTTTTTGTTGCTCTCATCTAGTTACAAGGATGAGTAGTGAATCCCAGCTGGAAAAATGTATGTCCCGTTGCAATACAATAACTTTGATCGCATGAGTGCATTTATTGTTGAAGTCTTCAAAGAAGAGCCAATGTTTATAATAATATTGTTAAACAGGAAAGGGGACTGCTTTGTCTCGAGGCATGGTTTTCGCCTCGAGTGCTAGAGGTTCCAGGTTCAATCCCCGGTAACAATATGGGTGCTCTTCCCATATGCTCGATGCGCCTAAGGGCGTGAAAAGGGATCTTTACTTTACTTTACTTTACCTATTTTAAATATATATATATATATATATATATATATATATATATATATATATATATATATATATATATATATATATAATCTTTCAATTACAAAATTGTACATTCATTCAAATAAAACAAAATTACTCAAATGCGGCTGATAAGTACTTGCAAATACTTATTTATAATTTAAATTATCATTTATGTAAAACATTTTTGTAAGTAAACGACAATTTTCCACGGATTCAAGCGTTTGCATATATAAGGCTAGACCTCTATTTTATAAACCAATCAGCATTTGGTGGGTGATATCGTCAACGTCACACCGGCAGCCTTTACTTCCCAGGATCCCACCTAATCCCATTCAATGCTGGACCATGCTGGAAGCCAAGGTAAATTTTGGAAGACAACAATTTGGTTACGTCAGGATCCGAACCCACAACTTCCAGAATAATGTAATGATGGGAAATCCCAAGGGGTTTCCGAGTATAACGAGTGTAAGTTCAGAAGGCCAGATAAACGAGGGAAGCATGGAAAATGTGTGGTTAGAAATTCAAGCGTGTGGATGAACGGTTACTAGTGAGGACCCGTGCCACGGGGACAAAGAAAGAGATGCATACTTTGGGGTAGGGTAACATTGCTTGAAAAATGTAATCTGCAAGCCACCAGGGGTTGCATTAACCGTCCCTTGGGTGCACCTTTCTACGGCAGTCCTTTATTACAGCCAACTTTCTGTCACAGCAGGGACTGTATCTGATCTGACTGAGCCATTTGAATTTACTGTCCCCTTCTTGGAGCCAGTCATGCCGACCTTGTGTTCATAGGGAATTCCCTTTGTCAGTGGCTTACATATTTATGGTCATTTGGCTTGGTTCTTCCCATGTCTCACTCTCTCCCTCTCCCCAAATATATATATATATATATATATATATATATATATATATATATATATATATATATATATATATACTTGAATAAACATGTAGTCATGTGTGCTGCACCAGCAAGCAAGCGGGTGGCAGGTAATGAGTGTATGTATATGTGTGTGTGTAACTACTGCGCGTTTGAGAATGCGTGCTAAATTTTAGTAATACAGTGAGATAGTATTTTGGCTACGGGACACCAGTAGCACACATATATCTTCGTGTAGGGAGTCGGCAGTTCAAGGTGTCTCCTTCGTGCCAAAAAATTGCATGGCTGTTGGGTAAACAGTCGTTAACGAAGGCAGTCAGGTCGTTGTTGGGCGACGCTTGCTGGTGGATGTAATGTCCTAAATCCCCAGCTAATAGTAGGGTACTGCTGGGGTGACAGTTTATTAACCATCACATAATGCTTCAGGTCCAAATGAACACTAGGCACTGCCACTGTTTTGAGCCGAGGCAAAAATGTGTTGCTTCTGCCAGGCTGTGGCCGTTGCTTTTTTGCTCCATTTGTAGACTGGAAGTATATAGTTTCGTTACCCAGCTTCTGAGTTGAGTGCATGGCGTGACACTGTGAGCTGCGGATTTCATTTCGAATGTTTTTCGACTGACCAACGTGGTGGTGTGATTTGTAGATTCAGAAAATGGCACGATGCCGGTTGTCGCAAAATTGGTGGTGCCATTATTTGATTAAAATTGATCGCGTGTGCAACTGCTGATCTTTTGGTGACTTCTGCTACCATCAATGATGAACTGCATTTCTAACGTCAGACTGTTTGTGTTAGCACTTCTGATGGCTACCATATGCTTTTAATGCGAGTATATGCTAGATTTGCTTAGACAGCAGTTTGTCAGTCTTTCCACAAGGGACTGTGATAAACATTCTATGTGTTTTTCGTTGGCACAGGAGCGGAGCAAAGATGGGGTGACCCGTTTGCTATGAAGCTGAAAATAAAAATTACCAGATTACCAGGTTACGGGGACAAAGGTTTGAAGGTGAGGACGGAGGTGGAGTTAATTGGTGTTTGACCGTGAGAAGAGAGAGGTTGCTTGAATAAAGTGATTGTGGTGAATTTCTATTGTCAGCTGGGGGATCGAGGATTTGGAACGCAAGGGATGCCTGAACAGAATTGACATTGAATTATATCCACTAGTGACTGTGAACATCTGTCGTACTGCGATCCAGATGCAAGATTCCTGCGTAAAAGGAACATTCATATTAAAAGGTAACTGAATCCATCGTATTGCTGCAGTCCTGTCATGACAGTCAGTCGTAAGCCTGTTTAAACGACCAGTGAAAATCTATGACAACGACATAATGACTTGTGTGCAGTACCAGCGTCATCGTCGTTTTATTTTTACTACGCCTTACTTTATAAAAGTGTGAAGCATAGAGCCAGAGAGCAGAATTATCATAATGGTTCCTAAGCTGCCTTTAAATTTTTAAAGGCATGCCAGCTATTGAAAAACTAACCTAGGGACAGTTTGGCTACTTCTGCATTACTTGGAAATAAACTAATGTGTGCCAAGGTTTATGTTGTCAATACCCTTGGGGAACATGTAAACTGTACAGACGCGAAAATGAGTCATCGGTTTCCGAACAAAATTATATAATGAGCAGAACCAGAGGATCTGACCGAAATTCAACATTCAAAAGAAAGATAAGACAAGCGTACAAATAGCTTACAACTTATACTATTTAAACTGGATCTCAGTGTTGACCTATGATGATTACGATGAAACAATTGCTTCCGATCTAAAATTAAGCATTGAGCATAGCAGAATTTTAAGCTTCGTAGTTATTTTTGCTTCCGACAGAGCTTTGCTAATGCAATTTTCTCCTATAGACGGTAGTCAACGGTTTCTCTGACCAGGTTACTGGGTTTAATGCTAGGTGAAGCACTGTAAGCTGTGGAATTCCGCACATTTGGGCAGCGGTTGTGTCGTGGTATTCAGTATGGCCGGTTGCCGGTTTGCGTGTGAGCTGGTGAAATACCTAATAAAATAATTATATGTGTGCATAGACAACTTATGGTGCCCGACTACTTCCATCAACTACAAATAGCGTTGCTGGTGGCGATTGTTGACTTTGGCGCATGTGGAAACTACTATATGCATTGACTGCTTGCGCATATTTAAAGATTTTTCTGTGACTAATTTGTTTATTCGTCAGTTTTTTTCAAATGAGACGGTAAGGGAATTTCTTTTCATTTGCACTGACACATAAACAGAGCAAGGAAGTTGCCCCCTGTGCTATGATGTCAGTTCTCAGCTAAGCTTAAGGATGCTTGAGTTGTGATTTAGACTGGATTCCATCAATGAGTAATGCACGTGGGAACGAATCCAGTGTACATGTCGCTAGTTTGTAACGAGCATCATTAACATTCTACAAAATTCCCCAAGTGGAATGTAGTATCTTGTGTTTTACTTTACCTGTGTGATTTCCAAATACGTGTTTGCAGCGGACAACTGATTAATATCAGAAACTGTAGAGGATCTAAAGAACCCCCTCAGTCAAGTTAACATCAAGTGTGAGAAATATAATATTAAAATATGCGTAGAGAAGACAGAGACCAAGATGATTTGTAAACAGCAAGAATTCATAAAATAAAATAAAAATTAAACAATGTATAGGTAAAACAAATAAGTGAATTTACATATCTGGTGTCAATTTTCACATTTGAAAAGAAAAATGAATAGAAAAATCAAAACACAGTGAGCAAAAACAAATCAAGTACCTGGATAATAACTGAATTTTTGACACAAAGAACTGTATATTTGTTGACTGAGGCAAATTTGAAAGAAAAAAATTAACATTAAAACAAATGTGGTCAACTTTGGCTAGTAGTATAAAATTTGAATTGTTACTACTACTAACCATAACACCTGAGCTGAGATATCTTAAAAAAGCTGCCAGAGTAGCAAGAAAACATTAAATTAAAACTATAGAAATTCTAAGAAGACTAGAACCGAAATCTGTCACACAGTTTATTAAATACCAACAGATGAGAAGGTCTGGTGAAATGATAACAACACGCTGGGACCACAGAGAGCCACACTGAAGAACTATTGTTAACACAGAGAAAGAGGGAGATCACTCAAATATGGAACGACTCATAAAGTAGCCTTAGAGAAGTAAAGATCAAATTATAAACGATCTGGCAGTTAAAAAATGAGACTAATTTTATTATGATCAAAACAACAATGCCATGATCTCCGGCAAAATTAAAAACCCGCACTATCACCAGACAAAAAAACCTGCCCTTTGATTAAGCTAGCGCAACTTGCGCCGTTACATATGCGGCTTGAAACTAAAAGTGAACATAACTTTGTTGAAGACTCGGGAAAGCGCTTTGAGACATTTGAATTGATGAGATACGTTTATGAGGTTTAATGTTTATCTCGTGCATGAGGTGGCATTTAAATTCAAAACTGGCATAGAGAAGACTGAAAATAAAGCAGGACCGATACGTCCAGTTTTTGTTGGTAATGACAACCTCATTGCCACAGCCAGAGAACGTGTGTGTGTAGACCGATGTCTGACATTGTGGATGATGGCAGATGACTATGGTGTTCAATTTATGAGCATTGATCCGCATAAACCTTATCTCACGAAAGTTTGTAAGAGCATAGATATTAGAGCCTGTCTGGATGACAAGCTTTACTTCTGTGAGGTACCTCGAGGAAGAAAAGAGCAAGATATAATATCGGTTGTTGCTGGAAAAAAACAATTTACAGCTACAACGTACATTTGCTGACAGAGGCTGAGCAGATGCATGTTGTCTCGACAGTATTTAAATGTCTTCAAGAATAACAACTACCTATACTCATGCATGTATTCTCCTCTTATTTCTTAGGCCTCCGGGGTCCCAAATGACCAGGAATTACCTTCTTCCATGGGCTGTAACAACGATACTTTCGTCCTAGAATCGAAATAAGCGTTTACTCTAAGACGGTTCATTAGCGCCATGGACAGCAATATATCACTTCCAGCGGCCGAGAATGCAAGCATTATAAGGCAAGTCACATTTCCATGCGACTCATTACGTTCTGTTCAAACATCGGCCCTACACAACTTACAGGAAATGGCGTCAATCGACTGGATGGATGGCTGCAGGCGTTACCCGCATAGTCGTCCAGGCCTGTATGGAAACAGAAGCAAAGATAATGAGATGGAATTTTTCCATGTTTTTTCCCTATGTGTCGTGTACACAATGTCTTTGATAAGCCGATCGCTATTTTGTCAATATAGAATTTTGTCAATCACAGGTGAAAATAACAGAATGTGTCTGTAGCAGGTTTTTTGTTCTGTTCTTTAGAACTGAAAGCTAATATTTGTTTTGGACTCCTGTCTGCCAGAGGCTAATCGATTTTGATAGTGCTGGAGAAAAAAAAATTAGTTGAGAAGTTATGAAGGTGCAGATATGTGATTTCGTTAAAGAATAAAGAGGACACAAGAGAAGATAAATATAATAATAAGTATGTCTTGAAATATATAAATTCACAAAGAAAACTGTATCAGCGAAAATATCATATAAGAGAACTCCACAACAGGGTTGCCAGATGAAAAACTTCATTTTATGCCAAACCATTGCCCAAAATATTCCAGAAAAATTACAGATAAAGTGTAACATTGTACTCGCTTCACATCATTCTTCTTCTTCTTCTTCTTCTTCTTCTTCTTCTTCTTCTTCTTCTTCTTCTTCTTCTTCTTCTTCTTCTTCTTCTTCTTCTTCTTCTTCTTCTTCTTCTTCTTCTTCTTCTTCTTCTTCTTCTTCTTCTTCTGCTGCTTCTTCTTCTTCTTCTTTTTCTTCTTCTTCTTCTTCTTCTTCTTCTTCTTCTTCTTCTTCTTCTTCTTCTTCTTCTTCTTCTTCTTCTTCTTCTTCTGCGTTCGACATCAGTCATGCTACACATTGAGTCCCGTCTAGGTCAAAAATAGGATTGTGCGTTTAAGGTCGCCACCGGTCCCCCATAGCTTCTCTCGCAATGTGGATCCCCTGAGCCAGATCCAGTCTTTGCTGGGAGAGGTGCTTCACATCAAAAGCACTAGATTGAATTCTTCACTGTCATCCTCAGTGGAACAAGTGGAAAACACAGCGTGAACCTTTTCGGATGTAAAATCTTTAAGCATTTTCTCAGATGGGAATGTAATGAAATATAGGCAGAAAGGGGTTAAATGAACAAAGCATACATCTCAGATCAGCATAAAAGCACGCCTATCCGTCACTCGTTGGCATGACAGAAAACAGTGATTAGAAAGCTGGCCGACCAGCCATACAGATAAAGCCAGATGTACTGTGACCAGTTAAAGAGATACGTTTATCCAAACGTGACCACCAAAGACAGGTGACAGGGATGTGATTGAGAACGCATGCGAGAAAGAGAGGGAAAGCGAGGGGAAGTCAGCAAGGAGCGAGCGGTTTGAGGGAGCAGAAGGACAGTTAGGACTGGACCGCTTGAGAGACCAGTGGGGAAAACCTTAGCTGTACTTCGGTTAGAAAATATATATTAAACTTGGAGTTTAGCTAAGAGAGTGATTAAGGAACTCAATAGAGAGACATACGAATAGCCAGTAATAAGATAATGAAGTGTTCCTATACTATTGGTTATTGAAATGATTCATTCTGTTTGACTTGATAATATTATTAATAAATAAACTGCTGTGTAATTGTTACACCACTGGCCTTGTTCTTGAGTACATTCAAGAGAGCTACGAACTGTATCCAGACACCTTGGCCGAATTAGGCACATCCATACTTGAGGGATGCGAAAATCACGACTGTGTCACAAATGTGAGGATATTTGGCGCCGGACCAACGATCAGTCTTGTGTACTCGACATCTTTAAAAACCAAGACTGCTGGTACAACAAACAAAGTTAGCAAGACAAAACGAACTAAACGCACGTTTATGATTGTACCTGCTGAGGAAGAAAAGTCGAAAAACGTTTCATCAGAATAGAGAGACGTGAAGCAGACCAACAGCCTGCACCATTCAACGACTCAATCCGGGTGAGATGATACCCAATTTGAGGTAACAACAGGGACCGTTCTACGACTGGATCCGAGCGAGATTAGCTTAATTCCAGTCTTCAACACGTACCGTCTACACTAGAATCCGGGGAGACGAGCCCGTTCTAGCCTGGAGCCATAATATATACTGTCACAAACTTTACACACTCGGAAGACTATATGAAAGTCAAGAACTGTGAGCTGTCCGATTCTAAGAATATCAGAACTGTGTGTTGTCCGATTCTAGTAATATCAGAACTGTGAGCTGTCCGATTCT
Source organism: Candidula unifasciata (assembly GCA_905116865.2). Lineage (NCBI taxonomy): Eukaryota > Metazoa > Mollusca > Gastropoda > Stylommatophora > Geomitridae > Candidula > Candidula unifasciata. The sequence continues at coordinate 304,848 of CAJHNH020001620.1, read as the reverse complement.
AGAAATATAAGAACTGTGAGCTGTCCGATTCTAGAAATATGAGAACTGAGAGCTGTCCGATTCTAGAATTATAAGGACTGTGAGCTGTCCAATTTTACAAATAGGAACTGCAAAATAAGCGCGATTTTAAAGAACCTTGAACATTAATATTAATTAGTTTAAATATATAGTGGTTTTTAATTTACAGTGGTGTAGGGAAAAACCTTTCTATCTTTTCCTACCTTTCTTCCTAAACTTTGAAAATAATTCCAGGACAGTGCCGATTTTTATTACAGTGTGTTGTGAAACGAGAATTTTATTTTTTCAGACCGCACTTAACAAGGTAATTTGACATCATTTTTTTTAAATTGATTATAGTTCACATCAATTAATTGCCCAGGTTTTTAAAATGGCCTATAAAGGAACAGTGGCAGCACAGTTTAGCAGAGTTTTTAATGAAGTAGCACAGTTAGGTAGAAAACTCCGTATTCCATTTTTTATAGAACAAAAAACTGTTCAGCATTGGTCAACTGTAGATAGTCGTAGACAAAGACAGAGAGGAAGAAGTTATAACATAGCATCAGTCACTAGAAGTAACGGCGATGCTAATCGACTGTCCCGTTTCCCAGACAGGCGAAATTATGCTAACGAGAGATTGCACTACCCTAGAGATAATCAGTATTGCAGACCAGATAACACAAAAGCGTACGAGAAAAATCAGGGTCAACTGAGGTCACAAATACGGAACGAACGAGGGCACCTTATAAATTTCAATAGAGCCGACAGGTTACGAAAGTTAGAAAATAATAGAAATATCAGAACACAGGAGAAGTGGAATAATAATAGTAACAGATATCAGAACATGAATAGAGTAGGAAATATCCATGAGAATAACCGAGGGCGAGTTAGGTCATGTAATCCAGATACCAGATTTCGCATGATGAGCATTAATCAAGATTATGAGGCCCACGGTACGACCCATAATCAAGCCAACAAATTCAAAAGAAACAGGTTAAGAAAATTAGGCTATAATAAGAATATAAGATTACAAAACTTAGGAAATAATCGGGAGGTCAGTAACTATAACGGATCATGGCAGGAAGGTAATAAAAGCACGTGCGCCGCTAATGATGAGACACAGGGTTTACAAGAACAGTTGAAAAATAGAGTAGTAGCTAAATACAGGTCCCAGTGGAAGATACCCAGAGTGCAAATTAGAAGGAAAGACGGTTCATATGCGCGGCGGAACGATTTCGGGACATTAAACCGTGATTCTAAAAACATGAACTACCCCTCACAAGTCAGTGAATACAAGCTAGGAGGGTTTAACGACAGGAATAACAGAGTAAGGTTTTGTAAAAATTACGTTAAAGAAGTAAACGTTATAACTGTAAACGGGACACACGGTCAATACTTTAAAGAAAAAGGGAACATAGAGACACATAAGAAGTTAATACCGGCTAACGTTAGGTCGGAACAAGAAGAAGATAAAGAGGGTTGTTTGGCAATGGAATGGTTATGGGAAGCAAACGCGGTAGAAGTAAAAAGGCTAGATAGCAATAGCACACATGGGAAAGTAGAGAAGGTAGGGACAATTAAAGAAAGAAATCAGCAGGATTTGTCTTATACGCAGGTGATGCCTACAGAAGAAGAACGTGAAGAAATAAATACATTACCCTTTGTAGTTAGTAACATAAAGGTAGATTTATTCTCAGAAAACTATGACGCAGATAATGAAATTGGGATCACTAACAAAACGGGTCATAGAATTTTAGTCGCTGTTAGAACCAGGACGGATACTCCGTCTAATGTGAAAGAATTAAAACCGTCAGAAGTACCAGTTAAAGATACATGTAATAGTAGAAGAGAAGAAGAAGAAACAGTAGAAACTTCGCCTAACAAAAGAGCAAAACAGGAGACAAGAATGTCGGGCATTAAAAATTCGCATACCGATTTAAACGAGCGGCATGGTTTACAGGAAAATAAAGATGCGAGAAAATTAAATGTATTAGATGGAAATTTACTCGGAAATAAAAGTAACCAGATATGTCGTCATGAATTTACATCTACCGAAGATAGCAAAATTAATAAGTTGTTCCACTTTATTTCAGATCTCTGGAGCGTCTAATAAATGGCATACACCACACCTTTTAGTATAATTAAGCCTAACACATATTTATGATGTATAACTTGATTTGCAAGAAAATACTTTAAATACACACAGAAACAGGCTCATACTGATACCTGGATTATGCATATTGCTGGGACTTATAACTTTTCTTTATTTACGACGGAAAGGCATTAATTGTACAATAGTAACTAATCATTTAACAAAAGAAAAAACACAGATCACTAATAAGACAGAAGAAGAAATAGAACTAGAACAATTAGCATCCACTACAGTTAGAAGGCCAGAATCATCAGGGGGTAGACTGATTTTATACCCTGAGTAAACCATACGTTAATTATAACACCCCCCCCCCCCCTTTCTTCCCCAATGACTGACTGAAATGGGATCGCTCGTAAAATGGTTAAATAAATGTGGGATTGTAGGGTGAATAACACGTAAATCGTGTGTTATGAATTATAATTTACGTACGCTCTATTGCTGTGTACAAAGGTAACGCGCTCACTATACACATTCTGTTGTGTCTACACGTCAATTGTCCGAAAATATTTAATATATACCTGTTGTTTTGTCCTTACCATGTAATATTTACATTTTACTTACTTTTACTTTTTCCTTCCACGTATGCCGCTAAGCGTTGTGGGGAGATGCAGGTTCCTGTCGTAAGCAAGGCGGGCAGCATCTGATGTTCTGAGGCCATGCTTTTGGCAGGTTTCAGAGACCCCGTCAATCCACCGTTTCCTTGGTCTTCCTCTTGCCTTATATTCTGAGCTTCTTTGGTTGAAAATTTGTGATGTTATTTGATCATTTTTCATCCTGGTTAGATGTCCAAACCATTTCATTCTTTGATGTTCTATGTAGTCTAAACATGGTGTAGTTTTGACAGTGTTTCTAATGTCTATATTCTTTATCCTGTCTAGTCTGGTCTTATTCGCTGCTTTTCTTAGACATTTCATTTCACAGGCTTCTATTTTTACATTTTACAAAATTTACATTTTGTTTGCCCTATAAACGTTTTATAATTGTATTGTACTCTCCCGGACAAGTGAAAATCCATACTTTCGGTTGTGGGTAAAGATTACAATACCTACATATTTTATGTTCGCTAAGAGAGTTACTGGCCAAAAAGCCTCTCTTATACATTCTGCCAGAAACATGACTGATTTGAGTCATTAGAGAAGATTATCATGTTTAACCAGACTTAAAGGAGGTACGCAGTTAGAAACGTACTTGGCGATAAGCCAGTCCAAAGCATGACATGATTTGTAAGTACGGCTATTTCATTACTGAAGATGCGATATGCATTAAACAGAGGAAGCAACCTCTTAAGCAAGCGCCAATAAACGCTGTTGACTCTCACAGAAGATAAAAAACTGTAAATACAGGAGGTGGCATTGCACATTCGACTTGAAGAAATGCTACGGTTCGTTTCTGAGATATTCTCTCCAGTTAGTATACCTAACGGTATAAGAATTCTTTATACTCTGTAAAGGTTATACTTCATTATTCAGTCTATGTTGACTTTCTCAGAGGTTCTATTTTCATCCTTTCTTGGGGAGATGACATTTTAGAGTTTTACTTTATTGATAACTGGGGATACATGGCATGTCATTTCTTGTTGTGTATATATATATATATATATATATATATATATATATATATATATATATATATATATATATATATATATATATATATATATATATGAACTATTTTCAATATATTACAATGTTTATCATTTTATTTCATCTAACTAGTAATCGTATAGATGTTCAGTAACCGTTGTCGACGTGATTATGGAGACATCGCCTTACATGAAAAATTATCAGGTTTGAATTTATAAAGTGTAAATACAAATACTATTCCTTTATACTTCAGACAACCCCACACATTCATTAGGGTAACCAGTGAATCAGAGGTTGTTATGCTAATACAACGAGGAAGTTGTATCGTTTATTTTATGTCTTTCGAATTATTGACTATTAGTTATTGTATGAACACCACGTTTTCTTTATACTGCATGAATTGTATTATGTTACATGTTATGATGTATTCTTTCATTACGGGGCTAGATGTTCATATAAGGTCTAGTTAGGCTGCGGGTATAATTAGAGTAGTTTGTAGAGATTAAAATGCAGATAGGAAGCATTTTTTTTTAAAGTAGGGGGCGAATGTAATGAAATATAGGCAGAAAGGGGTTAAATGAACAAAGCATACATCTCAGATCAGCATAAAAGCACGCCTATCCGTCACTCGTTGGCATGACAGAAAAAAGTGATTAGAAAGCTGCCCGACCAGCGATACAGATAAAGCCAGATACACTGTGACCAGTTAAAGAGATACGTTTATCCAAACGTGACCACCAAAGACAGGTGACAGGGGAGTGATTGAGAACGCACGCGAGAAAGAGAGGTAAAGCGAGGGAAGGTCAGCAAGGAGCGAGCAGTTTGAGGGAGCAGAAGGACAGTTAGGACTGGACCGCTTGAGAGACCAGTGGGGAAAACCTTAGCTGTACTTCGGTTAGAAGATATATATTAAACTTGGAGTTTAGCTAAGAGAGTGATTAAGGAACTTAATAGAGAGACAGACGAATAGCCAGTAATAAGATAATGAAGTGTTCCTATACTATTGGTTATTGAAATGATTCATTCTGTTTGACTTGATAATATTATTAATAAATAAACTGCTGTGTAATTGTTACACCACTGGCCTTGTTCTTGAGTACATTCAAGAGAGCTACGAACTGTATCCAGACACCTTGGCCGAATTAGGCACATCCATACTTGGGGGATGTGAAGACCACGACTGTGTCACAGGATGAAATCTTTGCAAGTCATCTATAATGATGGCATATTTCTTGTTTCTAAAATCATAAATAAAGTCATCCTTAAGTGAAGGCGATATATTTTTTGGAACGTTTAGTTATATGCAACTGTATATGCTCCAGTGTACTCCACCGACCATGCCCTTTCATGATTTAACTTAGATGATCAAGTGTGCGTATTGCACAATGGCAGGTCATGCCTACAACAAGTTGCAACTCTGCTGCCTTTAACTTTATCATTACTTTGCCTAGGAGTCATTGTTGTAATAAGCTGTGACTAGCTTTTTGACGTAGTTTTCATCCTGTTTTTCGGATTTTTCATGATTTGATATGCTACTACTTCTTGGTGCAACAGTACACTGACACAGTTTACAATAGGCAGCCTCTGATCCGTCTGAAGATCTTTTGAGCCGTGGGTATGTTTTCTTTCAGTTAATATTATACTTGTGATGTCTTAAGAGGCTTTCTATTTTTTTGGATGACGTGGCCATTGGTAAAAGTAATAAAATCTATCACAGACAGAAATAGGTCTATATCCTCTCTATTTTCTGTCCTCAGGTAGTTTCTGAACAGTCTGAATCACTTGGTATCAGTGGTGGGTTTTGGTTTTATTCCCCGCATTTATTCTAGTAGGTTAACATAAATTACAGAGGGCCTAAGTTTATCGGAGTCATGATCCGTTTAGGAGACAACAAATACAATAAGAAATGGCACGAATCTACGTTAGTCCGTACCAGGACATCACAACAAAGTCAAACTGAAATAAAGATGTTAACTGTAGATCTAAATTGCTTTTAGCAAATCTGTGCGTTTCTAACGGAGGAACCATGAAGCAAATGTGAGCACATCTTGATTAGAAAAGCCAGGAAAAACCCAAATATGCCAAAATATGCCAGTTTATTATCTTATGCCAGTTAAATTTCAAATATGCCAAATTTGTGGAATCTGGCATAAAAAATGCTAATATGGCAACCCTGCTCCACAGGGTTGCATGTACAGCAGGAGTCCACCAATCATCGTTAGAAGATCTCTCGTCAACAATTGTTTCAGCCCATAATCTTCTAGACAACTTCAGAGGGTGTGCCAACCTGGTCATGACTCTCAGGCCTTGCTATTTCTTGCTGCACTTTACCGGATGTTCTCGGACAAGGACAAGGCGGAAATTGTGACTATGCAACGGGTAATGTGAGATTCGGAGTTAGATATATGCATAGTTTTTGCGGTAGCCTATTAGATTAGCCGGCTACATTAACAATCTAGTGGCACGCTTACGGTTGGTTCATCGGACACATGTGAGACTTTACAATTGGCAGAAGGACACTGGCAGATATTCGGACACAAATATAATGAATATATTGAGCACGCAATGAGAAGAAAACCGAGGTACGTCGATGCAACAAGAAAGAGGTCGGAGTTCGCAGTGGGATAGACATGGAAAAACCAAGGGAGAGAGGGTTGAAAGTTTCGCATCATAGCATGAAGAAAAATTATATAAATTTCAAAACATGAATGGCAGTGTACAGAAACGAAGAAAGATGATCAACTAAATGATCGTCGCAACAAATCATGGACTATGAATAAATGTACGAGCTGTTGTAACATTTCATGCATTACCCTAATTAATACTGCTTGTGATCCTTCAGGACCTTCACAGGTGTCTGAAAAACATCCGAAATTGAAAAAAAAAAAAATAGGAGCATTTGAAATTTATATATATATATATATTAGGGCTGTACCGAATAGTGATTTTCACTATTCAGCTGAATACAAATAGCTGGACCAACTATTCGGCCGAATACGAATAGTGAATCATCATCATCAGATGCTTTGTCGACTGGCATTGGCGAATATGCCTCGCCACAATCTACGATCTTCTGCAGCAAGTATTAGTTCACACCTCTATGCCATGCAACAAGACTGTCAAGAATCTTCTCTCGTTGTCTTCTTCTATTCCTCCTTTCACAGATCTTTTCAGTGGTCACAACATGTTCTATTTTCCCTCTTCTCATAACATGGCCGAAAACTGATGACTGTCTCC
>CAJHNH020001620.1:277879-287879 GCA_905116865.2 Candidula unifasciata | reverse complement strand
GAAGAAGGAAGGAAGGAAGGAAGGAAGGAAGGAAGGGAAGGAAGAAAGGAAGGAAGGAAGGAAGGAAGGAAGGAAGGAAGGAAGGAAGGAAGGAAGGAAGGAAGGAAGGAAGGAAGGAAGGAAGGAAGGAAGGAAGAAAAGAAGGAAGGAAGGAAGGAAGGAAGGAAGGAAGGAAGGAAGGAAGGAAGGAAGGAAGGAAGGAAGGAAGGAAGGAAGGAAGGAAGGAAGGAAGGAAGGAAGGAAGAAGAGGAAGAATGAAGAAGAAGTGAAGGTTGAAGGAAAGAGGAGAAGGAAGCTGAGAAGGAGGAGTGGCAAAAAAAAGAACAAGATATTGAGAAAAGAAAGAGGAAAAGTTGACGAAATGTAAGCATTTAGATAGGAAGAAACTAAATTATCCTTACTTACGCAGTTGGTTATATAAATACATCGTTAAGACAGTCTTATTATCATTATCATCATGTAGCAGAACGTCGCTCTCATCACAGTCTGCCTGAAAGAAACTCCCTTTCTCGCCAGTTCTCTGGCCTCATATACTTTCATACTCAAGGTGTTACTTATATCCTGAATCCATCTTCGTGTCGGTCGACCCCTGCCCCTCCTTCCTGGTACCATGCCTTTTGTTGTAATTTTTTCCAATCCGTTGTGGCGCTTGATATGACCAAAATATTTCAGCTTCCGAGACAGGATGCGGTTTATTAGCCAATGATTTTCAGATCTTTCAAGATGTCAGTATTTCTCCTCTTCTTTGTCCAAGATGTTCTGAGAATCTTTCTATAGCATTTCAGCTCAAAAGCCCCTAATCTCTTTTTTAAGGACTGAGAGATAGTTCACGACTCACATCCGTATATAGCCACAGGGAAGATGCATGCCCTCAAAATTCTTATTTTGACAATCTACTACTCACGCTGTATTATACTTTGGGGGGAGGGGGGGAGGGTGACGGGGGTTGTTTACTGGTGCTACCATCAAAAACGATTTTATATCTAAAATATCCACAAAAACCACAACTACTGCATCTTTTTACTGGTAAGGCTATCAGTATTACCTGTTACCTTTTCATTCGTCCGGCTGCTGCTGCTCTGATTGTTTATATCACTGCTACTACTACTACTTCAACCACAGCCACTACAATTAATCATATAAGGTATAGCAGCAGGTGTTGTAGTAGTAACATTAGCTGTAATTTAATTGCAGTTATAATAGTATATATGATCTTCTGATCCTCTTCCTTCTTGGCTAACAATTTTTGTGTGTAGTTATTCAGCCATTTCTTCTTTTTCTTCTTCTTCTTCTTCTTCTTCTTCTTCTTCTTCTTCTTCTTCTTCTTCTTCTTCTTCTTCTTCTTCTTCTTCTTCTTCTTCTTCTTCTTCTTCTTCTTTTTCTTCTTCTTTTTCTTCTTCTTCTTCTTCTTCTTCATCTTCTTCTTCTTCGTCTTCTTTTCCTTCGTCTTCTTCTTCTTCTTCTTCTTCTTCGTCTTCTTCTTCTTCTTCTTCTTCTTCTTCTTCTTCTTCTTCTTCTTCTTCTTCTTCTTCTTCTTCTTCTTCTTCTTCTTCTTCTTCTTCTTCTTCTTCTTCTTCTTCTTCTTCTTCTTCTTCTTATTGTCTTCTTCTTCTTCTTCTTCTTCTTCTTCTTCTTCTTCTTCTTCTTCTTCGTCTTCTTTTTCGTCTTCTTCTTTTCTTCTTTTTTCTTGGTCTTCATCTACTACTACTACTACTACTACTACTACTACTACTACTACTACTACTACTACTACTACTACTACTACTACTACTACTACTGCAGCTGCTACTGCTGCTGCTGCTACTGCTACTACTACGGATACCTCCTCTTCTTTTCTTCTCCTGGTTTTTCTTCTTCGTTTTCTTCTCCCACTTTCTCTATCGAAACGACAGTTTTAGATAGACACGATTCTTGTTTAGGACTGTCTTCCATTAATTCTTATCGTCAACACTTTTTGCTAATTTGACATTGTCGTCATCTCTTCTGATACCGATTCTACATACTTCTCAACTGTAGCAGTCTGCGGCTTGTGGATTATGAACATAGTTGCATAATATCGAAGTACCAAGATTATATTCAGCTGCCTGCGATTTGGCAGCACACACCACTTTGTGTTGATTTCAACAACGACATGGGTGAAGACAGTTAATGGAGCAGTGGCTAAATACTGAATGTAAAATTTGCCTAACAACACCTCAGACAGCTAACAAACGCCTTGTTGGGTTTGCTACGGTCTTTAAAGAGTGTGCAACGTCTTAACTGTTTTACTATTCATAACAAGTTACAAAATATTAGAAACGTCCGTATAAACGATTGTATCATCAGTTATACGATAGAGAAGATAGAAATCAAACTGGGCACATCATAGAGGAAAAAAAGGGGGGGGGGGGCGGTGTGTAGGCACAGAAATTTGAATTATATAGACAGGGAAAACCGAGACGTAACACACACACAAAAACCATCACTAAGAATGTTCTGGGAGACCAACGGTGCCTGTACTGAATTCAGTCCGTGATGTCAAAAGGATTGCATATGATAGAAACGGAATGAAAGACTAATTTCGAGCCCTGTGTGACATTTAACAGCACAAAAGGTTATTGATGATGATGATGATGATGATGATAATGATGATGATCTGCTTACTCTTTGGAAATAAACTAAGACAACAAAGAAAATTCACGCAGTGTATACGTTTTTTAAACATGAAAAAGAACATGAGAGAAAAAAGATGCCCCATCATTGATATTATGTGTCCCCCCCCCCCCCCCCCGGGACAAGGGACAGGACAATTTCCCTTCCATCCATTTCTATCAGGGCTTGTTCTAAGTTTGGCCAGAAGCGTCACAGTCTGTTTGGTCTTGATAGTGATCTTCTCCAAATGATATTTTCTGAGAAGATGTCGTAGGGGAGTACAGAATACGACAGCCATCGGTCGAGTTAATGGTTGTTCGTTATATCTATGGTTGCTTCTCTTTCTAACCCTCCTCTTCTGTTTCTTCCTCTTCTTCGTTTTTCTTCTTCTTCTTCTTCTTCTTATTATTATTATTATTATTATTATTATTATTATTATTATTATTATTATTATTATTATTATTCCTCTTCTTCTTCTTTTTCTTCTTCTATTATTACTACTACTACTACTACTACTACTACTACTACTACTACTACTACTACTACTACTACTACTACTACTACTACTACTACTACTACTACTACTACTGCTGCTCATACTACTACTACTACTACTACTACTACTGCTACTACTACTACTACTACTAGTACTACTACTAATACTACTACAACTACTAATATTACTACTACTAATACTATTACTACTACTCTACTACCTGCGATTACTACTATTTCCACTACTACTACTACTACTATTACTACCATTTCCACTACTATTACTGCTGCTGCTACTATTTTGCTGCTTCTGCTTTTGCTCCTTCCATTCGTCCTTTATTTATTTCTTATTTCTATTCTTCTTCTTCTTCTTCTTTTTTCCTGCTGGCGTGCAGCTGTTTCTTTAACTACTCGTCCTCCTCTATCTTGTCCCATTTTAATTCCCCTCTTCCTTCTCTCTGAGTTTAGTGAAGAACCCCGTCAAAGTACTCGAGGCATTCCCAGAGGCGATGGTCTACATCTTGAGCAGCCAGCCAAGTGATCCAATTCAATGATACTGTAGCAGTTTGATTATATCCCGTCTTGCCTATCCCATGAGTGTAGAGTGTTGAGGTCCGATCTCTTTTTCAGTATTGGCGATTTTGTTGTAGTTGTTGCTGTTGTTGCTAATTACAATAACGTTTTTGAAAGACTTTTCTTTTACTTTATTTAGCTGTTGTAACCATAGTTTATACAGAAGTAAACGTGTGAATATTTAATATATTTTTATTCCTTATAGTTTGTGTGATGAATTGAAATTTAAATAAAATAACTGCTGCAGAAGGGAAAATCCCATACTGAGCCGCCGTGGTGTAGAGGCTACACTTTCGCCTGCGTATCCGAAGGTCGAGGGTTAAAATCCGCATGCAGTCGGAATATGTTTAATACATGACCTTGGCGTCCATTCGACCCAGCCTTAAATAGATACCAGATGGTTCTGGATAGTAAAGCCGGCCGACAGGAGGTTGACCTGTCCAGGTATTGGTCTATCCAAATATGAGTTTAGTCTCATATGTCAAATGCGCAACTGGCGTGTATAGGAACCTTTGCTTACTAATTATTTTAATTTTTTTTTAAAGTGTTCTTTGTGTTAAAGAATTGAGAATTAGTTGATCAGTGAGACTTTTCTCCTGAGCCTAGGTGCAGATTTCAGAGTTGCCAACTGTTGTAGGTCTTTAATTAGCTCCATGGTAGAGCCTTTCCTGGTGATGGTTCTACACAGAGTCTCTCTTGGTCTTCCCCGTTTTATTTTCCCTTCCGGTGTCCATATCAGGGCTTGATGGGGAACTAAAAATACTAGCATAAAAATTGAAAGTACCTATTGCAGCAAATGCTAACTATAAGACTCTGGCTTTTATTTGATCTCTAAAAGATGATTTTCTTTGCACAAGAGACCTCTCCATGCGCGCTTCAGTTTCCTTCTGTCATTTTGCTAGCTGTCTCCTCAGAGACTGATTTACACGTTGTTGTTGTCTTTGAATCGGCAGGCCCCAATTACGGTCTGCAATTTCTATCAGAATGACATAAGCCCAAAAGTGTACGCCCATTAACTGATCCTCACTAATGTCAGATTCTCAGCTTTCTTCAAAGGCCAGTATCCCCTCTTAAAGATTAATTAGACGACGAAGGAAGCTTAGTAATTGTCTTAGCTGCTGGAGGGGTTGGACAAAGAAAAGAATAAATACTGATATTTTTCACAGATCTAAACATCAAGGAAGATTGGCTGATAAACAGCATCCTTAATCGGAAGCTGAAATTGTTGGGCATATCAAGCGCCATGACGGATTAGAAGAAAAAAATCAGAGGGCAAGAAGGTACCAGGAAGGAGGGGCAGGGGCTGACCATCATGAAAATGGGCGCATAATATGACTCCTATATAAGTGACTCCTTGAATATGAAAGTAAACGAGGACCTGCTAATGATGATGATGAAGATTACAGAGGGGTTGGGACCCCTTTCACATTATTGGTGCTTCGGGTATACGTCAATAGAGTTAACTGTTTATAGACCAGTCGGTACTCGATGTTTGATGTGGTCAACATCATATTTTTCGTAATTAATTTCTGGTATCCAAATAAGTTTATGTCTATTAAAAACCAGATTCTGCGACCGCAGATGTATCATGATCACCACAAAACTTAAATGTGTATATTAGTTGCCTTTTTTGTGTCTTAGGATTTTGTGTGTGAATTGTGTTAGTGGCAAGCTAACAGCAACACATACAAAACAACAACAACAACAACAATAAATATTGTTTCAAAGGAACGAAACAGGACAGGGAAGAAATGAACCCCAAAATTATTTGATCAAGTTTTACGCAGTAACTCTTTTTACTATCTCGTGTTTGTGGACAGCGTACAGTTTATAGAAAAACAAAATCCCCATTTTTGTTGCCAAAGGAAATTACCGAATATTGAATGACAAGATAAAATATTTAATACGATCTCACACTGGCTGGCACGAAACACAATCCCCAGGTAGCCGAAGAGAAAAAAAAAACATCACCACAAGAACACCCTTGAAATGCTTTGACGTTCCTTAGCAACAATGCAGACATAATGGAAGCTGCTGCTCAAGATCGATCAAGGGGGAATGCGGTTCTTACATAGACCTTAGATATAGCAGAGATAGCACTGGCAAAGAAAATGTGCTAAGATAGCACTGGCAGAGAAAATGTGCTAAGTTAAAACGTTCGATAAATAATTCGTCTTGTAATGTGTCTTAAATCGTCATTCTACTGTCCAAGAACTTATCAGCCGTGCATCGGTCTCATGAAGCACTTCTGTACACAAAGAAGGCACTCCCAGCAGATTTGGCCGGCAAGTAGGTCGGCTTCGGTCAGCGTAGTGGGAGTTCTGTCCCTTGGCCGCACTCAAAACAAGTCGCGGAAAAAGTCACGAATCAAATGACATACTTACCTATCATCATCCGGGTGCGTGTATGGTTGCGTACGGTTGCGTCTAGGGTTGCCTATCATTATACGGTTGCGCGTAGGGCTGAGTAGGGTGTCTATCATCATCATGCGGTTGCGTGTAGGGCTGCGTAGGGTGTCTATCATCGTCATACGGTTGCGTGTAGGGTTGCTTAGGGTTTGGGTTAGCGGTAGGGTTAGGGGTTTGGGTTAGGGGTAGGGTTAGGAGTTAGGGTTAGCGGTAGGGTTAGGGTTAGGGTTAGGGTTAGCGTTAGGGGTTAGGGTTAGCGTTAGGGTTTGGGTTAGATGTTAAAATTTTCACGTAAGAGGTCGAAATACTGGCTGACAATCTGATGTTTGTTAGAGTGGCGCCACTGGAAGTGTGGTAAATATGACAGCAATAGCGCGCGGCTGGTGCCCAATCGGTGGCGAATTGTCCGTGTCAGTAGCATCCACCGTCCGTCGACTGTTTGCGCGTGCATGCGACTGTGTGAGATTATAGGGAACTACGGCGTCACAATTGTCACATCTAACGCTACACCTAACCCTACCCCAAACCCTAACCGGCTCTCCTGTCAAATCCGGACGAAGAATAAACAGCCGTGGACGAGTTAGTCGGAGTTCTCTCCCGTGGCCGCACTCCGAACAGTAATCGGAAAACAAACGAAATAAACGACACACTTACCTATCATCCTGCGGTTGCGTGTAGGGCTGAGTTAGGGGTAGGGTTAGGGTTAGGGTTAGGGGTAGGGTTAGGGTTAGGGTTAGGGGTAGGGTTAGGGTTAGGGTTAGGGTTAGGGGTAGGGTTAGGGGTAGGGTTAGGGTTAGGGGTCGGGTTAGGGTTAGGGGTAGGGTTAGGGGTAGGGTTAGGGTTAGGGTTAGATGTTAAAATTTTGACGTAGAATTGGAAATAGTGGCCGACAATCTGATGTTTGTGGGCGTGGCGCCACTGGAATTCTGCTAAATATGACGCCAATAGTGTGCGGCTGGTGCCCAATCGTTGGCGAATGGTGCGTTTCACCAGCATCCAGAGGCCCTCAATTGTTTGTGTGTGTATGTGACTGTGTACGGCGTCGACGCAGTTGGTCTGGTGGACTACTACCTCGTGCAGATAGATGCCATGCCGTAAGTTTGCCACGTTGCTGTAGCCTCGCCAAGCGTCAGTCACGATAGTCGTTCCCGGCAGGACGTGATCTGTTATGATCCTCTCCAATGTCGCCGCATCTCGTTTTCGCACAAGCTCCAAGTAACAACGGCCAGTCTGACGCTCTACTAGCCCTACGACCGTGAGTGGTGCGACCACGCTGATACTTTCGTCGGAAGAAGTAGCTCTCGTCTACTTCAACTACGATAGATCTGCCGGCCTCATCGAGTTTGTTTCGTTGTGGCTTTTCCGATCACTGTTCGCAGTGCGCCCAAGGGAGAGAACTCTGACTAAGTCGTCTAAGGCTTTTTACCCTACCCCTAACCCTAACCCCTAACCCTAACCCAAACTCTATCTCTAACCCTAACCGTAACCCTAACGCTACCCCTAACCCTAACCGTAACCCTAACGCTACCCCTAATCCTAACCCTAACCCTAACCCAAACCCTAATCCTACCGCTAACCCTAACCCAACCCCTAACCACGCAAATTTATCGGTCATTAAAGCTTACAGATCGGCAAAACACCCACAGACAGACACACAGAAACACCCCCCCCCCCCCCCCCCAGATTTTCCCGCAGCGTCAAAAGAAAAACCCAGATCTGGGGGACACAACCAAGCATTGGCAGCCCTGATGTCGATTTCACTGTCGTGTTTGAGTCGTGACGTTTTCCGCTCGTTGTTGTGAGTGCGGCCAAGGGAAAGAACTCCCACTACGCCGACTGAAGCCGACCTACTTGCCGGCCAAATCTGCTAGGAGAGCCACAAAGAATATTTATGGATGACTAATTATTATTCAACCATGTGATGGACAAAAAAAAAAAAACTTAGATTATGTTCTGAAACAAACAAAACAACAACATTTTGTATCCTATAATACACCTTTATTTCCCACTATTTTCTGCCCTCTCCATAACCTAAAGTCACAGTCGTCTACAGTATTTCCAATTTCGTCCCTTTTAGGACGAAATTTTTTGTTATTTGAAGCCCTACTCTGGCTTTTGCCAGGGGCTGCAATATAGGCAGGCCATACATATGGCCAAATGTCTGAACGCGGTTTCTGGGACCTCTCCACGGCGATCCTCATCCGCATGGTGGCACTTTGTGTCATCGGGTGTTTATCGCTTGTGTGATGTCTTGGTGGGGTAGAAAGTTAGTTCAGTTCAGGATTTACTTTAATATTCCTTACGTCCTTCTTAGGACGTAATTTTTTGTTATTTGAAGCCCCACTCTGGCTTTTGCCAGGGACCGCAATATAGGCAGGTCATCATTATGGCCAAATGTATGAACGCGGTTTCTGGGACCTTTCCACGGTGATCCTCATCCGCATGGTGGCACTTTGTGTAATCGGGTGTTTATCGCTTGTGTGATGTCCTGGTGGGGTAAAAAGCCAATCCAATCCAGGATTTACTTAAAATTAATATTACATCGTATGTATTCCTTACGTCCTTCTTAGGACGTAATTTTTTGTTATTTGAAGCCCCGCTCTGGCTTTTGCCAGGGGCCGCAATATAGGCAGGCCATAAATATGGCCAATTGTCTGAACGCGGTTTCTGGGACCTCTCCACGGTGATCCTCACCCGCATGGTGGCACTTTGTGTCATCGGGTGTTTATCGCTAGTGTGATGTCCTGGTGGGGTAGAAAGTCAGTCAGTCAGTCAGGATTTACTGGTTAATCCTTTCCCTGCGCATCACGCGTGTCTGTGGCTTAGGCGTTGCGAGTCCGACTCGTAATTCTAACGCACCGCGATCGAACCCACTACTGGCTGCGTGAATTTTCATCACAGTGTGGGGTGTCGCAGGTCCACCAAGTCTTTAATGGGTACCAGGTTGTATGTCCTGGGAAAGTAAAGACGGCCGGCGTAATGCTGACCACAATACCCACCTAGTGCCGATTGGTCTGTAAAAATATGGGGTGCTCTTCCAAAATGCCGGATGCGCCCAAGCCGTAAAAAGTGATCTTTAATTATTTTTTTTTTTACATCACATCACCGTAAAGGTACGGCGAGTAGCCGTTCGTGTAACCGTCACGAGTGTCCAAATTGTGAATTCTTTGTTTAGTCAGGGTCTTTGAGATTTGCCTTGTTGGTTTGCAGGCAGCATTCTGGGATGGGGATTGGGGGGTGGGAGGGTTTGGGGGGGGGGGGGGGGAGGAGAACACTATAGTGCACCCATCAACTGCTAGCACCAGATTTCCCTCTGCTTTCAAATTGCATAGCAATTTTCCTGCAATTTGTCTCATTTAAGTCAAGATTCGTGGGGCACCATACGATGGCTCAGCCATGCGATGAAACGGATATCACAACAAAGACCAGGTACGGTGATATGGTGTGAGATGAGCCATGCTTAACTGCACAAAGTATGATGGAAGTTTATATTTAGCACCAGCTGTACACAGTTCTTCCTATCTATCTATCTATCTATCTATCTATCTATCTATCTATCTATCTATCTATCTATCTATCTATCTATCTATCTATCTATCTATCTATCTATCTATCTATCTATCTATCTATCTATCTATCTATCTATCTATCTATCTATCTATCTATCTATCTATCTATCTATCTATCTATCTATCTATCTATCTATCTATCTATCTACCTACCTACCTACCTACCTACCTACCTACCTACCTACCTACCTACCTACCTACCTATCTACATATCTATCTATCTATCTATCTATCTATCTATCTATCTATCTATCTATCTATCTATCTATCTATCTATCTATCTATCTATCTATCTATCTATCTATCTATCTATCTATCTATCTA
>CAJHNH020001620.1:192879-272879 GCA_905116865.2 Candidula unifasciata | reverse complement strand
GGGCATAATAAGAACGAAGTTGACATTTGAAAATGTATCAATCATAAACTGAAACAATATGTGTTAATTATTAGCTATAACCAGGGTCAAAAGTCTACTGCAGTGCCAGAGCACTATGAGCCACAAGCCAGCTGGAAAAACTTTTGATCAAAAGCATCATAATAAATATGGCAAATATTATAGGCTCATCAAACACATAACGTCAACAAATAAGGAATGGTGGCTCAATTTACTCTTCCCCTCTCCAGTTCTTTTTTGCCTCCCTTTCTTATCCTCTTTGTCAAATGTTGGTGAAATGAGAGTTTGTGTTAACATCGTAAACAACACCTTTATTTATTTAATTTTTTTCCCCCTCGAGAATCTGTAATATTGCTGTGTAAATATTAAATGCCCATGTGATGTCATTATTATCATCATCAACACTGTGACGAAATGACCTCAGTGGTCTCAGAAGTTATATTGTGTTTGATAATTTCTTATGTTCAGAGAAGGACAAAGAATTATAAGCAATATACACTGAGCCTAAAATAGTTCTAAAACCACTACAAGGGATTTGAGAATTGTTTAAACTTTGTTTCCTGTCCCTCGCCAGACAAAGCAACCTTGCTTTATGTGATATTACCTAATACTACTGTAGCTAGAGTTTAACCCGCCTATGTCAGAAAATTATCTCCTGCCCAGTCTGTAGAGGCGAGTAAAGGGGGAGATAACTTCGTATCACACCTGAGATTAGCTCCCCTGAACCCGACCGTAGTGTCATAAAAGTTACATAACACAGACTAGTGGGGCCGTTTGAGCGACTCATTCATTCAGTAGCATGTCCCTCGCGGAACCTCGCTGCCATAACAACCCTCCGGAAAACCTTCCTATCATGAGCAAGATGTCCTGCGTCTGATACACCCATCTGGAGATCATCTGCCACATCCTGCACCCATCTTCTCCTTGGCCTTCCTCTTCCTCTCTTCCCAGGCATATACCCCTCCATTATTGTTCTCTCTAGGCTTCCATGACGTTTCAAGTGACCAAAATATTTCAATTTTCTTTGTTTTATTGTCTTTACTAGCCAACCCTCTTCAATATTTTGAGCGACTAGATCAGGGGAATTAAGTGGTCTGGGAGACATTTCTAGACAGGAAGGCGTCCAGCGTCTGAAGTTTCACACATGATAGTGAAATTCTCAAGAGAACAGATGTTTGGCAATTAGGAATGTTTAATCTTGGTCAAGGTCGTACTGTAGGCCGTTCACTGTGAGTGACAGGCCCATTGATAGCTAGGTTGATCTGCTACGTACCTCAGAGGCGGGGCTTAAGTCATCTCCTTGAGGGTTGGGTAGAACCGAGTAAAGGGAGGAGTTTAACCTTTGAGACAGTTAGATTGTATACTTCGAGCCTTTGGAATTCCCGTCACATCGCAGCTAGCAAGCAACAAACACAGGTCGACGTAAAGGTAATTTTACGGTCGGATTCTGGTTTGGCGATTGATGGAAAGTTCCCAGGTAAATATTAATTTTAATCTTGTATACATAGGTTAGGGAGTTAAGCTTAATCTATACTACCTTTTCCTAATTTGTCTGCACATTCGGCTTGAAATATTTCTTTGTGAGTATTCAGTATCTCAAGTTAGGGAACTGCTAAACTATTCCTATTTCTTGTATGTTTGTGTCACATGTTTTTCAGTGTATGTTTTCATGTGTATAAAATAAGATGTGAACAATGACATTTGCTATAATGAAATGTAAGTATATTGTTTCCACCATCAACCAAAATATGAGTTTGGACTGTAGGAAATGATGCCCAAATATGTGCAGGGATGCTGTTACGTTTGTGTGAACACCGTGTGCTCACTTATTGTGTTCACCTAAACAGGGGATTTATAACCCCAGGGGAAGAATGATGGGTGTATAGAATTCACGGTCACTGAAAGATAATATTCAGGACAGCGTGCACATATAAATTGTTTGCGTGTTCAGCACATAACCTGCGCCACATGTTTATGTCAAACCAATGTCAGCCAATTCGAAGTCTGAGTGATGACGGACAACAGACTTAGAGAGTCAACTATCATGTCATAGCAGGGAAGGCAGGATATGTGACGTCCATGTAAGACAAAAGACCTTCAGACTAGACTGGAGAGGATGTGGAATATGAGGAGTGATGGGATATATTTTATTATTATATGGAACAATAATTGATACATGTATTCTTAGTGTAAGTCAAGATACTACACGTATGTGTTTGTTTCCATGATTACAGCGCCCATGTGACGATCAGTCCATGAAAGAGACTACATTGTGTTAGACTCGGCCAGCTGGGAACGATGTGGAGAACGAGGTGGGGATGAAGTGGAGACTAAGCTGAAACAGACAGAAAACAAGCAGGGAAGAAGCTAGAAGAGGAGGAAGACCTTGACAGTGCTCACGGCTGTCAGAGGTTCTATGATAACTAAGTTATGTCATAAATTGTTCATACGTTATCACCTTCATCACACCATTCTAATCCCAGGTGCTGTTTTCTCGCTGAAGCATCTCATCACTATCATAACATTAACCAGTCACTGTTTGTGTAAACACAACAAACTGGGAAATAATGATTGTTAGTAAATAAAGCTGTATGTCTAGTTTTATACTACATCGTTTGTTAAATTCCAAGTGTATTCAGTCTTACCTGTTTAACTAAACTGATAGATAGAATTACATTTGTTGGGGCCTCAAATAATATGATAATAATTCTTTAATTATTAATAATAATACTGGGAGAAGGTACGACGGAGGAATCATTTGCCCTGTCTAATAATTCATTCAGCATAATGATATAGACATCTAAAATTCCTTTCCTTCTCTTGTGGGTACCAAGTGCAGCTAATGTTAATGTACTTAACGAGCCAATATGGCTGTTTTCTTGGATATCCAGGACTTTGTCTGAGAGCAACATAGCCCGGATAATAGTTCAGTTAATCTGGTGGAGGGGATGTGTTGAGAGGAAAATCCTTACTTAACATATAAATCATTTAAACCCAAATCCAGAGAACCCACGACCCGAGACGTCACACTAAAAGTGTAATTTCCAAGGGAGTGGGACGCAACGTCACAAACACCATCATCAGTAACTGAACTTGTCAGGATACCAACACTACCAATAAAAATTATGAATGGCCACTCCTTTCCTCGCTGCCTGTACTTTTCTGCCTCCCCTTTTATTCTACTCTCTTCCAATTGTTGGTGGAACACAGGTACCAGTCATAGTCCCCCCCCCCCCATCATATTGTGATAGGCTGGAGAAAGTCAAAGACTGCTGTTCAGCAGCTTGTCAATTCTGGTTTATATGGCCGATACCTTGATTTAGTCTGGTTTAAAAATTATCAAGAGGCCACAGGAACAGCTTTTAGTTTTAGAAGTTAATGATGAGAAACCTGGAAACTGGGTATAAAAAGGCCAACTCATTCAGTATTTGTCTCTTTGACTTCCGGACGGACCCTGTGGAGACCTACCTAGCTGTTGCGGCTTTGCACATTGGGCTAGCCAGCATGGGTATGGGTGACAGCAGGGGAAGACACGTTGTCAAGTTGGTCTCGCAGCGGTGGTATGTTTCCTTATTTAGTCCTGAAATAGTAGTCTCTAGTAGTTATACTGTGTAATATGTCCTGGTGTATTCTCGCTAGGATGGCAGCTAGCTTTAAGTGATATTTTGGTCTGGTGGCATATTGAAGCTTAACTTACATGTTAAATATGTTTCGGTTTTTGCCATTGTTGAGGTAATCTCGCTGAGCGTATGGTGTCATTATCATATTTCATTGTTAGCTGACGGTCTCTTTAGATTTTGGTCGAGCACGTTGGTTGTTGTTAATGTATTGTTTGTGAAGTATACGTTAATTCTGTGTTCAATGTAGTAAAATAAACAGTTGTTTAATGTGATTATAATTCATTTGCTTGATTTAATTTAGGACCTGTAGTCCTAGGTATATGTACCCATGTAGTTAGGTTGTCGTTATGTAACTCACTATATAGATATTCATTTTCTGGGTTTTGGTGAAATATTCTAGGATCTCTGCACAGAAGAACCCTTGTCTTTACTTTACTTTCCTGTTTTTGCTGTTTAGCGGGGAATTATAACATTTTGTCCTAATCACAATTTTCCTTTATCTCTGGGTTTTTTCTTGCTTTTGTCTTCCCGCTAGCTTTTATTGATGTGAATCAAAATATTGTAAACCATGCTTTTTAATGAATAAACGTTCATAAAAGAAATACTATTGCTCCTATATTGATTATTATGCTACTATTGACTAGTCATCCCCTTTCTGGATGCAATTTTTCCTTTTTTTGAGGCACCCCCCCCCCCTTCCCCCTTTTTTTTTGGCTTTCGCTAGGAACCGCAATATAGCCCGGCCATAATATGACCTAATGGGTGAACGTGGTTTCCGCGACCTCTCCACGGGTGATCCTCGTTCACATGGTGGCACTCTCTGTCATCGGGTGTTTATCGCTTGCGAGATGTCCTAGTGGGGTAAAATGTACTACTACTACTATAATTATAACAAAGTAATGTTCTTGTTAATCATGAACACATCAGGACTTGCCTCAGCTGAGGTTTATGGTGCTCCGGTTATGGGAGCATGCAAACAAACATCTGGATAGTAGTTTGGGTTTACACCTTAGAGTTATCAGTAGACAATTTACTGTCATTTTAATACTCAGTGAGCAGGTTCAGGTTCTAAATTCTGCTCTTCCCGTGAATCAGGCTGAAGTCTTTAATATACACAACATAAGCCAGATAAGGTACTGGCATTTAAGCAACCAGCTAGTGGGTTCAGGTTCTGTTCCAGGGTCTGTCTCTAACTTTCGGATCACTAGTAGGTAACAGGTAACACCAAACTGAGGACAGACTGTAGAGTATCATTAAGGCAACTAGCCAGTGGGTAGCTATTTCATGCCTACAACATGCTCCTTATTCTGGCAGTAATGGCAAATTACTTTTATCTGCACTATCCAACTGGAGTTCATGCCTGGTCATGGCTGATCCCTCAGATGATATCTTTTAATTTCTCTTTCCAGCCTGGAGACCGGTTTTCCTCTCAGCTATTTCACTGGTTCTCAAAAACAAAACAAAAACCTTTTTTTTCCGCGGCATCAAACTCTGAAGCTGATTGGTTATTATTTAATTTCTTTGGCGCCTCTGCGGATTTTCATTGATAATGTATAGGCATATTTTTTTTTACTTCATTTTTTTTTCAAATGATTGCCCTTCTTCCATTCGGACTGTCCTTCTTTTTTGGAGGACTTTTTGAGAGTAAAATTCAATTTCACTTGTGACAGCGACAAAGGACTCCTATATAGCCTATTCATTTTTTACACATATTACTTTTATTAAAAATGTATGGGAAATTACCGTAAAGGAAATCATAATCAACATTCTTACAGCATGAATCTTACCTGCAGCAACATACAGATTTTAGATTGGTGTTGAATTGAGAATCAACATCACAGCACTCGGTACACTCCTATAAGTGTTCTGTCCCCATCTTCAGCAGCAAACGAAAAGTTCCAGTTCCGATGTTATCAGTAGCCGTTTGATTGTAAATCCGCCTCATGCTTCCCCTGAGTGTTGAGCGTAATTTCCCCTCTAGGTAGTGAGATCGGATGCCGGTGTGTATTGTAGCGCACGTAAAAAAAATCCCTTGAAAGTTGGAAATCAAACAGAGTAGCCTAACGGCGGTGCCCGGCAACAATTTGTAGGTAAAAATCTACCCAAAATATTTTAGGATCCTCGCCGTTGCTACTATGCGGTTGCACTGCGCAAAGCTACTTCGGACGAATTAGAAGTAGAAAGCATTTATGGGTTACTACCGGTTTGCCATGATGTTGATGCGTTGTTCAAACCTCAAACCTCCAACTTATTCCTCAACTGTTTAAGCTTCTCATATGCACCTGTCTCTGCCTTCCTCTGCTTTCCATGTCCATTTCCCCCACGCCAAACATGAGCGAAGTTCTCGATTCTTTCTCTCTGGTTGATATGCATTTATTATCTTTCTGTTTCAAAGAGAAGCTGGCGACTGTTACTTATGAGCTTGTTAATTCAGATCATAATCATGACAAATCAGAGTTCAAAATCAGCTGCAGACGATTTGTAAGCAGACAGGTTTGCATTGATCGTTATAGCTGTATGAGTGTCGTACTAATGACTATCAAATTACCTGGTGAAATCACAAACATGCAAATGAATGGTGGGTTTGGTTTGTGAATACCCGAAAAATAGTATCCAGTTTAGCGCAGCGTCTTATCCTCATCACTTTATTAACAGTAACGAGTTCAGTTCTCCCCCGTCACACACCCGCAACAGTGGTTCTTTAACACCACTTAAATCTTTTAGCGCTAAACAACTTAAGAGAACACTAACCGACAAATCATAGGAAAATACTCTTCTGAAATTTTTATGTAACAAAGAGTTGTTAAAGTAACTTATTTTGCGCAAATCGTTACTTTAATTTCATCTGCCCCGTTATAGATTAATTCCTTCAGAAAAAAAAAAAAAAAAACGTGCTGCTCTGACGTTGAACTTTATAGAATATAAGGGGTTAAAATAAATACTCCTGGCACGTAAAGAGTTAATGCCTTCAACTTGAAGAATTTAATACATATTTTTAACCTACAGGTAACAATTTGAGTCATTCTCGATGTAAATTCATAGAGGAACACTAATTTAACATCATAGATGATGGGAAGATAACCTTACAAGAAAAAAGACTTCCAATCACTCAACTGCCTTTGTTGTGCTACTTTTAAGGCGCTTCAGGAGAGAAGTCCATTTGTTTTAGCCCGAGGATTTAGGGTCGCATAGCTAGTGTAGTCGTTACAAACTGTATGTATAGGTCATGAATAAACTCTTTAGACCCCAGCAGAAGATAACAATTCTATTCCTTTCCGGAGGATCATAATCTGTATCCCCCGAATGAAAGTCCAGCGTTTTAATCTCTCAGGCAGACATCCCATAAAATAAGAATCACCATAGTGAAAAATGCACACTTTCCATTTGGAAAGCACCTAAATATAAACTACAACTTATACGCGCGTTTCATACTCGAAAAGATGTAATTTTTATCATGACGTGGCTCTGTGTGGTTAAATTAGGGATGACACGTAAGAAGTGTAGCTCGTGAACAGGGTGAAGAGGAAATAAACCACCACGGTCTGGAGAGAATGGTGCAACAGGGAGTTACTTGAAGATCTGGCCGACACAGCGCTGCGAACATAAATATGTAGTCATACTGGCTCCATTAATGTTGGAACAGTGCTGGTTGTTAAAGACTGGAACAGTGGTTGTTGAAATGACCCGAATGATGTTATCGAGAATTCCTAATTCTATTTACTTGAGCACAAATATTAAAAGGTATCTCTTACAGTGAAGGGAATTGAGATAAAGTGTCATGAGGAACCTATACTACTGTGAGCATGTCAGAGCCGGACAATGTGCAGACTGCGGAGAAACTCGGATTCTCTTATATCTGTGTTTATATTATTACCTTAATATGTGTATGAGTGCAAATCTTGGAATAGGCTTATCAGTTAAAATTCAGTCTTCCATAGTATTCTCAACTAACCAACCAGCTAGCTAACCAACCGACCAGTCAACATCCAACTACCCAACTTAGTACCATTCAACTAACTAACCAACAAACCATCAACCAACTAACCGGCTAATTTACCGACCGTCGTAATCTAACTAGCCAACCAACTAACTAGCCAATCAACTATTCAACTAACCAACCAACCACTAGCTAACCAACCAATTAGCCGGCTTATTAACATACCAATCATCACCTAATTAACCAAGCAACTAACTAGCCAATCAACTACTCAGCTAATCAACCACCTAACCAACCTAACCACTTAACTAGAAAACAAACCAGCCAACCAATCAATCAACCAAAGGCATCCAATAAACCATCCAATCATTAACCAGCCAAAAAATCAACCATCCAATGAACCAGCCAATGAACCAACTAATTAACAAGTCAATCATCTAATCAACCAACCAGCTAGCTAGCCAATAAACCAAACAACAGGTCAAACATCCAATTAACCAATCAACTATTTAAACAGCCATGAGCTAACAAACGAACAAAAACATTTTATCAAACAAGTTAATCAGCAACTCAACCAGATAATAAGCTGCAAAACAACCATTCAAACTAACTATTCAATCAACCGCTAACTCACAACCAACCATTCATTTAACCAATTAACAAAACAACTAACCAACAAGGCCATTACCTAATTTAACCAGCCAACTAACTAGTCAATCAGTCCATTCAGTCAGCCAACCAACCAACCAGTTAATCAATCCATTTAGTCAGCCAACTAACTAACCAGTCAATCATTCATTCAGTCAGCCAATCAACTAACCAGTCAATCAAGCATCCAATCAGCCAACCAACTAATCAGTTAGTCTACCAACACATCAATCACATATTTCTCCAATATTTGCGAAGTATTAGCACTTAAGACTTTGTTGTGTAGTCAATGGCGGAATATGTCAATAGGTAACATACACGTTTACGGTTCTTCGTACTTATTATATATTCTCTTAAATCAACGTTGGCAATTACCCTAATTAAAAATATTTGAAATGGGATTACTGTTTGAGCAATATCAATGCTCTTAAGAGTCTCTTTGATGTGCACTGTGCCATTACCGTAATTTATTAGTTTCTTGACATCACAGCCTAACTCTTTCTTGCAGCAGTAGTTACTGTAAGGGGAAAACTTTTCCCCTTGTTTTCCTGGAGGCAAACAGGGTAGGTAATAAGTAAAGATGAGTAAAAGTCGATTTTATGGTTTCAACACGTTAAGAACATATCTAAATTATCTTCTTCTTCGTCTCAGCGTTCACCGGCTGTAAAATCCAGCAAAACATTCTGCTTATTTGTCTACATATTCGAGTTTTTAATTAGTCGATTTTTACGACCTGTGTTCTAGGGGGAAATATCCCTCCACCCCCTTCACATAAGGGGGGGGGGGGGGCATGGAAATAAGCCACACAGGGAATTTGGTATATAATAAGTAACGGTAAGAATATAAACTTTTTGATAGCTTTGATGCGTACAAAATGTATGATGCTGTCCCCGAATTCTCATCAATGTACCAGAAGTCAAGAAGTCTGTCGATCCGTACAGATAGAGCTGAGGAAATAGCTCGGAACGCCACCTTGTCTGACCGACAGGTGAAGCTGATACTTCTTTTCAAGTCAAAATTCGAAGAGTTTAAAATCGCCAATGCCAGACTAGTGATGATGTTGCGCTCCATAATCAACGCTGTCCAGCTCGCGCTAAAGACAGGGTGACAATGGAAAGTGGACGATGCGATAGAATCTTCTTAAATACACTAAAATTGAAAATGGTGGTCATGGGTTACATGCAAACGGACCGACTAGGCTTAGGGCAAGGGAAAGTCGCGTGGTGGTCTAAGGCCGCATAGAGAGTAGAGATATGGTGACACAACAGATCAGGGACACCAAGAATGAACTGCGGGTCCAGAAAGCAGTCCAGAAGTCGCAGCAAGGCCAGTGGCTCGGCCTCAAAGTGCCTTACCATGAAAACTCTCCTGGGATGAGATTTGACGAATGGTTCAACCACCACTGATTTTTGTTTTTAGATCTGAGTACGATATGTTACTCTCTGGTGTTAACCTGGTCATATGGCATTCGACCAACAACCAGATATGCCCCTTGTGCAGTTAGAAGCGGACGCTCGAGCAAGTACTGTCCACGTGCAAAAAAGCCTCAACTCAGGTGCGGTACACACAGCTCTACAAAAATACCTTGAAGAGCTGGCCGACATTGTGGACAAAGACAGGATGAAGGGCAAACGCGAAGGTCAATCCCAACCACACCCCCCCCCTCGCCCTCCCACCCCGATGCACTTCCTCAAGGCTGGGCAGATATCTAAAGGGACATTTAACAAGGTTGCATACTCTACATCCATACTAGACAGTGCGCGGGACTAGCAGCTGGCAGTTGATCTATCTGGTTTTGAGGGATATCCCGAACTAATCTGAAAGAGGCCACACGTGGTGTTGCACTCGGCGGCAGAACGTCCTGATAGCGCTGAGCGCGCCGTACCAACCGTGAATTAAAGACCAAAACCTGTACAAGCTCGAGAAGTACAGTGATCTGGTAGCCAGTCTGAGGAGTGGTGAGGGGTAGGAAGTAAAACTCTTCGCCGTCGAAAAGGACGCAAGAGGGCTAATTCCCTACTCCACATAGAAGGACCCGAAAAAGCTGCGATGGCGAGGAAATTATTGTAAACGGTCACTGAAGCAACTGGGCGAAGCTGCTAAAAGAGCTTCGAGCTAGCTGTGGATGCAATGGAACGATGTGGGGGATAAGCCTCGGTAGACTGGTCCGAGACCTATTTGAAAAGAACTGTAAAATCCTTTAAGCCAAATATTTTCCGATTAACATCTGCCCGTGCTACTGCCAACCGCCAAAGTCTGTCTGATAAACTTATGTCCAGTGAACCAACCGCTCATTTGTCATACCCGTCGTGCAGACAGGCACTTAATTTGCTACCGCAGCGACAATATCACCATAGCTTCAGTACCTGTTGCAATTACCATAACGTCTTGTCCGATTGTCCGATAAAAGCAGCAGATGTCTGAGGCCCAAGAGTCACAACGCCCCCCCCCCCATTCCACACCCCGCCTCAGATTGTTGTAGGAGGTAAACGAGCCGAAACAGTTGTTGAAATGAGGATACCTACTGAAGATCGGTAAGCTTCTGCTGTGCTTGCTCCCATCGTGGAGGTCTACTTCTTCTTCTTCTCTACCAAAGACTGAGTGGGATCCCCTTGCGTATGGATATAGTTTACCGAATATTAGTGTCTGACCCTGCTACTGATCAGTGTATTTTATTTCTTTTGAGTCTAGGTACATCTGCACAGGAGCCCAGGAACCAGCAGTCTGCATAGAAGTAAGCCAGATCTATAAAATGGATTGCACGCAAAGCTCAAGTCCCGGAACAAGACGAAATTGAGATGTAGACGAAAAACCATATCTTTTCCCTAAAGTTTCAACCGGTGAACGCTATTCGCCATATGTCTGCTCTATGTAGTAGTACTGGTTTGTTAACCACTCAAACTTTGTACTGGTCTGTAACCTCATTTATCGGCGAATGAGGACGCAGTTTCACTATACTTGGGTTCGAAATTGTGTGGGGATGATTTGGCAGCAGGCAGCTCTGCGTTGGTTTTGAAAACGGTATTAGTGTCGTACCAATCAGAAGCAATGGCAAACGACTAAATGTAAGTGGTCTATTAAAACTATAGTAATGTAAAGGACCCTTTTCCACGCCTTTAGGCGTATAGGGCGTTTAGGGCTAGACCTATATTTTACAGACCCATCAGCACAAGATAGGTGATGTGATCAGCATAACGCCGGCCACCTTTACTTTTCGGAACTGCACCCGGTACCCACTCAAGGCTGTGTCGACCTGGGGGCCAAGGTCATTTTTGAGAAAAGTCTGGCTCCGCCAGCGAGCGAACCCACGACCTTCCGATCCTCGGCGAGAGTTTAGCCGCTCCGCCACGGCGACTTCCCTATTAAAACTATCTCCACCAATAAATGCTGTAGTTGGTGGTTAATGAAGTCCTGTAAAAGGATTACACAATTAATTATTTTTACAGTGACAACATTCTTAAAGCTATGAAAGCTAATCTTGACTTTTATAATCCTCCATGTACATCTGTATATGTCTCTCCATCTTTATTAACACTGCTGACTGAATATGTTTATTACATTGTAGTTTAGAACATCCAATTTCAGCAGAAAGCTTAATCAGTCTGCTTGTGTGACCTGCTTGCTGGGGGATGGCGGGGGTGCAGTGGATCTATTCATTTTGTCCCGAAAATGAGACCCCCGCAACCCCCCGTGGGAGTGGGGGTAGGTATGAGTATGACTTCAAATCATAAACTCCTGTTTCGCCAAAGGAGACTGGGTTTGTTAATTGATTTAATGACGTATTCTTATTTATCTGTATCTCCCCTAGTGGATTTATTTTAACCCTGTTGTTGTAATCTCTAATCAAGTATGTTTAATGTATCTTGCAACTGATTTCACGAGTAGGCGTATGAAATAAGTGCCATTAGCGTATTCCAGATCATCTACCTACTCTGTCAATATCCATTGAATTCGATCACATGCACTTATGAAGCCGGCATGGGTACAGTTCATCGTATGTGTGGTTATTCAGCTAAACGATGGTTTTGTCTACATGCCACTCCATGATAAACATAGCAACATAAGAGACTGGCGAAGTATGCCCATAATGTTTTCTCTCGGATAAAAACAAAGATAAAAAAAAACGAAATCGTGCGTGCTTAAAATGTAATACAATGTTATCGTTCTCTCTAACAAGTGGTAAATGATTCTGAAAAAAAAAAAAACGTACAGCTTCACAAATCCGATAAAACCAAGAGATACACATACATATATATACACATATATATATACACATACATATATACACACACATACGCACACACACACACATATATATACATATATATAGTAACATTCATGGTTGCAGAAATAGCAATTGTGGTGAACATTCATAAACACTTACGTGTTTTGTATGGAAGTTATGCAGTCAATAGAAGTGCTGTTGGTCGCTGGGTTTAGAGTTGAGGCTTCAGAAAGTCAAATTGTCTCCGTGGGGGTTCCAGAGCCCAATTATTATTATTATTATTAGAGTGGGAGATCAGAGGAGGGTGGACCTATTGCCCCTAACAAGCATGTCGTATTATGCGACGATTTACAGGTTTGCTGAAATCAGATGTCTTGGGTCAAAAGGCGCAGATATCGCACACTAGCTGAAAATTACATTGCAAACATTATAAAGGGTGAACACAGAACAAAAAGAATATCAGATTGCAGAAGTGTATTTAAAAGTTTGCTCGTTTTGTGATTTACTGAAGTGGGGATAAGATCACCTGAGGGTTGAATGGGGCCCCAGAACCCATGCGGGGCTGCAGAGCCTATGCGTGGAAGACGTGTACATAACTGGTTGGAGACTGCAGCTCAAGTTTTCTTGAGAGAGACTTTTCACACAGGTCCTTTCTTCTTGGTCAACTCTTTAGACTCGTATGGTAAAGTACAGTGTTACGATTCTGTCCTTGCCACTGTTGGCAACTTTCCGTCTTTCCATATAATAGTGTTACACTGTGCTATGGGTGGTCTAGGGGCTAGACGCTCGCCTGCGGATCGTAAGATCGTGGGTTGGGTTCCTGACAGGAGCCGGACTTTTATTCAAAAGACTTGGCTCCCAGGTCGACCCAGCTTTGAGTTGGTACCAGGTGCATTCCTGGGAAGTAAAGGTGGCCGGCGTGATGCTGACCACATCACCCACTAAGTGCCGTTGGTCTATAAAATACAGTTTTAGCCCTATATACCCAATATGCCTGAAAGACGTGGAAAAGGGTCCTTTACTTTTTCATTGTGCTATGAGAAGACGATGGCGAGTGTGACTTGAAAGATTTGCCCACGTTGAGAAAAGAAAATTCTTTAACAGTTAGATCAAGACTTTCGGGAACATTGTTGCCATCACATGACTTTAGTGAGCTTCTATTCAGATGCTTACCTCTCATTAAAGTTGCTGCGCTAATTTTATCCATCATTTCTATTCCCTTCCTGATTCTTACCTCCACTCAACACAGTCTATGAATAATG
This sequence comes from Candidula unifasciata, assembly GCA_905116865.2. Taxonomy (NCBI): domain Eukaryota; kingdom Metazoa; phylum Mollusca; class Gastropoda; order Stylommatophora; family Geomitridae; genus Candidula; species Candidula unifasciata. Next base: position 259,169 of record CAJHNH020001620.1, on the reverse strand, counting down.
GGTCCATGGCGAGGTGACAGGTTCAATTCCCGGCACGGTAACCATAGCTTTCGATTTTTATGTTGTCTAGTGTGTTCTTCTATCTTTCTACTTCTTTCTATGAGTGCCGATAAATACACTTTCTGTTACTTGATTAATTCATAACACAGTCTATGGCAGTTTGTTCTCATAAATCTACCTCAGTATCTTTATCATTCATATTCCGCTTGCACACATCTTTATACTGTAGTAGAGGCCAGCTTCAAGACCTTCTGTCCGATTCTTCATCATTCAGGGCCCAGTATCACCTAATGTATGTTGCAATACCATATTTGTATATACCAATCTTTAAATGGTAGGTGGTGTGGTCAAAATCAAGCTAGCCGCTTTTTCTTCTCAGAACACTTCTTTGTATCCGTTTTTGATGTTCAAATGCATGCTTGTGTTTTCCTATTATAAACAAACAGACAATGTATTGATTAGCACTCACAGAAAGAAAGAAAAACAAAGGGCACATTACACAAACCATAAACAGAAAGCTATAGTTAGCATGCCGAAGTTTAACTACCGGCATGGTAGCTGTAGCTTTCGATTTGTATGTTGTATATTGTCCTTCTATCTTTCCACTTCTTCTATGAATGCCTATCAATACAATGCCTGTTTGTTTTATTATATATAATATCTCTACAACCTTTAGTGTTCCCCCAGTTGCTTATCCTTGGGTTCAAATGCACACTGAGGCAGATTTGTATAATCAACCTAGTGTTCTCAAATCAACCCAATTTAACACATGGGTACAAGACAATTTCAGTTTCATTTGATCTGTAGACATCATCATCATTATCAATTTCCACTTCCATCGTTAAGCGTTGTGGGGAGGAAAAGTTTTCAATCCATTGCTAAATGGACAGCACTGTCTTTGTCATTCCCTGTCAATGTATAAGCTTTTTAATGTCATCAATCTATTTTCTCCTAGGGACCTAGGGCAACCTCTGGTTTTCACTTCAGATCGTTTCATGTGTAGTTCCTGTGTTTGTAGTTGCTCTGGCTGCATTCTTACTGAATGACCAAACCATTTGATCTCCTGTTTCTCAATGAATCTGCTGCATAGTGTTGTTCCTACAATCTGTATAGAGGTACGGGTCAAACATCATATTCTCTCAATGCGTCAATGATGCCAGTAGTGGCCTTTATAATCTCTGAATATTTTAGTTGCAGTCGAGGTTTCAGAAACCACATAATGCCAATATCTGATCCTTTTCTCTTCCTGCCCACTATGTTAGCTGGGGTGTAATTGCATATATGTATGTGTGTATGCATATATACTATGAACTCTTTTTTGTATGCATATTTTGTGACTGCATATATGTATGTGTGTATGTATATGTTCTATGAACTCTTTTTTTTGTATGCACACGTGCAAGTAAATATGCATATTCTACATTTTCTTTGTGTATGTAGTAAGTTATGTGTGTAGGTAAATAAATGCACATGCAAAATGTTTCTGTCAGGAAACTGTAGGGAATTAGCAAGACTGACACAAAACTGTATGGCTGTATGTATCATTTTTTGTATACATTTACATACACATGTAGGCATGCGCATGCACACATACAAACATGATCAGTTATTGCATGTATGCACACATACAAGAAAATATCCATACTGCATTTATAAGAGCATCAGTACACACTGCTTATTAGGTGCATGCACACACATTCAAGCATGCATAAATGCATACTGTATGTATATACAAATATCGGATGCATGCATGCATGCACAAATGAATATTGCATGGTGCACACACAGATACATGGACAAACATGCATATTCAATATCATATTGCATGTATGCACACATATATGTGCACCATGCATGCTGCGTATTGCATATGAGAGGCATGCGCATGCACACATGCACACACAGACACACCCACACACACGTACAAAGCATCAGCAAAACAAACCCAATAAATAAATATCCAAAGGTGTGTAATGACAGCTTTACAAGTCAGCTTTACAACAACCAGATCCATGGAGGATCTTTTTTTTATCCACAAACAAACCTGAATACAAACAAGAGGTTACCAACATACTGTATTTACTCGTCTATAGGCCACATTCAGTTTCTAAGAGGATAACTTTAGGAAGCAATAATTTTGTGAGAATTCCGCGGAGACTACAACTGAAACAACAGTACCTGTAAGCAGTGAAAGATAGGCAGCGTAAGCTAGTCATAGTTTCAAAGGCCCTTTAGCAGAAAAAGTGAAAGAGACATTGCGGCAAGAGAAGTGCTATATGGCTGTGATACAAGGATGAATGACTGGCATGTCACACCCCACCTAACATTTCTATTACTAGGCTTATTAAGGCTCATTTGCAGCATTTCTATCACGACTGGACATGCAGTTCGATGGAAAAAACTCTGACTGGGTGTTAAAATTCTGGGAGTGGATCGTGGCTGCATGAAAAATAACAAGTAGGGCCTAATATCTCAAATTTAAGCAAAACCCTACTTTTCATAAACATTTTTCAGTCTGAATACTGTAGTTATATATACACTTAAATGCATGGTACATACATAAATTAATGTTATAAATGTGTAATATGTCAATGAATTACATCAAAGTGTCGTTTTGTCAATTATCAAAACCAGACCTACTCCCAATAGGTCAAAATAAAGTATTACTTTTCCAACAACAACAAAGTTTTCTTTGATTTTTCAATGTTCAAATGTGACTTTAAAAAAAAATTATAATTTAGCATTTAGGTAACTGGTGTAGGGAAAACCTTTGTTTTCATGACATTTTACAGTTTAACTGCAGATACCCACCCTTTACAAGTGTATCAATGACAGCAACAATGTGTTACAGGTATAAGAGCCATGGTACCATAGTGGTTAGTGTACTTATTTGACAAGGCTGTGGTCCAAGTTCTACCCCAGTAGTGGATGTATTTTTTCTGACATGTATTCTTTCTGACATGTAGAATGACAAGTACAACTTCAACCCACCCTTACGAAATAGATCATCATATAGTAGATCATTTGCAGAACATTGCTAACATAACGGTCTGCCTCAAAGAAACTCAGTCTCTAGCCAGCTCTCCCACTTTGTGCGCTTTCCTACTCAATGTGTCACTTAAATCATGTGCCCATCTTTGTGCTGGTCAGCTGCCGCCCCACTTTCCTGGTACCATGCCTTCTGCTACAATTTTTTTCTAATCCATAATGATGCGTAATATGGGCAAACAACTTCAGTTTTTCTAGACAAAACGCCAAGCTTTTGAGACATTCAGATCTTTTATGATGCCAGTCTTTCCTTTATTCTTAATTCATGGTAGTCTGAAAATCTTTCTACAGAATTTCAGCTCAAAAACCCTTATTTTCTTTCTTAAGGACGGCATCATGATTTACAGACTGGATACCGAATAATGTTTTCATAATTTTCTGTAAATTATATAAGGAAGGAAAAGTTGTGAAGAAGGAAAACAGACACCCAACCTCATACACCATGGTCTGGAAATGTACAGGGATCACACTTCCTTCCTTCCTTTCTGTTTTATCCCTCTGGGTTAAAACCTGATGGTCAGACCACCCCAGGATTTACAAAATCTCAATATGGATGGCAGGACAACAGGACAAATCCCAGATACCATTCAACCACCAAAGAAGTTATAATCAAGCCTCCATTCAAGACAACATCTGCCTGGTGTAACCTGCAGTCCTGCACTGGTAAAGATTTAATCAGAGACCATACTGTATACACACCATACAACATCTACTATGAAACTACATTTACACGTGTTTACCACTGTGGTATTAAGCCTAGTGTTGCTTTTCCAATAAGGATAACAGTAAATAATACATAAAATGAGAAGTTCTATCACAGATTAACTTTCTTAGCAAACACAAATGAGCAAAATTAGTAGAATGTCATGTGTTGCTGCAAAAAAAAAAAAAAGAACAAAAAAATTATCAACAAACAACACTATCCAAAGAAATAAGAAGATTATTTCCCTTTGTGATCTTGAATAATGAAAACGATAGATTGCACAATTTAATTGCTTGCATATTTTGCTGTATCTTGTAAGCTGCATGCTACATAATTTGATACATTCACTGTAGCAAAAAATTAATGCTTTTCTTTCAGCTGAAATACACAACAGGAAAGTGAATTATGGACAATTGGGGATACCTGAGCAATTATGCGGAAGCCACAGAGAGAGAGTTTTATAGACAAATGATGAAAATGTTGTGGACAAAAAAAAAAAGAGTAATGTCTTAGAGGGAAATTAACTCATAAAGAGAACTGATCAACAAAATTCAGGAGACAATCAAAATTTTTTGGCAAAGCCATGAGAAAGAAAAACTGAATTAAACCGTGATGGTGGAAAAGTTAGACGGGAAAAGGGTCAGAGACCAACAGAGAGATGCTAGACAGTCTGACATAATAGTATGGAGGATCATCTGTTTCAAAATTTATTGAAAACACACAAGATAAGACAGTTGCAGACAGAGTGTTTGCCATGAATGCCACATAGAATGGACAAAGGAAGAAAACACAATGTAAGATTTTAACTGAGACAACAGACTGTTATGCTGTGTATTTCAGCAAAAAAGGCTCATTTCTTAACCTCACCTTGTGGGTTCCAGGACCCATTTTGTGGATTTTAAAATTTTGTTTTTTAAATTATAAAAAGAAAAGAAACAAAAAGAACAGACCCACTTTCGCCCTAACAAGCATGTTATAAAAAAAAGACTAGTTGAATTGGGAATGTTTCCTTTATAGTCAAAGAGCATCTGACTATGATGCACACACACACAAAAATGTACACAAATAAGCCAGATTTCTCAAACAAATATGCATGCTAAACTCAAGTTCTAGAAAAAGACCAGTCTAGAGGTAAATGAACAACTACAACTTCCTACCAAAGTTTATAGCATCTAAATGTAAAGAAGAAGTAGAAAAAAAAAGAAAAACTGTACTGTATGTGATAAAGTATACATACAAATGAAAAATACAAAGTATGAATTTGTTTTATAAATTACAATTACAATAAACTAATATTACTGCAGAGTCAGTTGTTATGTTTGTTGTGTTGATGCTTTTAATGTTTTTTTTAAAGATGGCCAAATAACTGAGGGCAACCTGAACGGTAGCTTGCAAGTTTGTGTCTGCTAAATGTGCAAGCATGCAGGAAATCGTCATGTGTCTTCTTTTGTGTGTTCACCAGCTCCAGCAGAAAGTTGTGATTGTTCATCCACCTCTGGACTTTAGTCATGTTCCAGACCTTGAGTGTTGCATGTACATAATCGGTTTTACAGAACTGACTTATCTGTATGCAGATGCACTCTGACTTCGAAGGACACCACCAATGTGTTGACTCCCAGGTCAGCCCAGTCTAAAACTGAGGCAAATCCTGGGAAGTAAAGGTAGCCAGAGAGATATTCACCAATTCACCCACCAAGCACAAATTTATCTATTAATATATGAGCACAGTATCATATGCTCAATGAACCAAAGGGGTAAAAAAGAGTTCTTTATATTGATCTAATTCTTTAGCATGCACCTGAAGATATTCAATGAAATATGCCAGGCAGTAAACTGTGCAATCTACTGTATGTATATTCATTACTCAAACTATACAAAAGCCAGAAAATAAATTGAAATATTTTTCATGGTGACAACACAACAAAGACTAACTCATGGCTTACAACTATCAGGACAATGTAAACTACTTAATTCTTTGAGTCCCAAGGAACGCATCATACATTCATAGGTTTCTAACAAGAAGCCCAATGAACGCAAGATGTACCGATTTTATGTCACTTTTGACTACCCCTTGGGCCTCTGATGCTAAACCCCTGGTACTCAAAAAGTTAAATATCACACTTTAACTTTCAAATGATATGAGGAACTTTCATGTTTGGTGATGCATTTTACTATCTCCGAACTTTTATTATACTTATGTTTCGAACTATTGTACCTTGTTTTACATCAGAGAAATATAGAAGAAGTACTTTAAATGTATGCCTATCATCATCATACCGTAACACTGTGTATGGTTGGGTCACCAGTTTCTGTTGACTATCTGATCAGATTCCTCTGCCTTTGATAAGTAGTTGCAATAGACTTCACAGTTGCATGCCTAAGGCCTGTCCCATCAGTCACATTCTGTAACCAAATCTTACTTGGTCTGCCTCTTCTCCTCTAATGAGCTCTGAAGTATTGCTTTTGAGAGGTCATTAGATCTCCACTGCATTTCTGCCTTCTCACTGTAGCTACAAGAGGTTTGTAGTTCCCAATGTGCTGGGTAATTATATGGTGAACCTCATCATTTGTGATGTGGTCTCTGTAAGGTATACCCAGAGTGGACAAAAGTACAGAATTTATGAGTGTTACTAGCCCCAGATAGCGTCTTTTTAGTCTTTAAGAATAACTGGTTTCTTATGTTTTGCTCTAATCTTAGTTGTTGATGCTATCAGTCAACAATGAATATGTCTAGACTTTGCCACAAATTTGGATTTTTCTGTTTACATCAGTAGTTTTTAGCCTGAGGTTGAACACACACAACCCCCCCCCCCCCCCCCCCCCCCTCTTTCAGAACACAAGCTTTGGAGGAAGGGTCTGGGGGGCGGCTGATGTGGAGAACGATCTCCCTTGTGCTTTGTCCGATATCAGGTTAAAAAAAATTGCAGATGTCAAGAAGAAATGTGTCAACCATCACACTGATATTTGAATACTGAATTACCAGTTACTGGTGATTGTTTCTTCTATATTATTTAACACTTTGATTTATGTAAAAGTTTTTCTTCAAGTTCTTGTTAATAGTGCTTGGGATTTTTCTGTTTTTCCTCTTTTGAAATAAAATTTTTTTAAGGTGTGTGGGGAAGGGGGAGGGAAAGAAACACCCGGCAAAAAAAAAAAAATGGTGAAAACTACTGGTTCACACCGGACGATATAGATTCTTTATAGAGCTGCAGTGACAAAAGTAGCCACTGGCAAGATGAAAAAGTTAACAATAATATATCCATCAAACTGTAGTGATAGAAAGTATATTAAAAGTGCTCTACAGAACCTTGACATGTATATGTATATTAGACATGTACAATAAGCCAAGATGTGGAGAAACGCCTGATATCAACAAAGATCTGCTTTCTAATAAAAATAATTACAAGAATATAATATAAAAAAGCACACACTCACTTACTGAGAGCCACACACATTACAAGATTACCTAGAAATCCAAACACAAATTACAAATTAAATTTATAGGGTATGTTAACAGAAAGGTGGAAATGATAAATGTATCCCTTGTGATCCCCATGTGGATTGCGGGACCCTATATAGTGAAAACAAGAATTAAACCACTGCCTACCAAAAAGCATGTCGTAAGAGTCGACTAACTAGGAGCTTCCTCTGAAGTCAGAGTGCATCTGCTTGAGAGGCAAAGAACCAATGGTTTGGATACAGAAAAAAATATCTGTAAAACGGATGCGCGTGCAACACTCATGTTCTGGAACAGGACTGCAATCCAGAAGTGGACAAACAACCAGAACTTTTGCTGGAGTTTACAGCTGCTGAACGCGGAAGAGAAGAAGAAGATTACCTGTGTGAGAAATACTAGGAAAGACAGAAGTAGTCAAAAAGAAGAAGAAAGTAAAAACAGGTGGGAACTAATAATAATACAATTGTATTTGTGGGTGTATAAAATAAGAGGCTCTCTTGTATAAGATGTACACCTATCGGGAGGGGGGGGGAAGGGGTCCAAAATGACATTCTGCTGATTGGGACCTTCATCATATTTTATCACTTGAACTTTAAAACTCGCAGTGTAGGAATGCCATCCATATCAGAATTATGATCACGTACACAGACTAATGAACTACTGGCACAATAGCATTAATGTACTCAAGTTTATTCTGCAGATGTAACCTACTAACTTAAAAACTTACTGATGCGTTTTATTCTGCAGATGTAACCTACTAACTAAAATACTTACTGATGCGTTTTATTCTGTAGATGTAACCTACTAACTGAAATACTAACTGATGCGTTTTATTCTGCAGATGTAACCTACTAACTTAAAAACTTACTGATGCGTTTTATTCTGTAGATGTAACCTACTAACTGAAATACTAACTGATGTGTTTTATTCTGCAGATGTAACCTACTAACTTAAAAACTTACTGATGCGTTTTATTCTGCAGATGTAACCTACTAACTTAAAAACTTACTGATGCGTTTTATTCTGCAGATGTAACCTACTAACTTAAAAACTTACTGATGCGTTTTATTCTGCAGATGTAACCTACTAACTGAAATACTAACTGATGTGTTTTATTCTGCAGATGTAACCTACTAACTTAAAAACTTACTGATGCGTTTTATTCTGCAGATGTAACCTACTAACTTAAAAACTTACTGATGCGTTTTATTCTGCAGATGTAACCTACTAACTGAAAAACTTACTGATGCGTTTTATTCTGCAGATGTAACCTACTAACTGAAATACTAACTGATGTGTTTTATTCTGCAGATGTAACCTACTAACTTAAAAACTTACTGATGCGTTTTATTCTGCAGATGTAACCTACTAACTTAAAAACTTACTGATGCGTTTTATTCTGCAGATGTAACCTACTAACTGAAAAACTTACTGATGCGTTTTATTCTGCAGATGTAACCTACTAACTGAAAAACTTACTGATGTGTTTTATTCTGCAGATGTAACCTACTAACTGAAATACTAACTGATGCGTTTTATTCTGCAGATGTAACCTACTAACTGAAATACTAACTGATGCGTTTTATTCTGCAGATGTAACCTACTAACTGAAATACTAACTGATGCGTTTTATTCTGCAGATGTAACCTACTAACTTAAAAACTTACTGATGCGTTTTATTCTGCAGATGTAACCTACTAACTGAAATACTAACTGATGTGTTTTATTCTGCAGATGTAACCTACTAACTGAAATACTAACTGATGCGTTTTATTCTGCAGATGTAACCTACTAACTGAAATACTTACTGATGCTTTAAGCAACACAAATAAACAGTGACACAAAGCATTTGAGAATTCACAACCAATCATCTTTCAGCATCATGTAATGATGTTACTATCTCTCTTAGGCATGTTACCAGTAGAAACAAAAGAGCTGATGCAGACATAGCTATGGAATGATGAAATTAAATACTAGTACCCACAGAGAAAGGTCGAGGGTTCGCTCCCTGGCGGAGGCAGACCTTTTTCAAAAATGACCTCGACTCCCAGGTTGACCCAGCCTTGAGTGGGTACCAGGTGCAGTCCGGGGAGGTGAAGACAGGGAGCGTGATGCTGACCACATCACCCATTTTGTGCCGATTGGTCAATAAAAATATAGGTCTAGCCCTATATGCCTAAAGGCATGGAAAAAGGACCTTTACTTACTAACAGAGAGTTAGGGGGTTCCACAGCCATACATTTCCCATGTGATACTTTTCTCTTCCCTGTTTCATTTATAGGTCACACTGACTGTGAAGCAGTCCAAGATCTTGAAAGGGAGAAAGTAAAGTGTCGACAACTATGAAAAATAACAGAACACATAAGCCTACCTTCACTGTATAAGAAGCAGCCTAATTTTAAAGCCTATTTTATACACTGACAAATACTGCAAGAAACATGAAATTCATAAAATTATCAAAAGACAGAAAAGACTGGAGAAGACTGGAGAGTCATTATTTTTTCTGCCGGCACCTGACAAAGAAGCATATGGATCAACAGAGAAACAAATGCAGCAGCTCTCTAAGCAAACATAACCATTGCAAAATTAGCAAGAGATATTAAAAATAGACATGATTTTGTTAAGGTAGGCTAGAAAAGAGATAAAGGGCTGCCATGGTGTAGCGGCTAGAAGCCGTCTGTGGATCTACAGGTCGCTGATCTTGGCTTCCAGGTCAACCCAACCTTAAATGGATACCAGGTCAAGTCGTGGGACGAAAAGGTGGCCAGCTTGATGCTAACCACACCATCATTGAATGCAGACTAGTCTACAAAATGTAGGTCTAACTACATACCCGGGAGCCACCATGGTGTAGGCCAGAAATTCACCTGCAGATTGGAAGGTTGTGGGTTCGTGTCCTGACCAAGCCAGAACTTCTTTTTTTTTTTTAAATGACCTTGGCTCTCAGGTCAACCCAGCCTTGAGTGGGTACCAGTTATAGTCCTAGGAAGTAAAGGCGGCCGGCGTTATGTCGACCACACAACTATTCAGTGCTGTTTTGTTCTATAAAATATAGGCCTAGCCTTAAATGCCCCAATATGCACAGGTTCCTGTAATTACTTTACTATATGCCTAATATGCCTGAAGGCATGGCACAGGTTCCTGTTCTTACTTCACCCTATGCCCAATATGCCTAAAGAAGTGATTTTAAAAAATCATAACCTAAATCCCCAAGCTCAAGACCCTGATAAAATGTTCAATACAGGCAGTGAAGGTGTGTTTTTTCCCCGCCTCATAAGACAACCTCGGAAACTAAGCGACAACCAGAAAATAAGTGATACACAGCGGTTGAAAGGAAGAAAATTAAAAGGGAGATATTTTATGGCTGACATGTCCAAACGGCATAATCAAGACAAGAACACAGACCTCATCTGACAATGGTGCCATAGACTCCCCCCCCCCCCCCCCCCCCCCCTCCAACAATCTTTTTTTCTCATCACTTGAAAATGTTTGTGTGTGTGTGTGCATGACACATGAGGATGATGTGCAACAACACATATATCAACAGAAACAATAAAATTATAACTGTAAATGGAGTACATACAAGATAGAATAATGATAATGATAAAACTAGGCATCAAATTATAATTTCCTATTTGTGACATATCAGCATTCTGTACATTGCAAATACAAATAAAAGGGAGAGAGAGAGATGTTAAAAAATAAAATTAAAGAAATACAAAAAAAATGACTGAAAGAGCTGAGAGCAGGACCTGTGCCTATTTGAACTTTACTTTATACTTTGTAACAAAAAAAACAAAAAAAAAACATTTAAAACATGTGAACTCTTGGATACAAAAATATGTGAATACACAAAAATAGATAGTATTACTTAATATTTTCAGAAAAAGAAATATGTGATTAAAAATGAGAGTACAATAAAGAAAAGAAACACAAGTATTTACATTAGTCCCAATATAATCTTTAAATCCACACCTCTGCAGAGAAAAAAAAAATGAACCCCCCCCCCCTCTTTCTTCTGCTTAGTGTTCAACTGTTGTAAACTCCAGTGGAAAGTTCTGGTTGTTCGTCCACTTCTGGAATTGTATCTGATTTTCAGAACTCAAGTGTTGCATTCCACATCCATTTCACAGATCTGGCATTTTCCCATACAGACTACTGATTCCTCATCTCTCAGGCAGATGCACTCTCACTTGAAGGAAACCCCTAATAAGTCACCTTTTACCACATGCTGGTTGGTGGGGGGGGGGGTTCTTTTTTACCCACAAAATGAGGCCCCCAAAACTCAGTCTAACATGGGTACTTGGAAATGTCTTGTAAAGTAAAGATAGCGGGTTAGATAACGACCCATTGATTACCGATTAGTAAAAATAAGGGTCTAGGACTATAAGCCCTATGTGCTATTGGCTTCTTCTTCCTCTTCTTAGTGTTCACCAGCCGTAAACTCCAGCAAAGAGTTCTGGCTGTCTGTCCACTTTTGGACTCATTTGTATCTATACTTCTTCACACACACTGTGAAGTTCTTTTATGCTTCTTTTTATTTGCTTTTATACGCTGTAAACTTTAGCGGAAAGTTATGGTTGTTCATCTGCCTTTGGATTGCGTTCTTAATCTAGGACTTCAGTTTTGCATGCACATCTGTTTTACAGATCTGGCGCATTTGTATGCAGACTGTTGCTTCCTTGCCTCTGAGGAAGACACACTCTAACTTAGAAGGAACAGTCCTAATTTGTCACCTCCTACAATATTATTGTGAAAAGGACAGTGGGTCTATTCTTTGTTCTCCACAATGGAGCCATGAAAACCACACTAGCAGCTACTGGCTTCACAATGCTTTTTTTTTTCCTAATTATAAATTTTACAACAAAGTCAATACATAAACTAGTTTTGATTATACTACATAAAAATCAAAACACTATTTCACAGCTGTATTTCTACAAAATTAAACAAAGAAAATGTTTTAGTCACAACACACTTAATACTACATAACCTAGATTTGATTACGTCACTAAAGAAAAAAAATATATTTATATATATATTAGAGCTATTTTTCTACAAACATTTGCAAAGAAAATCCCAGGCAAAGAAGAAACAAACGAAATGTTTTTTAAAAAAAAAGTTTGTGTATCTTTTACAGGATGTTTCAGAACCATCCCCAGCATTTTTTGGCTGTTGCAGTTTTTCTAGGCAAATTTTACAGTAGTTTGCCACTGCTTTCTGAGTGGTCAGCTCTCAACAATACTGTCAAAACCAATGAAAGACAGTTTGCTGCCAAACTGCCTGTAGCTGGGATCAAACCCTACATCCCAGCATTATGAAGGGGGTTCACAAGGTCTAAGCCACAGACGCCGACAAACACAAAATATATGGCACCCATATTCTCCTTAATGATATCAAAAACAGGAGCAACTGCAGTCATGCTGACATCAAGAAGTAAATTAACATAACACAAACTATCACTACTAAAATGAACTAAGGGAGGGAAAAAAGCCATACAAAATCAACACAATCTTTCAACCAATTTTTATCAATGAATAAAACAATAGATTTCATAAACAATAACAAGCAATGAGGTTACAAAAAACAGAAATGCAAAATAGAAACAACCAGGCAGTGACATAAGTGGAATAATAACATTATGAGAAGGACTTTTTAGAGTGTACAAACTGGGTGAGAGACTGTGTGAGGCCAACCATCACTGTACTGACACCCCACAACTGATTGAATGAAAGAATGTAGACAGTGTGTTTTGTATTTTGACTGTGAGCTATCCTCATTATGACTGCATCTAACTGATTGCCTGAAAGAATGTAGACAATACTTGTTATATTCCAGTTGTGACAATCCTTATTGTGACAGCATCTGACTTGATTGGCTGTGAGTTGTCTTCACTGTGAAGAAAGACAGCATCTGACTGACTGGATGTGACCTATCTACACTGTGAAGAAAGACAGCATCTGACTGACTGGATGTGACCTATCTACACTGTGAAGAAAGACAGCATCTGACTGACTGGATGTGACCTATCTACACTGTGAAGAAAGACAGCATCTGACTGACTGGATGTGACCTATCTACACTGTGAAGAAAGACAGCATCTGAATGATTGGCTGTGACCTATCTTCATTATGAAGAAAGACAGCACCTGACTGATTGGCTGTGACTTGTCTACACTATAAAGAAAGACAGCATCTGACTGATTGGCTGTGAGTTGTCTACAATGTAAAGAAAGACAGCATCTGACTTGACTGGCTGTGAGCTATCTACACTGTGAAGAAAGACAGCATCTGATTGATTGGTTGTGACCTATCTTCATTATGAAGAAAGAAAGCATCAGAAAGCCTCTGACTGATTGGGTTGACCTGTCTACACTATGAGGAAAGACAGTATCTGACTGACTGGCTGTGATCTATCTACATTGCGAAAAAAGACAACATCTAATTGACTGGATGTGTCCTATCTTCGTTATGAAGAAAGAAAGCATCTGACTGATTGGCTGTGACCTGTCTACACAATGAAGAAAGGCAGTATCTGACCGATTGGCTGTGACCTATCTTCACTGTGAAACAAGACAGCATCTGACTGTTTGGCTGAGACCTATCTTCACTGTGAAGAAAGACAGCGCCTGATAGACTGGCTGTGGCCAACCTTCATTGTGAAGAAAGACAGCATCTGAATGACTGACTGAAATAATTTTGAGTGTTTTTGTTGTATTTCAACTGTGATCTATCTTCATTATGAAGAAAGATAGCACTTGGCTGAATGGCTGAAAAAAATACAGACAATATGCTTGGGATACTGACAGCAGCCAATCTTTATTGTGAAGAAAGACAGCATTTGACTGATTGAAATAATAAAGACACTGTGTGTTGCAAATCTTACAAACTGAGCTGTGTTTAGATTGACATGTACTTAAGTAAACCTTCTGCCTGTGCTGGCAAGGTCTCAGAGACGAAAGCCTTTGTGATTCTACATACTAAAATAGGTAAATGAAAAGTTTCTGAAAGGCAGAGGGGGTTTACCCAGTAAGCCTCATGGTATCAAGAGTGATCTTTGAAACAATAATAATGCCTAATACAAAAATAACATATAAGAGAAGTCACCATACAAATGTTGCCACTGAAGAACAAACATGTTAGACACTTGGGTACAAAAACAATTGTCCTGAATAAGTTTCACTTACATACATTTAAAATCAAGCAATTAAATTTCCATTTGTAATGTTTTTTCAATTTCAACATATGCCAGTGAAAGTTGAAGAACCACTAAAGACACAGAACAAAGTTAAATGCACTCTGGAAAAAAAATTCCTGAGAAAAATGAACATAAACTTGGATGAATTCGAGAGGGGCGAAGAAGTAAGAGAAATTTCTGGGCAACCAACAGCATTAACAGTTATAAGACAGAGAAGATGGTGCTACATTGGATGCATATTGAGAAGAAACGAGCAGAGCATTGCCAAACAGGTACTGAAATAGGAAACAGAGGGATTGTGCAAACAAAGAAGTGAAAGAGTTACACTAAGATAAACTTTGATGAGAGAAGCCAGAAATGCTGCACAGAATTACCCCCATGAGACACAGGCTAGAATAGTGATTAGTGATTAGAAAGGATTATCATCACAGCACTCCGGACAGATCCATAGGTCCTTCGATCTCCACCTCAAAAGCTCCACAAGCGTAAAATACTGATGATGCCTGTTCAGTGTTGGTTAATGAAACGTCTTGTCCCCTTAGTGAAATGTTCATTTCTTGCAGCTCCAGGTTGCACCCCCATGTCCATCAGTCTAGACAGGGATGCGGAGTCATGTGCTTGGGCGTGCTCCTCGGTATGGTAAGTGCAGCGCATGGCATTGATAACATCACTTCTGTCCAGTACTGGGCCAGCCATAGCAACCGCAGTGTCAGCAAGATAGTCTGCACGCTCGTTCCCTTGAACACCCTCATAACCTGGCTAGAATGCAAGGGAGGAATAGACTGAGAGCTCTTTGTGACATATAATGGCACAACAGGACAATGAATGAATGAAATCAAATATCACTATTTTGCATTAACTCTTTCATTCCCATATAATGAACAATGCCGTACTAAATGTCTAGAAAGCTGGGTTCTCATGCTGAGGTGTAATGAAAACTGTTTCTTTGAGGGAGCAACAACAAAAATGTATACCTTGCCTTTATAGTTTGTGATAACTGCACCATCCATGCAGCCCTCAGTTCTCAGGCTTAGACACCTGGCAACAACAAAAATGTTAACTTTGCCTATGCAGTTTGTGATAACTGCACTATCTATGCAGCCCTCAGCTTAGACACCCTTCCCCTCCTCTACTTAACCAACAAAACAAAAACACCCACAATAATTTATTTCCCAAAGTGTCAGTATGAGGACCTTTTTTTTCTGCACTTACCTTGAACCCTTCAACTCCACTCAATTCATGATGTGTTACTGACTAGTCCCCACATGTCTCAAACATCATATCAAGTGTCTTCTTGTGTTTACGTTTTGGTCAGTGTATTCTAAATAAATCAAAGCAATGTTTCCCCACTGCAAATTTGACTCAAGAAGACAAAAACAATAGATTGCAGGTGCATACTAAAGTAACAATTACATAAATGTCGAGATACAGCTAAATATACCAGACAATAAATTGTGCAATCAATTGATTGTTTCTTCTTTATTCAAATATTTTAAATAAATCTGACCTGGCAAACATTTTTCATTTTTGTAGCACAGCAAGTGGTTATAGTCCCCCCCCCCCCCCCCCTGGACAAAAATATTGATTTTTCTACAAAGCCTTATAGGATTGAAACACTCAAAAGCAGATATTGTGCTGTGGGTTTTGGCCCAACACTTTTAATTTCAAACTGACCCTAATTAGTGGCCTTTTAGGACATGCTTGTTAGGAGGCACAGGCTCTATTTTTTCCATCTAAAGTGAGATCCCAAACATATATGGAGAACTGGAGTACTAACCTTTGAGTATTCAAGAGTTTAAACAGCAGTTGTCAGACTGAAGTAGTTAAAGTAAAATCTCAGACACAATGAGTTCATGTAACACAGCGGTTCTCAACCTATGGGTCACAACCCTTTTTAGCGTTGAATGACCATTTCACAAGGGTCACCTAAGACCATCGGAAAACACATATTCACTGAAGCCATCAAAGGGCAATGAAAATAATTTTATGGTTGGGGGTCACCGCAACACGAGGAACTGTATTAAAGGGTCGCAGCATTACGAATGTTGAGATCCACTGATGTAACAGAAAAATAGGACAAAAGAAGTAAATAAAGACACATATCATGTATAGAGTATTCAGTGAACATGTAGTCAGGTGAATGGTATTAAAGGACTAAAAAGAATAACCTTGGCCGACAGAAAAACACAACTGTAAAATATGTGTGACCAATATCACTGCAAGATTACCACCAAAAAATCTAATTTGTGCAAGAAATTCCACACCCAGAATGTTGTACACAGTAAAATATATAAGTACAAAACATTGTGCTAGATATGTGCAACTATAACTTTTACAAATCTAGTTTAGTGACTAAGGAGGATTTAAGTCTTGTAATCCAAGAAGGTGTCTGCATATAAACTGGTTGCTGTATAAAAAAAAAATGTATAATTTATCAAATAATAGAAATGTATAGTTTAATTTATCAAAGAAGATATTTCACATCTAAAGTAACCAGTAACACTACAAAGCTTTGAACTGTCAAGATGAAGCAAAATCCTCAGAAGCTGCATCGCGATTCATGAGTGGCACACGCTCTGCATCTTTACTGACTCGATTGTTGGCCTGAGACACCTGTATAGTCAAGTTGACTGTATTTTTGTGCCCACCTGCTGTTTCAATGACAACCAGCGGCACTTTTTCCTGCTGGCCATCTTCAATGGTGATAATACTGTCGTTCAAATCATCGCTGGCAGAGTCTAGTTTGACAGAAGTATCACCAGCATTTGGTGCCTGCACATTTGATTTCACGATCCCTGATGAGGCAGTCCTTCTAATATCCCCCCCATTAATTGTTTTACTATCATCAACCTCACTGAGGTGATTCAGTTTGCGATTACCGTAAGGTACATTAAATGAGTCATAATTTTTTTTCCAATCTGATGTTGGGCTGACTTGCGTTGCTGACATGCTGTGATCATTTGTTTTGCCATTCATTTCTTGATTTTCCGGACTTCTATCTTTAGCATCGGAACCAGTGCGCCTTATCCGGTACATACCTTCTAAGGGATCGTTTTTGCGATGAAAAAATGTGAGGCGGTCTAGAGATGACGTTGACTTTTTCTTTGCTGTTTCATCGTACTTTATAGCATCTAGAGGCATGTTGAGAGGGGGAGAGTAGCTGTCAGATACACTGTTGCTTTTACTACGATTTTCACTGGACTTGACCTTCTCGTACTCAGCTTCAAAAGCATCATGAACTGTAATGCTCCCACTTTGTCGCAGCATCCTTGTGGTGCGCAGAGCAGCAATATACATTGCCCTGTGTATGCTCAGGTACTGGACATCAGTTATTGCTCGGACTGAAAAATCAGGGATGTAGTCTGAACTCTTTGTTTCCGAGGTCCCCATGCACTTTCTTGCATCTGAAACAGACCATAAATATGCCATTAGAGACTGCAGCTAAAACAACAAAAACAAGAGAATACCCAGAAAAAATGCAATAGTTTCATAGCTCCGCTTTTTGAAGAAATATGAAAGAATAGATCCTATGCCCCTTAACAAACATGTTGCTCAAGTTGACTAATTAAGTATGTTTTCTTTTAAGTCAAGTGCATCCGACTGAGAGGTGAGGAATCAATAGTCTCCATAATAAACCAGATGTGTCAAATTTATGTGCATGTAAAACTAGTTCTAAAACAAGAACACAATTCAGAACTGGGGGAACAACCAGAACTTTCCGCCGGAGTTTACAGCCAGTGAGCATTAAGAAGAAGATATTATAACAGTGATTAAAAATTAAATTAACACCATACAAACTATACTTAATATGAAGCTCGGACTAAGTGAAAAAGAAGACATTCAACAGGAACTCTGCAACCCAGACAACATATACAACAGGAATTATACATCATTCAGTTGTAACCAAAAATTGTAACATCTTTATCGATCTTCCTCTTCTTAGTGTTTACTCAATGTCCTTGCTAGTCATCTACTTCTGGACTTTGGCCTTATTCCTGGGTTTGAATTTTGTGTTCATGTCTATTTTACACATATGACATTTTGTGTGCAGACTGCTGGTCCCTTGCCTCTCAGGCTGATACATTTTAACTTCCAAAAAAAATGCTGATCCTATTTAGGATGGCCAGGTCCCTGGTAGGAATTTATAGCTGGGATGACCACGGAGAGGTTTTGATAGGTCTTAACCAATATGAGCCTATCTCTGTTGCATCATGAGTAGCTCAGCAAATTAGCAACCCTTTTTATTTAACTCTTTGAGTCCCAAGGAGCGCATCATACATTCATAGGTTCCTACATAGAAGCCCAGTAAACGCAAGATGCGCCGATTTTACATCTCTCTTTACTACCCCTTGGGCCTGGGATGCAAAACCCTCTGGGGCTCAAAGAGTTAATCAACGTATACAACAGGAATCATACACATAAAAAATGAATGAGAAACTATCACATGGACAATAATCCATGAAAGCAAAAAGTTAGAACATAAAGAAGTGTTATGAAAAAGCACATTGGCAAAGAATTGGGGGAAAAAGTGAATGTACAAAATATTTTCTTAAACTGACTTCATCAGATGAAGAAATACTATACAATTATCCCTGCTGGTTGAGAATGCCTAAACTTTGAATTTTGCAGTTTTCCTTCTTTTTTTCTACTCCTGGAATGCTTTGTGGCATTAGGGCAAAATAAGATTTCTAGAACAAGCCCTTCTATTCGCTTCGTATTTAGTACTTTTCAGTGTCTTTTCTGTGATCCATGTTCCACATAGTCTACCTCTGGTCTGTTACTGTTGTATCTGTATAGCAATGCTTTCTGTGGCGTCCTGTCTGTTTCTAATCTTGTTACATGACCTAACTGTTTGACCTGTTGTCTACTGATAAATGTCAGCACTGATTCTCTGCCAACTCTCCAACTGTTATCATTGTTCCTAAGTTGATCTTTCCTTTTTAGTCCGTTCATGAGATCTCTTAATTTTTCTGTGAATGCTAGATAAACTGTTGGTTTATTTTCCAATGAGAGATAAGGTCTGCTCACTTGAGCAAGACTTACGACACTTACAGAAACGTCAATTCTATCTCTGTGGAGAAAGCTTTGGTAATGAAGATGACATTATAAAAATATCAATACAGAAACATAATTTACATTAAATAAATAGAAACCTCATACAAAATATTAACTAATTCTGATATTAGTAAATGAAAAGATACTGATCTGCACTTATATAGCACAAAACAAATCTGAAGGAAACAAGCAGATAACGCAGAACATAATTGAAAGCTATGGACAGCGTCTAGCCCCTCCAAATCACCTTCTACATCATTTATTCTTCTATGTCAGCCCCTAAAAGGGTAGGTGGCACAGTGTTTTGTGGTTTACCCCTAGGCTGTGACATATGTGCCTTCAGGCACAACACATCCGTTACAGGACATTCTTTATTTAGTCACATTTATGACACACGTTTTTAAGCAGCAGCAAATAGACCCCTTTTCTCAACCCACTTTCCCCCACCCCACAAATGGGGCACCATAACCTACATTGGTATTTATATCATTAACTAATGACAGCCTGGCAAAGCAGATTATTATATCCATGTTGTTTGTAAACATATTCAGGCTGACCATATAACACCCGAAAAATGTGTGATAATGTAAAAATATAAACAACAATTATGAAAACCCTAAAAATATGTACAACATTGTAATAAGGATATTTCCCAAGGAATTTTTTAGATGATGTAAGAAGGTCAAGGGTCAGTTGAGTGAGTAGAACCCGAGAGGGCAACGCTCACAAATCCCTGTGAAAGTGTGGCAACCCGTGGAAACGAGAGGAAGGATTGAAAGTGAAGGAGGTGATCAAGTTAGTTCATGTTTGCCAACCACAGTGAATGGTTGAGTTCTGAGAGGCGTGTCACTGCTATGAAATGTATCTGATAAAGGTGTGAAGAAATTCCTGATTTCACATGAGGAAGGCCTGACCAAAAGTTATCTCAAGTCGACACCCAGTACGACTGTGAAGACTGATAACTGACTGTTGGAGATGTCAGTTCGTCGCCTGTGTGGCACCTGAATGAATCACCCAGAATGCAAGTGCTGAAGACTGTTGACATTGTAAGCGTGTATTGTAACTATTCATGATAGATATTATTACGAGGAGTTCAGAAGACAGTGACCGGACATTATCTTTGCAATAACAATAAAGAAATGAACACTGTGAGTTTTTTTTTGGTCATCATCTGAGTGTGTTCATCATCAATGTGAGATGACGCCTGTACTGTCAAGATATCCAACTATCACACCAATGTCTGTTTCTAACAAAGTTTTCTCACTTCAAACATACTTTGGTCCACTTCTAAGCTGTATATAATTATGCTGTAAGTCTGAACATTAAGAGTAATGAAAGCTCAGTTCATAAGTATCCAAGACATCCTAGGGCAGCCATGCATTATTAACCCTTTTGCACCCCAGAAGGAAAAAAAAGACACTTTCACTGGGTCCAATCCCCATAAATATCACTTTTCTGACTTTTCCAAAGTGACGTATTTATAACCCCCTCCCCCCCCCCCTGCTCCTGGCCTTTGGTTGACCTTTGACATTGCTTTGTAAAAACAGATAGCAGCTATTTCTTTGTGAACAAAGTGATGGATAGAAAAGAAGTTGATCATCCCATATTGTCAGGGTATGGCATATGTGTGAAGGTCTATCACAGCATCTGCCTTGATGTAGTCTTAAGTTTTGTGTGTGTGTTTTTTTACTTTAGTCAACTCACACTATGAAATGCCAATCAATCAAACAAATCAGATGCCAATTAATCAATCAAATCAGATGCCAATTAATTAATCAAATCAGATGCCAATCAATCAATCACATCAGATGCCAATCAATCAATCCAATGCCATCTCCACTGCTGCATGCAATGTATCTCCAACATTTTATGTCTTTCACCCTGAATGTAGACTTCTCAGATCGCTGTTCATTCATCTCTTGATGTTATCATCCTACATGTATTGCTGTCTACCTTTTGCTCACATGATTCAACTGTTCCCTCCAGTATTGTTTTTTTGTAAAAAGTATTATGTCTTTCAATATGGTCAAAATACTTTGCCTGTCTCCTTCCATTTCCTTCAGCAAAACTCTTTTCAAACCCAGACTCTTCATAACCACTGTATTTTGATTGTCTTTACAAATATCAAGCTGTTCTGTATAAAGTCAGCCTTAAGAGTAATTAGGTTTATCTAGTTATTCATTTATAATCCTACTAGACAAAGGGACAAAGAAAGATATATATGGAATTTCAAGGACAGGAGGTTAGAATCATTGCACAACATTTTACATGTATAGCTCAGTCTCTAACTGCAGAAAGGAAGCTGACTGCCCTAGAATATCATTTAAAAAAAACAAACTGTTCACCAGTGAACCCGCCAGAGCACTCCAAAACACTAACACTCGCAAAAAGAAGGTCCAAACCAAACCAACAGCAAGCAGCTGAACCTATTTGCCATGGTATTGTGTGCCAAGCTTGAACTGCTAATAAAAGATTATAACATAAGCCAAGGCAATGTTTCCCTGTTGAGAATTTTAACAAAGAAGACACAAATAGCACATTACACAATGTACTGCCTAGCATATTTCACTGTATCTTGTCAAGTACATACTCCAGTCACAACTGATTACAACAAAGCACATAAATTATGCTGACAAAAGGTTGCGGTCATGACCTTGCATTTGCCTGGGTGAAACAGCCAGCTACTTTTGAGTGTAGTTGATTCTGTGGTTCTTCTTTTTAGCGTTCACTGGCTGGCAGAAAGGTCTGGTTGTTCATCCATCTCTCAGGACTTTGGTCTTGTTCAGAACTTTAGTTGTGCATGGAAATCCGCTTTAATGATCTGCTTATTTGTAGGCAGACTGCTGGTTACTCACCTCTCGGGTAGATGCACTCTGACTTCAAAGAAACTCCCCTCAGCAGTTGTCTTGTATGACTTTCTTGTATGACTTTCTTGTCAGGGAGGCAGTTGCTATATTTTT
This sequence comes from Candidula unifasciata, assembly GCA_905116865.2. Lineage (NCBI taxonomy): Eukaryota > Metazoa > Mollusca > Gastropoda > Stylommatophora > Geomitridae > Candidula > Candidula unifasciata. Next base: position 236,752 of record CAJHNH020001620.1, on the reverse strand, counting down.
GATTTTTTTTCAAGCAGGATTCATTTATGTGCTTCATTTTAATAAATGTTTACTGTAGTGTGTACCTGATGAGATTCAGCTAAATTTGCCAGGCAATTAATTGTGCAATCTGTTTCATGTTTTATGTGTTCAAATGACAGAAGCATCCCTAACTTCATCAATATATTAGATAACAGAAAGGTAGTTATGTATACTTCAAAGGATGCCAAAAACCAAGCCCAGTTTTCATTTGCAACTTGCAGTTTTACTAGGCACATTTTTATGTCAAATAGTTTGCCACTGCTTTTTAAACAGTCAGTTCTCTATACCATTATTGGAATCCAAGAAAAGTGGGATACCAACGAAGAGCAAAAACAGAAGGGACAAAAGGTTATGATCCCCCAGTTTTTGCAGCTCCCAAGGAAAAGCGTCTGTAAACAAAACTGTCAGATGCTCGGGCAAAGTATCACAGATTGAAAATCACAAAGCTGGTCAATGGTTACTTACTGTCGATACATTCTACTCCAAAGTAGCTGAATGGTCCTGACTCAAACACCATACTTTCACCCCCAATCACAACTTCCACTGTGCCTGCAACGATAATAATCAAAATTAATTCAGAACAATCAAAGCCTGCTGAAACAAAAATCAAAATTAATTCAAAACTAATTCAGAAAAATCAAAATTAAATTCCCGGTGTTGGTTCCGTGACCCTACAGAGGAGGGGGACACCCCCCACTGCCCCCCCCCCCCTTCCAACAAGTATGTAGCAGAGATTAAACTAATTAGGGGTTTCCTCCTAAATCGGAATGCATCTGCCTCAAGGAAAAGGAATCAACAGTCTGCATATAAAATAAGCTAGGTCTGCTATAAAATGTATGTGCATACAAACAATCAAGTTCTGGAACAAGACTACAGTCCAGAAGTCCAGTCAGTGAAGAAGTACCACACTCTCACCCTTAATCACAACTTCCACTATCCAGGCAAAACAGCAATTAACATTAATTCTAAACCATCATCAATCAGTTACAACTTCCATAATGTCTGTTCACTTGTAAGTCAATACAGTTGAAGCCTTAGTACTAGTAGGTTTAAGCCTTAGTACTAGTAGGTTTATGCCTTACTACTTACTAGTAGGAGATCAAAGGCAGATCAGGAATTTAAAATTAAATAAAAAGTTAAATTTGTATACTTTATAGAAGGTTAAAAACAAACCCCATTATTGGCTGGATTTTTTTAAAGTTTTGCCAGTCAATTTTTATGTTCAGTAGTTTGCTATTGCCTTCTGAATGTTTGGCTCTCAATACCACCACATAATCAGAAATACCTAGGCTATAATGTAAACAATCCACCTTGTGCAGATGACACATTACTGACTTTTAAAAAAATTCATAAGATGTGTAACAACTGTTGGACACAGCAGTACTTTTCTTAAACTGTGAAGTCTCCTTAATGGAGGTTGGCTTTTGTGGATAGGTATATCTACTGCTTTATAACAATCAAGGAATGAGGCTTCAATCATCCATAGCGACTTTACTACCTAGGATGCCAAAAGAATAGATTTTTTCTTAACAACCCACCATAGAAACTGAACCTTGGCAGGTAAAAAAAATATAAAATACATTTACTGACCATTCATTTAGTGCTCAGCTATTGGAAGTCTTATTTTCAAATCCACGCTGTGGTTGAAATTTCTAAAAATGACTTCAGCCAACTGCCTCCAATCTCCTCCTTATTCTTCTTAATGTTCCCATGCAGTAAAATCCGGCAGAAAGTTTTGGTTGTACACCCACTTTTGATCCAGAATCTGAATTTTGTGTGCACATCCATTTTACAGATCTGGTTTACTTGTATGCAGACAGTTGGTTCCTCACATTTCAGGCAAATGCACTTCAAATCCCTAATTAGTGGCCCTCTGAGATATGCCTGTTAGGAAGGCAGTGGGTCTATTCTTTTCCCCCAAAATAGGAACCTGGAATCCATATGGGGACCAGCCTTAACTGAAAAGCGGGAAATTTTCATGGAAGTTAAAGTGGCTAATATGGTGTTCAGCACATCATCCAATGAATAGTTTGGTCTTTAAAAGTTTGCATCTTGCACCATATGCCTAATGTACCAATAGCACTTTTATTTTCAATACTGTTCACAAGCTGTAAACTCTGGAGGAAAAGTTTTGGTTGTTCCTCTACTTCTGGACTTGAGTCCCATTCTAGAACTTAAGTTTTGCATGTACATCCATTTTACAAATCTGGTTCACTTGTATGCAGACTACTGGGTCCTCATCTCTCAGGCAGATATGCTCCGGCTCCAGGGGAAAATTCCTAATTAGTCGCCTTTTACACATGCTTGTTAGGCAGGCAGTGGCTATGGAACCTACAAGGGGTACCAACAGCATAAAATATGTCTTTTCCCAGTTTATTTCTTACCCTGCAGAATCAGCACAAACTTGTCAGATGGGACTCCTTTTATATAGATGTAGTTCTTTATGGTCTCAGGCTCCGTGGGAGACAGGTTTACCACAATATCTTTCTTCATCAAGTTCTTCAGCACATTTCTGGCAATGAATTTATCAGAGAATGGCTCGACAGCTGAAACAGATCAGAAATATAATGCTTAAGCAGATCAGAAATACATGTTGAACCCAAGAATGGATATCACAGCACTTAGGAAATTCCCATAAGTGCTCTGTCCCTATCCTCAGCAGCAGTAACAGCCTGAAGGTATATATGTCTTGCCCTTCTCCTCAGTGCTGAGTTTTGTCAGGTCCTCTGGTCACATCCTTGTAGCACCATTCTTCCCCCATCAGTAATGATGTACTTGCGCCTCCACAATTCAACATCTAGTTTGTCAGGCAACAATTCACCACCAAGCGGTGCAGAACCAACCAGTCTATCTGCTTGTTTTTGCCCAACAGCTTAATAACCTGGAGAATATTTCAAAATAATGCTATCTACCCAAGACTTCTGCACAGGAATAAAATCCAGAAGTGGACCAACATCTAGAACTTTCTGCCACTGTTTTTATGCTAAGAAGATTTCTAGCTAATCTGTGGTCATGACCCTGAATCATGACCTGGCTACAGCTTAAATGCTTCTCCTCAGATGTGAAATTTCTGTATGAATCTTGCAAGCATAAAACGTTTATGAGCTTGGGAGGGGGAAAACAGTTTTTCAGTACAGTACCTACAAAGATAATAATACTTCAATATCCAATTGGATAGAAAATCTCTACACTCATCATCAATTAGTAGGTTCTTTACAGAACATATCTCTCTTCATGGCATGCCTGAAAGTCTCTCTACAGCTAATTTTCAAGGCATATGTGCTTTCATACTCAGTATTTTGTATCCAACTTTGAGGTAGTCAGTCCCTGCCTCATTCTCCGGAAATTACATCCTAACACTGTTCTCTTCAGGTCACCATGACGTTTAACATGACCAAAATATCTTAGCTTTCAAGACAGGAAGCTGTTTATGAGCCAATTCTCCTCAATCTCTCTCCACTTACATAAACAGCTAGGTCTGCAACAGTGCTAACTGGTCAGATCTGTGATCTCTCGACTATATGTAAAGAACATGCCTGCAGCACATGTTCAGTATTCTGCCTGGGCAAAATGAATTTCTTGCTTGCTAGGAGACATTTTAACTTTCTTTTCTTTTTATAAAAGTTCTACATGTGAATACTTCAGACTTCAAGGTTAGTCTTCAACAAAATAAATAAGATGAAATGAATGAGGCAGAAAAAAAAACTTCTTGTTTCTAAGAGAATAGGCAGCTTACTTGTGGTCAAAAACTGGAAAGCTGCAAAGGCCAACTGCTTTGGTAAGGTCGATTTTCGTTCATCTGGCACAAGCATTGTATAATCCTCTTTCTGGCGAAGTGGACGACATCCCTTCTGTCGATTGTCAACTAAAAAAAAAAATTTAAAGTATAATAAAGTGTTCATTTATATGCCACTGCTGATAATAACTTCTGAATGAAGACCACAGCAAAAATGCTTGAACAAAATTAAAGGCCTCTTTTAAGCCAGTGCTGCATCTGGTATATAGTGCTAGACCTATATTTTCATAGATCAGTCAGCAATCCATGGCTGATGTGGTCAAAATCATGTCTATCGATGTAACATATTTAGTTCTGAAACTTACATACAAATGAAAGACAGAAAGAAACAAAGAAAGACAGAAAAACAGGGAAAGAATGTGCCGGGGAAGGGGAGGAAATGCTGATGTCCTAGCTTTTATACTGTGATTACTCCTAGTTTTTACACTGTGATGAGTCCTAGCTTTTATACTGTGATGACTCCTAGCTTTTACACTGTGATGACTTCTAGCTTTACACTGTGATCACTTCTAGCTTTTATACTGTGTTGACTCCTAGCTTTTATACTGTGATGACTCCTAGCTTTTACACTGTGATGACTTCCAGCTTTTACACTGTGATGACTCCTAGCTTTTATACTGTGATGACTCCTAGCTTCTATACTGTGATGACTCCTAGCTTTTACACTGGGATGACTCCTAGTTTTTACACTGTGATGAGTCCTAGCTTTTATACTGTGATGACTCCTAGCTTTTACACTGTGATGACTCCTAGCTTTTATACTGTGATGACTCTTAGCTTTTACACTGTGATGACTCCTAGCTTTTACACTGTGATGACTCCTAGCTTTTATACTGTGATGACTAAGGTTCTGAGTGAGGAAGACTGGTAAGCAGATAGATATGTTAGGTTCTGCAGTTAAGTATGTAGATAGGCAAGCAGGTAGGTATTGCAGTAAATAGCTAAGAATGGCAGTAAGTAGGTAGGTAAGACAGCCAGCCATTAGGTACAGTGATAGGTAAGTAGGTACTAGTACAGGCAGACGGATGGATGGATGAATGCATGCATGCCATAATACCCATCTACCCACAGAAACACTAGTCAAGTACTCAGTACTCCACTTAGCTCTCATTTCTGACCACATCAAAGTTCATTTCTATTTAGTGGAATCTTTCAAACAAACAACCAGCAATTTTCTTAACAGCATATCTCCTTCCCTTAGTCACACTGAGATACCTCACATGGTATGTGGATATTTACTCAGGAAATTGCTTTCTTCCAACCTTTAAAGGTGACAGCAGACTTCAACCAATGGTCTACTGTTGTCTCTTTTTAAATTAAAACAGTCCTGTGCACACAATGAATCTTGACAAATTCTATGGCTCTGAAAGATGCCAGTGCTTGGTTAAGTATCAATTTTATGAAGCACTAATTCTTCTTCTTTTCATTCACAAGAAGTCAGTCCTTTTTACAGTTCATGTAAAAGTATAAGACCAAGAGGAAGCCTAAGGAGAAAATTGAATGATGGCATTAAAGACATTATACATCCATTCAAAATGACAATGGCCAGTACTACCCATCAAATGCTGAACTGAAAACTGTCCCTTCACCATAAAAGCACCATAGGGAGATTGCAATCTTCTTCTTCTTCTTTGTTCCCCGGCTGTAAACTCCTGCGGAAAGTCCTAATTATTCGTCCATGTGGACTTTGGCTTTGTGCCAGGGCCTGCGTTTTGCATGTACATCCGTTTTACTGGATTATTTATGTGCAGCTGGCTGTTCCTTGCCACTCGGGCAGATGCATCCCGATTTCAGAGGAAGCTCCAAATTAGTCGACTCTTACGACATGCTTTTTTGGGTCAGGTCTATTCTCGTTTTCACCCCACAACGGGGCATCGAACCCAGGGAGAGAATGCAATCTAAAGTTGAAGCCTTTTTTGTAAATGATATCATAGACCCCTAAATGTGTTCCCTTTTAGAGCAATTCAAGCTGTACACCTCTGACTAAACCGGGCTGGTGTGAGAAGAAATGTGTCCAGCAAGCAGAAGGAATGTGACCAAATGGGCATTTCAACAACAAAATAGATGCAAATGTGAGTCAGCTGTGATCTATTCACTTCAATGTGTTTTGCCACAGCTGTTTATGTCATAATGTCATCTGTTTGTCATTTGAGGCTGAAAATAGCTCAAGCGCATTGTGGAGCAAAGTTTAAAGCTGATAGGATTAACTTTATTGCACTGAGTTGTATTCCATATAGCCCAGTCTCTATTCTTCTCTCTCTGTATGTGTGTGTGTTTCTCAAAACGGCAGCTAGCCACCTGTCGCACAGCGTTGCACAAAGCACGAACTTCATAACTTCAGTGACCATCCCTGGGGATCTCCGTAAAATTTGCACTTGTGCACGAAGACACAGACAATGAAATGAACCTAGCACCTTCAGCGCCCACTTCACCAGTGAGATCCTCTCGACCTTACAATCTATAAGTCAAGTTCGCTTGAGTGTTATCCCCCCCCCCCCCTTTTTCAACCCCTACCCCGGTGCATGCTGAATGAAATATCCGCTCAGTTTCCGGCTTCCTACACTGCTAAAAATCAAGACAAACGCTCCTCCCAAACTGTTAGTCATACTGAATTGGATACAGCCACTTGATCCTATTCTATGGTGTTCACATAATGTAAACTGTCTACTTTTGACAAAAGCGAACTAAGATTAGGAACACACATAACACAGACACATGTATAAGGTATTCACAAATAAACAGATAGCTGGACCGAACCAGATCGATCATTCGGACTATACCCTTCGGGCAGCGACCAAAAATGTTACCATATCATCCCGAAACTTGTTTTTAAATCTCAACAGGGATGCAGATGAACAAGGCAAATACCCTAACTCCCACACAAGTTATAACGGTGACGTATGCTTCCATACTTCAAGAGACACCCCAGCCCCCAAACAAGTTATAACTAGGGCACCCGTAACGGTGAAGTATGCATCCATACTTCAAGATACCCCCCACTCCCACACAAGTTATAACGGTGACGTATGCTTCCATACTTCAAGATACCCCTCCCCCCCCCACAAGTTATAACTAGGGAACCTGTAACGGTGCAGTATGCATCCATACTTCAAGAGATACCCCAGCTCCCACACAAGTTATAACTAGGGCACCCGTAACGGTAAAGTATGCATCCATACTTCAAGAACTGAATACTGAAGAAGGCTGGCTAAAGACGATAAAACACAGAAAACTGAAATATTTTGGTCACTTGAAACGTCGCGAAAGTTTAGAGAGAACTATAATGGAGGGACATATGCCTTGAAAGAGAGGAAGACCAAAGAGAAGATGGGTGCAGGATGAGGCGGATGACCTCCAGATGAATGTATCGGACGCGGGACATCTTGTTTATGATCGAGAAGTAGGTAAATTTCACACCACCAAGACATCACACAGAGCGATAAACACCCGTTGACACAAAGTGCCACTATGCGGATGGGGATCACCCGTGGAGAGTTCTCAGAAACCGCGTTCAGCCTTTTCAGTCTATTGTGCGGTCCCCGGTGGGGCTTCAAAATAACGGAAAATTGCGTCCCACATGGGGACGACCTTATCTGCTAACTGTGATAGAGAAGTTTTCCGGAGGGTTGTTTTGGGAACAAGGTTTTGCGAAAACGTGGTACTTACTGACTGACTGTAAGGATGACACTAACGAGGTATGACCTGTAGTTCTACACGAGTAAGGACGTGAATTACATGTACACTGCTAACTGATATACTCTCCCGTGTGGGTTCCGGAGCTCACTTTTGGGGAACAAACAGAATAGGCCCGCTGCACCAATAACAAGCAGGTTGCAGCTAATTAATGAAATCAGATGTGTTGGCGGACAGGTTGAGATATCGCAGACTACAATAAACCACGACACTGCGTGATAACCACCCGTTTAACCGTGTCGCTCAGCAAACTTAACGGCAGATGACAAGGAAGGTGAACGCAAGGAGGAGACTCTTCCCTTCTCTCTCTCTCTCTCTCTCTCTCTCTCTCTCTCTCTCTCTCTCTCTCTCTCTCCCTCGCTTTCCTCTTTATCTCTCTCCTTCTCAGATATGTAAACAATATGCTTAATATTAAAATGTAAGACGGGCCTGCGTGCCCAATTAGATCCGTGTGAAAATAAAGTTCGTTTGTTCATTTGTTCGTCCTCTCTCTCTCACTGTTTCGAGTCATGGCAAATTTTTTGCTTCTGCCAAACGGTGACCGTTGCATTTTTGCTCCATTTGTAGACTGAAATGATATAGTTTCGTCGCCAAGCTACTGAGTTGAGTGCATGGTGCGACACTGTGAGCTGTGGATTTAATTTGAAATGTTGTTCGACTGTAGCCAACGTGGTGTTGAGAATCGTAGATTCAGAAAATGGCGCGGGGCCTGTCGTCGCAATATTCGTAGTACCTTATGTGATGAAAATTGATTGCTTGTGTAACTTCTGCTACCGTCGATGATGAACTGCATTTCTAATGTCAGACTGTTTGTGTTAGCACTTCTGATGGCTACCATATGCTTTTACTGCGTGTGTACGCTAGTGCATATGCTGAGATAGCAGTCTGTCAATCTTTCCACAAGGGACTGTGATGAAAATTCTGTTTGTTTTTCGTTGGCACAGGAGAGGAGCAACGACGGGGTTACCCGTTTGCTACAAAGCTGAAACTAAGATTACCAAGATACGGCATATAGATTGGAGCGGGGGTGGCACCAATTAAATATGCGAGGTGCACACGTAATGCAAGCAGACAGACAGACAGAAAATAGGGACATAAGAAAATGTAAACAGAACAGTTTTTGTCTCGCGGGAGTGAGACAAACAGCGGAAGGGAGAGAGAGGGAGAGAGAGAGAGAGAGAGAAAGAGAGAGAGATGGAGAGATGAGAGGGATGGAGGGAGAAAGAAACGTAAACAGAACAGCCGTTGTTTCCTGGTAATGAGACAGACAGGCAGGGAGATGAGGGGGGGGGGGCGACAGACAGACAGGACACAGAAACAGAGGTCAGACACAAGCAGAGATCATTGGCGTGAGAAAAGCGTTAAAAAAAAACCAGCTCTGAAGGTGGCTGGGGTGTACACAAGGCATCTGTCGACTTATGGTGGAAGGTAATGGTGAGCCTGGCCAGTGACAGTTAAAGAAAAAAACAACAGACAAACCTAGAAACCAGTTACCGGCGAGCCTGGTCGGGTCAGATCGGCCTAAACCGGTTCCAGTAGCTCAGCACCAACTGTCCTCACCGCGGAGGGACCGGCCACGCATGAAAGAGCGCCGTTGTGGAGATACCCCACAATGGGGTGGCATTAGCTTACTAACGGATAACAATCGCGGTAAGTATCAGTAACAAAGTACCTACGTCAGTGATCTGGTCAAATCTTGTCTGCGCTACAGTCTAATTATCAGAAATAAAAGTGTTTATAAAAGCCTGGGATGATAGCGTTTGTACGTGTATTTTTTATGTCTAGTATTATTCTGGGGTGGGGTGTCTACAACTGTCTGCGTGGTAGACTTTGTATGTGTTTATATGCATTTTTGTGGTGGTATTATTTTTTTATGTTTTTTTTTTTAAAGACGTCCCCGTAAGTCAGGCCATTGGAGGTTCATAACCCTACCGCTACAATAAAATAAGGACTAAGGTCATAGAACATTAATTAGTATTGAATGCCCTCTCAAAACACCCTTTTTAGTGTAAACGACATCGGGGAAGATAATACTGAGACCAAAACGCTTTTTATTTGGGAGCATTAAATATAGGTCAGGGACCAGATATTGACGTCACCGGGCGTCCGCCCTTTTCCCTCCTGCTGCAAACAGACACAGTAATCAATGAGGCGAGTAAAGTCATGGTGCTGTGATCAAGCGCAGCTCAAACAGGCAATTGGGTATGGAGGGGACACCGACGGTCACTGTGAATGGCAAGCTGAAGAAAACACAATTTATGGCCGAGACTGGTGCTGTCTGTGAATCAAAAGGACGACACAGATACTGTTAACAGAAACGCATAGATTTCCAATACTGGTATACTGCTTTTCAAGAAACGCATAGTTACTGAATGGAACATAACGTTGGCATTCAAAATGTGTGTAATTTAATGAGTGAAATTGTTTGAATTGCACAAAAGAATATCACAGGGTTCAACCGATCAATCAACACGCTTTTGCGTCGGGGTCTTTGACATTTTTTAGGCGTACGGGCTTTTCCATTACCTAATAAAAACACGCCATCGGCTAACTGCGTTTCCATTTATGAATAGGAAATCATTTGCAAATTTATTAGCTTATTTGTTTAAGTATACTTCCCGTGGTTAAGCAATTTGCCTCGCACTCTGATGGTCGTGGGTTCGATTCAAGGACTGCGTAGTTTAGTTCACGAATGCGATTTTTAACAGAGATCACCGGGATCCTCACCGGAGATGTTGAATTCGTGCTTTGTGCAGGCGGCTAGCCGGAGGCCATCCTCCTCAAGTTAGAAGAAAACTGTATACTGCTAAGAGAAATAGACGCCGGCGGTCAGTGTTTTTCGAATACATTATGAAAAGGAATGGACGAAAGAACTTGGTTACAACTTACAAGATCGACGGGTACAAGGGGCACAGGGAAGGCAAAAAGATACGCATCTACATTTCAGAGGCAGACAAGAGCACAGACCTGAGCCGAAATTAAAGTGATTATGTCAGATGGCCAAACATAATCGCTTATGGCAGAACATAATGAAAAATTATTCGTGCTCATACGACACTACAGGATATAGAGGTTATCTCGAAGTACACAATGGTGACAAGTATTGTACACCAGACTGACCGGTCATTCTTTTTGCCGACTCCTGGCTTCTCAAGCAAATCTACAGTCATCCGCTTAGCTTAAAGGCAATAGTCATTAGTTTAGCCCCCCCCCCCCCCTTGCCTTTACAAGTGCCCTAATTTTAACTCCATAGGAGGCTGAAAAGATAATCTAGGATTTGCTTTGTTGGACTGCCATCCATGTGTGACTCTTCGAATCGCCGGCGTGTTCAAACCTTCCGGAATTAGGGAGAGACAATAAGTTCACAAGTCAATGGATCGTTAACTTTGATATGCCTGGTAGAGCTAACAGTGGGCAGTTTAAAAGGCAATCTTCAGCTGAACACTGAGCGAACCTGGAAAACCGTATTAGAGAAACAAGGTCGTCTCCGTAAGAAAAGGTCATGTCTATCTATACCGAGAAACAAGGTCGTCTTCGTAAGAAAAGGTCATGTCTATCTATACCGAGAAACAAGGTCGTCTCCGTAAGAAAAGGTCATGTCTATCTATACCGCTGAATAAACGTTGTGGGACAGAAAAACGCCAACAACGTGGACTGAACGCAGCCGTGGAAGAGTTGCAGATAGACATTCGACTAAAGCCCAAAGGTCATGGGGTGGAATTCGCATCAAAAAAGTAAAAGTCCCTTTTCCACGCCTTTAAGCTTATAGGGCGTATGGGACTAGACCTATATTTTTATAGACCAATCGGCACAAGATGGGTGATGTGGTCAGCAGAATTGACATTGGCTCTATCAGTGAGACGACAAAAAATACACTGGCTCCCAAGTTGACCCAGCCTAATCAAAGTACATGAAGTATCCTGGCAAGTAACGGCGATCGGTGTGATGTTGTTTACATCAGCCACAGAGTGCCGATCGGTCTAGTATCGTATGCCTGATGCACCACTGGTGTAACAGTGTCTCTTTTACTTCCCTTTATCTCACACATTTATATCCAAATGTTATCACGGCTGATAAGGATTATTCTCGCTATATGACTTGTTTCAAAGCAGGATAAATCTGCCTCGTGTCTGATTAGTAAAAAGAACTAGGTAAAGTACTTATATTCACGCCATGAGGCTTATGTTATGTTATCACAATTGTCATATTTGAACACTGGGCATCCCCATGTGTGCTAAATCCTCCGATGCAGCAGCCACCCCAAGGTACCTCTACTGATTGTTTCCAAGAGAAGTTGGTTACAGAATCTCCTGTCTTTACCTCAAAGACGACACAGGCATGCTTCACCAAGTTTAACTTTTCGGTCACGCAGTCGTGTTAGCGTCAGAGATTCCCCATTACCCCCCCCCCCCCCAATCATAGCCAGTGCAGCGGTGATGATAACTCTGTCTCTGTATGGCAAACATACGACAGGCGACAAGAATAAAAGCCGACAAGCGTGCTGATGTGTGCAGAGAAGCGCACCGGACGCACGAGAAGGCCTGTCAACCAACTTAGGACTGGGGCCTTCAACCACGGAACGCTGATGTATATGTTGAAGGGGGAATCTGAGTACCTATTGACGTGTCCGGAGTGCAGTAAAGATAACCCAAATCATTAATCAAGCTCTGTCCATGAGGCAAATATGGTCTTTGGTGATGGTTCCACACCTTTACACAATTCGTCTTTTGATGGGTAATGAGATCTGCACTACGCCGGCATCCTAATTTCTAAAGAAATTTTTCTGCAACGATTTATAAGCCTTCTTCTTTTGCTCTTTAAATGGCGTTTGGTAAGTTGTGTTGCAGTTTACAGCTTTTTACACCTCCAACATCAACCAGTCATATTTTACGACATGCTTGTAAATAGTAAGTGGGTCTATTCTGTATTGACAGAGCCCCATAACCCATACAGCAATAATCTGGGTCAACCTGCACGGGGAGATCAATGGAAAGCGGCTCTGAATACACACCCAATGAACCGAAAGACAACAAGAATACCAGTCACTGCTACAGCGGCACATTCTGAATAATAATACCATAATATTATCCCAACTCACGCACATTCTATCCTCCTGAACACGCCCGTGACTTCATTCTTATTGTAAGCGCCGGAACTCAACAACCGTCTCCTTAACTTCTCCAAGGAAATACAGAAATCGGCCCAATATGGGACGCAATGTTTCGTTATTTTAAAGCCCCACTCCGGCTGTTGTCGGGGACCTTCACATAACATAACGGTTCAAAGGGGTTTCTGGCACTTGCAACAGGGTGATTCTCATCTGAATGGTGACACTTTGTGTAACCGGGCGTTTATCGCTCGTTGTGCAGTCCTGGTGGGGTTGAACTTAATGCATTCATTCAAAAAAATTTGGAAGGGGGAAAAAAAGGTTGCTTCTATGTGCGATCAACCATCCATCAACATCATGGGCCATGCCGGTTAGCGTAGGCTCTCATGTCTCTTTATCTTATACGATCACCAGATTCACGGATCCAGGGTTCGTAGCCAAATTTGCCAATCAATTTCAAGGTTTTTCAAGGTCATTTTCAAGGTATCCTTAGTTTTTTCCAAGGTTGTCATCAAGTAATACTGAAACACGGTAGTTTTGATTTGTTCAAGGGTGTACCGAGCACACAAGGTACTTCATTCGTTCCACACATGCGGGTATACCAGCACAGATATAGTGTTTTACATTTTTTGAAGACTTGGTGGTAGAGGGGGGCAAACTGAAGTCCTGTCTATTCTGGACCTGGTACCTTAAAAAAAAAAGGGGGGGGGAGATAAAGAGAGAGAGAGTCATACAGAGAGGGACTAAGACATATGCTGAGGTAGACTGGGAAAGACAGGGTAAAGATGTACAGATAAAAGTAGAGGAAAGAAGGGAAAGGGAGAAGGGGAATGAAGTAAAACAATGACAAAGAGACTTGAAGGGAGGGAGACACAGGGACAGAGAGAGAGAGAGAGAGAGAGAGAGAGAGATGTAGACATAAAGGAGAGAGACAGGTACAGTATAGGCAGGAAAACATACAGAGGGAGAGAACCAAAGAGAAATAAAAAAGATCAGTTCAATGTTATTGCCCCCCCCCCCCCCACCTCCATCTGGCAAGGCTATCCACGTATACATCTCTTCGCCTTTCTCTTTCTCTATCAATCTTGTCATTTACTAATTCCTTCTCGTAATATGTCCCAAAAATATATTGACTACCGACGTCAAACTGTTCAGTGAACAATAGTTATAATAATAATGAAAAAAAATGATAAAAAATAATAATAAATATTATTACTGAGCACTAAAAACAAATAAAAAGCCTTTTGTGCGGTCCCCGTCCCTCTAAAATTATAGCCCCCCCCCCCCCCCCCCCCCCCACGGATTTTGTCTGAGGTTGCGCCCCTGACTCACGTGCCTGTGCTCTGGAAGACCGATGTCGCTAACAGTCCATGGGGTCTGGGTTTTTCGCCATGTGGATCAATGCCAGCTATTGGTTTCCTCATTTATTTAGAAATGTTGATTGCTTTTGTGTGCAGTGTTCGTTTTAACGGGCTTTATAGAAGAGGTCTCCTCCTTAACAGTGGTGGTGTGAAGTATATTTATCTCTTTCTCTCCCCTCTTTCTCTCTCTCTCTCTCTCTATATATATATATATATATATATATATATATATATATATATATATATATATATATATATATATATATATATTGCTGATATTAAAAATCTAATGAACGGATGTCTACAATTCTCAAGAAAACAGACGGACTTTATAGATCATGCAATAAATGTCTGTAAATATACCCTGTGCAACGCGTGGATTTATAATGTAAGAGGCACACACACACAGCCACACACAAAGAGAGCGAGAGAGAGAGAGAGAGAGAGAGAGAGAGAGAGAGAGAGAGAGAGAGAGAGAGAGAGAGAGAGAGAGAGAGAGAGAAAGCAAGGCAGGAGAGAGAAACGCATAAATGAAAGAATGACAACATCCCTATAAAGATATCTCTGTTTATCTGTCAGAGCTTTATACCTGTAACAATTTTTGTCTTAACGTGCCGGCAAAATAAATTACACAAAGAGAGGGATACAAAAACACACACGCACATATACATACCCACCTACACCCACACACAGACCTATCCATACATCCATACACACACACACACAGACAGACAGAGACAGACAAAACAGTGCCCACGGCCGGCCCACTGCTGCCACACAGCCAGGGTTTCATCCACCAGGAAGCAGCGTAAAAAAAGCCTCCGCCCGTCTGACCTGCAGGACCCGGACCAGAGGTTGTGGACAGTCAAGGTGAGAGCAACATTGAGCATCAACACAGGTCCCGGGTCAGGGAAGAGCAGTGGATACATGCCGGCTTGTCGGCTCTAAGGTCGTTTGTCTGCGACTATCTATCAATGCCCCCATGCAATAAATGTAAGGCTACACGTGTCCAGTGAAATAAAATGTGCAAATCTGTCCTTTTCAATCAAATTAGGTATGTTCCATACAATTAAATTCTTATAATTACGCACCCCACAATAAAATTGTGAATATGCCACACACAATAAAATGCGTGTAAGTGTATCCCATACAGTAACATGTGTGTAAACATGTCCTATGAGAGAGAGGGAGAGAGAGAAGGAGAGAGAGGGAGAGAGAGAGAGAGAGAAACTGAGCGTACATACGCACGAACACACTAATCATGCGCCCCCCCCCCCCCCCCCCACTCCCTCCACACTAACAAAAAATATGCAGACCTAGCCACGCATTCGGTTACAAAGAAATACAGAGAAGTCAAATATCTCCGCTTACTTTCGGTCTGAACTGGTTCAGACCTACCACCCACACGTTATGTCTAACCTGAGTAACCAGCGCTAGTTCAGTCCCGGGCCAGCAATTCACAGACAACTTTCTTTTCTGTATTGCGTTTACTTTGGTAGTGATCGTTCACGTACCCAAAAAAAAAAAAAAAATATAATTTAGACTGAGTTAAAAGCAACAACAGAGATAGAATGGGCTATGGTAACAGCAGAATGGGAGAACAGAAAGTAACAACAACGTACCATTAGGGCAGTTTAACCCGGGGACTTAAGTCACTTGAGATGAGAAAACATTTAAGGTGGGGGTTAATTTCATTAACACACATATACAGTGGAACCTCAGTTTTCTAACTCAGTGTTGTTCAAACTGTCAAGACACTAAGGTGTTCGAAAACCAACCATTCACGCCATAAGAATTACTGTTAACTGAATTCGTTCGTCCTCTTCTTTTTACTTTCAGAATAATACTTCATGCATACAGATGGGGGGAAAAAAACATCAAAGACAATGCACAAAATAATATTACCATTTAGAAAAGGGGTTGAGGCCGGGAAATAAGCGCAATGAACAGATAAATTATCAGGTAGGTAGTTGCTTTGCTGGAAAAAAATAAAAAATCGTCACGTTAAACCCGCATCCCCGAATGGGAGCTTTAGGTTATAATTGTGACTAGGCTATGTGCGTTATATAAAATGGGTTAGCACTGCACGCCACCGAGAGCCGCGAGAAAGACTCCTACAGTGTTAATGCGATTAAAGGAGATAGACCCAGATACTGTCCCGACCGGCGACAAACTCGTCTAACGGCGAGCCATTGGGCGAACTGGTCACCTATGTGGATAAATTATCAAAGAAAATTTACTTTTTATTTACTCCGATGGTGTCAAAAATTACGGAAAATTTAAATCAAAATCGCCACTTGGAAGCGACAACAGAGTACTTTGAACCCCACTTCAGTGGGTCGCGACTCTTTTTTGGGGTGTCGAACGACCATTTCACGGGGGTCACCAAAGACTATCGGAAAGCACATATTCATTGAGGTTATGAAGTATTAACGAAAATAAATGTATGTTTGGGGGTCGCAACAACGTAAGGAACTGTATGAAAGGATCACCACAACATGAGGAACTGTAAAAAAGGGTCGCGGCATTAGGAAGGTTGAGAACCACTGCCCTAACTGATTTCAATTTGTATTTATCAAGTGTAACTTTCTCTATTTGTTATCTCGGGGACAGGGGGTGAGGGTGTTGTCTCCACGGTGTGCTTCGCGCGGTGAAGGTCGCGGGTTCGTTTTACAGACCGGGTCTTTGGGTAAAATTTTGTAAGGCTGATCTCAGAAATCGTCACCGCAGCCACGGTGTTCGTGCTTTGTGTGACATTCTCAGCTTGCGGCTAGCGGTTCTGAGGAGAAACCAGGCAATATACTACAAAATCCGGTACAATGAAGTCAATCCTCTCGACCCAAGACTTTATTTCCTTTACTTCTGTTCTGTGTCTATTAAAAACTACGAATTTATTTGCCAATTCGGTTAAAGCACTGATTCTCTTCTTCAACGATTCTTCTTGCTAGTGCCAAAATGAGAATATCAACAGAAGCTTATCTGTAAGCAGTGACATAGATAGAAAGCATATGGGAGCTCTCCACCTCACAACATGTGTGATGATTCGCTCACCTGCGTGATCGTTCTTTCTTCTTTTCTCTTGCTTCTTCTTCGCCATCAGCATCTGTTTCTGTCCATTATACCTACATGGAGCACGAGACCTCAACTTATTCATGCCAACTCTTCCTATCCTTTGCTATCGCACGCTGCTCACCTCCCATGTCCTCCACGTCTTTCGAATCTCACGCTAGTTAACCTCTCCACATTCTATACCCCCTGTGGGTCCCGTGTAAAGACATTATCTGTATGGTAACTTCAACAATAAGCATATCTATATTTCTTATTTGCTTCAGATTCATTACTAAATTTTAAGTCACAGCGCTCTTACTTTTTATATCAACATTTGTTTTGTGTAGCTGTAATCCATGCACTTAAATAGTATTTTAATCTCGGCTAATGCATTACCATATGCCCGGAATTGTGGTTGGTGGGCACAATACAAACAATTTACGTTACGCTGATGACACAGTCTTGATAGCAACAAGTCAGAAAGAACTACAGGAATTGATAAGACATTGTGGTGTTAGAAAGTGGAAGAATGGGCCTCAGTATGAATAATGGGAAGACAGAAGTAATGGTGACATCAACGAATTATTCCTAAATGTGTAATAAAAGTCGATGGTGTTATTTTAGGACAAGTACAAAAATTTAAGTATCTGGGCACATGAACAACATCAGATGGAAGATGCATAACTGAGATAAGAAACAGAATAGGACAGGCAAAAACTGCATTTTATAAAATGAAGAACATCTTGTGCAATATATCCTTATCATTGAGAGTTAGAAAAAGAATTCTTGCTTGCTATATACATCCAGTTTTAACATATGGCTGTGAATCCTGGACAATTGGTAGGCAGGCCAAACAATTTCTTGAGGCCTCAGAGATGTGGTTTTACAGAAGAATGCTTAGAATACCTTGGACAGCCAAAAAGAGCAACCAAGAGGTTTTGAAAGAGGCGAGAGCCCGAAGACAACTTATCACAGACATCAGAAGGAGACAGTCATCATTTTTCGGCCATGTTATGAGAAGAGGGGAAAAAGAACATGTTGTGACCACTGGAAATATCTGTGGAAGGAGGGATATAGGAAGACAAAGAGAGAAGATTCTTGACAGTCTTGTTGCACGGCATGGAGGTGTGTCGGCACACGAACTGATACATGCTGCAGGAGATCGTGGATTATGGAGAGGCATGATCGCCCACGCCAGTCGACAAGGCACCTGAAGATGATGATGATGAATGCATTACCATGCGTGTTCCGTTGTCTGTTATAAAGGATTGTATAGTCGTATCGTTTCGTTCACGTTTTGTATGCCTTTGAGTCCATATCTGATATCAGAATTCTAACTATGAATAGACTTTGGCGGGGTAATATCGACCAGTCTCTCAGGGGTATACATATATCATAATCGATCAGTGACTTTATAACTTAGTAATGATACCATGCCAATGTCACCGTCCTAGGCAATGTTACGTGTGCTGTCACAGTCCTGGGTAATGTCACCAGTGCTGTCACGATCCTGGGCAATGTTACGTGTTTTGTCACCGTCTTGGGCAGTGTTACGTGTTTTGTCACCGTCCTGGGCAGTGGTACGTGTTGTTACGCTCCTGGGCAATGTTACATGTGCTGTCACCGTCCTGGGCAATGTCACGATCCTGGGCAGTGTTACGTGATTTGTCACCGTCCTGGAAAGTGTTACGTGATTTGTCACCGTCCTGGGAAGTGTTACATGTTTTGTCACCGTCCTGGGAAGTGTTACGTGATTTGTCACCGTCCTGGAAAGTGTTACGTCTTTCGTCACCGTCTTGGGCAGTGTTACGTGTTTCGTCACAGTCCTGGGCAGTGTTACGTGTTTTGTCACCGTCCTGGGCAGTGTTACGTGTTTCGTCACCGTCCTGGGCAGTGTTACGTGTGCTGTAAAATTAGTGACGTAGAGGTGTATTGATTGTAACACTAGCACATAAAACCCGTCACCTGTCTCTGTCTTCCGCTTGATGAATAGGTGTATGATAACTTAGTCCTGTCTATTTCTTGAGGTTGTCATTCCAGGTTCTTCTTTGTACTCCTCTTCTTCGATTACCCCCCCCCCCCCCCCCAATGTTCCTTGAAGTAAAGGTTGGGGTTAGGTAGGTCCAGTTCTATATGTTTTTGGGGTAGTTAAAAGCACCAGAAAGCCGGTAAACCCGCTCTTACCACTCTCGAAAATACTGGAGGGAGGTATTGGGAAAGCACCCAAAGCTGCCACCGTCCTTTGGCAGTTACACGTTTTGTCACAATCCTAGGCAATGAAACAAGTGTTGGCATCACCAAAGTGTTGTGAATATTATCACCATTCTAGACTGAGTTACGTCTACTGTCACCATCCGGGAAAATGCTACGCATGATGTAATCGTTCTGACAACTGTAACGTGTTTTATTCTACCACTGTACTGGCTAGTATTAAAACAATACTGGCTAGTATTAAAACAGCACTTCACTTTCTAAACTACAAATGCAATGGCAGCAGGTTTTGGCTCCGATTCAACAAGGCCCCTTCTCTCAACTTGCATCAAAATGGATTTCGTTTCGACATCACAGGTGGCAGGCGAAAAGAAGGCCGCATGACTCTTTCTAATTAATTAAGTATAGGTTGCATCACAAAAACAACCACTGTAATACAAACTTTAAGATCGAGTCATCGATCCCTACTCTAAGGAACCTAAGGAACCCACGCAGGTTTCCAACTCTCTCTCTCTACATGTGATTAAAGTTATTGTGAGTATTGCACAATAATCGCCCACATAGTGTAATACTTCCCAATATGCGCCTAATCCAGTGAAAACACCACAAAGAAAGTTTATCCAAAGCTAGAAGAATTATGAATACAGCTGAATATAAGACAGCATGTGATTATTACTGCAAAGTTAATCAGCAAACAACTATAGTTGTACGAAGTAAGGGATACAGTCAGAAATGACAGATTATCTAAGAAAAGACTGAACATGTAAACAGGATGCAGTAGACCAGGTGTAAACGATCTTTTCAAACCTAACGGATTATGGCATTCAATTTGCAGCGCTGTTCAACCACACGATAACCCATTTACACTAAGACTTAGCGGATTGTGTATTCAATACATCTTTTTACAACACATTCTGTACGACATCAAAATTGTTCACAGCCATTTTGCAATGTGTAGTACTAACAATGGTGTCGGTACTGATATTTCTCTATGCCAAAGTGCTAAACTAAGACTTACCTTTTGGTGTGTGCACCTTAAACCCCCCCCCCCCCCCCCCCCACAGTATTTTCGTAGCTTTCAATGTGAATGTTTCTGCAACAGCAGCATCTTTCACTTAGAATGGATACAAGATCATTTTTAGGACTGTAGGGAAGGGCATACGCGCGCACGCACACATAGACAGACAAACACACACTTGAACCTTTCTGTCAAATAGTAGAACATTTGGAAATCAGACTTTTGGTCCAGACTTTGAGACGAGTAGAGCCTATGGCAGCGGACATTTGAACCTTGTCTGTCGCACATTATGATATTTAACGGTCGGACTCCTGAACTTGGTCACAAGGTAAGACATTTGATGGTCGGACATCTGAACTTTATCACAAGGTAAGACATCTGATGGTCGGACATCTGAACTGTGTCACAAGGTAAAACATTTAATGCCGTAGGATCAAACCGGGACATATCACCCACAAAATATGTTGACCAAGCTGCCAGCAAGGGGCTGAATCTCAACAGTTCGCAGTAAGGTTGATAGATGATCAGCTGATTACGACACCGCCACACCCGAGATATTAGAGCCTAATCAACAAGTGTGTAGGTCTTTCGATAGACATGCTTTTAAACTAAGGTTTGTCACAAGGAAACATATTCGGTCAAAGGGTTTCACTCATGTTCCAAATACGTTTTTGATGGCCGTTATAACTTATGCATTGGGAGTGGGCTGATGAGAGCCAGCGGATTTCCAGACACTGCATCTCAAGGGCCACCAACTGCAAGACTCCCTGCCAGCTTGATTTAGGCTAATATGAGCTATTATGCATAGCGCACGACGAGGACGTGTGAAAGGAGTATTGCATGAGGATGCCTAAAACCAAAACAGAGCCTGTAGGCCCCCGATGTGAGGTTCGAAGTATCTCCTTATATATAGAGAACAATAGCCTTAACTCACCCTCACGCCTGTGACTGAAATCACGGCGCTACTACGTCAATTGATGCAGGGGAATTGCCTTTTTTAAACCACACCAGATGACTCATCATACTGCATGCATCAATAGACAGAAAAAGGAAATCATCTTCCAGCTAAATCCTGGCTGACCTTAAGAAACAACGATTCTTCTCAAAATCTCATAGTCACTAATACATAAAGACCACCAAGCGGCCTATAAAAGACGGGCCAGCCCCATTACTTGGTTCACGGGGAAAAGACTGCTTTGCCCACTCCCCATCCCCCCTTTTTTTTTCTAACAAACCTCTTTCCCTCCCTTTTATTTTTTTAACCACGTCTGCTGCCTTAAGGTCTAATGTCACAGCTACCCAACTGTTAGATGCCAATCCAACAGAAACTTTATAAAATGGCCACAAATAAGGTGTCCGTTGCTGAAGGGTTACAAAATCAGGTTGTAGTTCTGAAATACCAGTTTCGATTCAGTCGCTGGCAATTTTCAGCAGAAAGCTTTTCGTTATTTTCGCCAACTGTATGGATATACATCAAGAAAGCAATGACAAACAACGGAACGTCAAACTGATTAGCAAAACCACAAACAGCCAGTAACTGCTGATATAGATATGCCACGTCCTATAAGGCAGGAATATTCATTTGGCGGCCCCCGCGATGGCCTAGCAAGTGGCCTGTGGATCACTGCCAGCTGTTTCATATAATTGGTCTTTCTATGCTGTGACTTGGGCTTCTGGCCGGTGACGATCCCCACTGTCAACATTGCAGCCCCAGAGTTGAACAGCCCTGCTGTGAAGAATGTGCAGCTAACTTATTACAACCGATGACCCTACCTCTTAAACCAAATGACACAGGTGTTAACTGTAACGCACCCTGATGCCCAGTGCAAGTGAGGGTTTACATGCTAGGGATTAACCTTAATAGCCATGGAGATTACACACTAAACCAGTGTTTCCTAAACTTTCCTTAGTTGCCGCCACCTTCTTCAATCCAGTAAAGAGGTCGTGGCTCCCGTGGCGCAGTTTGGGAATCACTGCACTAAACGATCAGAAAGACAAGTTTGAAAGTGTACTCACTTCTCATGTCGGTCTCATCGACGATTTCGCTCTGCAGGATCTCTTCAATGACGTCCTCCAGCGTGATGACTCCCAGTGTCTCGAAGTAAGGGTCTTGGTCGTCTGTGTTGTGTAGCTTCTGTACGATCGCCATGTGAGAGTTGCCTGGAAGGAATGCACAGTAATCACATTAAAATAATGTATGTGTGAGAGAAAACAAAAAAACTAGGTACTTTCTTATTAGTCGACCACGAACAGGGGAAATCCACATTCACGGGACAGGCAAATATTTCAGGGGGTGGTAGATTAAGCTTTTGGTTAGGGTTAGAAAAACGCACGAAACCCTTGGCCTTGAAAGAAACGCGCTAAAGCACAGAAACCACGGAAAACCCGCTTTTACCACCCTCTAAAATACTGGATTGTTCCGTGAAGTCATTTGTGGGCGACTAAAAAGAAAGCACCAAGGACTATTTTCAAAGGGTCATAAAATGGACTCACATAACCATTCCTACATTCGGCCATTCTGTATACTCATCTTACAGACCGCAATTGTATTTTAACAATAATGCATGTTGTGCTCAGATAACAGTATACATATATATATATATATATATATATATATATATATATATATATATATATATATATATATATATATATAATATAATATAAATATCAAGTTTTAAAAAAATGCACACACAAAAGAATCGATAGTAAATTCTTGCACGGACACATATCACATAAGAATGCGTTCACATCCATACACTTACTCACACGTGCATACTGAAAGAAAGAGAGATACAGACAGACAGAGACAGACGACACCCGGATCGGAAGTACGGGCTCTGGCATCTCTTGTCGACTAGCTTTTGTGCGATTGCAATGTGGATGTTGCATGCTGTATAATGCAGACATCATATAAACAACATCAGAGAGAGAGAGAGAGAGAGAGAGAGAGAGAGAGAGAGAGAGAGAGAGAGAGAGAGAGAGAAAGAGTGAGAGAGAGAGAGAGAGAGAGAGACAGACAGACAGAGATAACACCCAGATCTTCGAAGTACGGGCCATGCCATCCATTGTCGACTATATTTTGTACGCTTGCCGTGTGGATATTGAATGATGTATTATGCAGACATCATATAAACAACGAGAAAGAAAAAGAAAGGGGAAGGGAGAGAGAAAGAGAGGGAGAGAGAAAGAGAGGGAGAGAGAGAGGGAGAGAGAGAGAGAGAGAGAGAGAGAGAGAGAGAGAGAGAGAGAGAGAGAGAGAGAGGGAGATTCGACACAAATGAACCTCATTTCAAGAAAACTAGAGAGAAAGACAGAGATATATTCACCGGTGTCCATTTTAAAGTGGGTCGACTTAGGAGTATAAAAATCCACTTCGTCCACACCTCACCCTATTTTCATCACATCATGCAGTTTCAAAATCATGACCGCCGGGTCGACAAGCAAGCGCATTAGCCACTACACCACCATCGGCTGACGCCCTAAATAAACTGGTGTCTTCTGTTTCTCATCTCAGAAAGGTATGATATAAAGGCAGACTGGGCGACGCTAAAGTTTAAGGTCGAAAAGACTGACTTCATTACACGCACTTCATTACACGGGGCTTTTATTTCAGAACGGCTAGCTGCCTGCCGAAAGTGCCACACAAAGAGCGAACTCCGTAGCTCCGGCAACGATCCCCGTGGATTCCCGCTGAAAACCGCATGCTCCGTGAACTAAACGAAGGACGTAGCCGTGAAACGAAACGACGACATTCAAGGCACGTGGCAAACGACCTGATCATTTCAACACTGAGACTGAGCACGCGCTAGGCAACGGCACTTCCCTGTGGTATCCATCTACATCTGATTTTCGATAAAGTGAAAATTACAGTTTTCCGATCTAATCAATAAGTACATTTTCATAATCGATCTCCGTCTGTGCAACTGCTCCACAATAAGAAGTCTGCGCTTTGCATACAGCGCTCGTGAGCACCCATGTGACAGACACGGGAAGTGTAATGATCGGCGACTGTTTAATTATACACAGATACTGATGGACAAGATTAGTATATAAAGCTGTGATGGGAGATCAACAGAAACGAAATTCTTCGAAAAATGATAACAGGAAAGACAGACAGAGAGACAGACAGACAGAGAGACAGACAGACAGAGAGACAGAGAGACAGACAGACAGATAGACAGACAGACAGACAGACAGACAGACAGACAGACAGACAGACAGACAGACAGACAGACAGACAGACAGACAGACAGACAGATAGATAGATAGATAGATAGATAGATAGATAGATAGATAGATAGATAGATAGATAGATAGATAGATAGATAGATAGATAGATAGATAGATAGATAGATAGATAGATAGATAGATAGATAGATAGATAGATAGATAGATAGATAGATAGATAGATAGACGTTGTTATCGACCCAGCGGCGTTTGAGCTTTCACTCTCTGGCCCAATGCCATGTAGTGGAACTTGCATGTTTTCACAAGCTGTTCCTTTACTCTGTACAAGGTGTTCCTCTTGTCTGGTCTCGGAGGGAGTAGCATTCTTCTAGTCTCGCCAAGTTTTGGGCACTCAAAGAGATGATGTTCAACAGTTTCGTAGGTGTAGTTACATAGCTGGCTTCGAAGTCAGAGTGCATTTGCCTGAGAGGCAAGGAACCAGAAGTCTTCATACAAATCTGTCCGAACCTTAAGTCTTCATACAAATGAGTCGCATGTGTAAAACGGATGCACATGCAACAGTCAGGCCCTTCCATTTAGTCCACTGAAAATTGTTACACTGCTTGATCACACGGATTATTATTTTTGAGTTGTTTTTAAATTTCTGATATAATTAAGCTTGAAATTAATATATTTGTTTTCCTACTTGTTGCGTAGACTGGATCTTCGCTGCTAATGTGTCGTCCTTAGATATGAATGAACTGCTGGGTCACAATCATGGCGCCGCTCACAGAATTAGAAAGAATTAGATTATCAACTACCTTTAAACTGCACAACAAATCGCAAGTGTTGCGCGAATATTTCAAGTTCCCAATAAAAAGGCCATCGACTGCAGCCACGTTAAAAACAAGAACAAACACACTGTCTCCTAACAAGAAGTCTCATTAGGAGTTTGCTCAACTCCGATGTGTTGAGTCGAAAGGCACTGATTTCGCAGCATAACTGGAAACCACAACACAATATTCAAATTGCCTTTTTAAGGGCGAACACAGATTAGAACTGACAAAGACAGCAAGCAATACCAATGTCTCTGATCCCTAACGTAAAGAAAGTCAACCACTTGATGCAATGCTCAATCACTATCTTGTCAAAAAATACTGAGTTTATTAACTATTCAACTTGAGTTTACAGATCATTACGATGTTGCCCCCCAGGAAAGCTGGAAGTGACCAGGAAAATTGGTCGACACTCAGAGGAAAGAAAAGACGGACAAATAAACTCCCACTGGTACCATCGCAAGAGAAGCTCGTTGCTGACTGCTGCAGATAAGGATTGAGATCGCCTGGAAATGTTCCGATACTGTGATGTCGGTTCTTGACTCCATTTCACTTTTTAAGTTATTTTTAAATTATTATTCGATCAGTTTATTGACGAGATTGTTGAGTCTTTTGTTGTGGCACTGTATATAATACCGAGGGAGCGACTACTACAACGGGAAAACAGCTGCTGCGTGGGGAGCTACGTGGTCTCGATGCATGGCGTTAGCCTCGAGTGCTGGAGGTCCCGGGTTCAAGCCCCGGTGAAGGCTGGGATTTTTTCACGTGGACTTCTAGCAGTCTTCCCTGGTCTTTCATAAGTAAGATCAGACGACCGTGTGTATTGTTGCGCATGTAACAAATTCCGTGGCCGTTGGAAATCGAAAAAGAGTAGCCTAACGGCGCTGCTCGGGCAAAATTTTGAGTTAAAAATCTACCGAAAGTATTTCAGGATCCTGGCAGGTGCTACAGAGCTTGTGTACTGTGCTAAGCTTTTTCGGACTCAGATGTGAGTTAGAAGAAGAACGGAGCACTAATGGGTTACTGCTCGTGTGCCATGATGTCGATCTGCTGTTCAAAACCTCAAACCGCTTTCTTCAAAAGACGTCCTAGTACTTATTTTACCGGAACGCCTTATTGTGTCATGTGGCTAAATGTTCATTTATCCAATCAATAATGTCGCTGGCATTATTAATTTATATTTTTTCACCTATAGCTTTATTACTTCATAACTCAATCACATGAACGAAATCCGCCAGTCTAGCTAACGATATTGTATTTTTAAGGAAAAAACCTTCAGGCGTACTAGGCATAAAGGACTAGAGCTATATTTTACAGACCAATCAGCATTTGGTGAGTGATATTGTCGGTATCACCCCAGCCGCCTATACGTCCCAGGGCCGCACCCGGTACCCAATCAAGGCTAGTTCGATCTAACAGCCAATGTCATTTTTGAAGAAAGCCCGGTTCCGTCAGGATCCGAAGCCACGACAATTTTAATTAACTAGAGCTTATATTAGGGGTAAGGTTTCTATTACCAGTTGTCTGGAAAATTATGCAAGGATTTCTTATCGTAGAAGTCGGTAGTAGCCACTAGCAACAGTAGCATAAACCGTTGTCGCAAGCACCGAGTATGTTCACTGATGTTCCAGTTATTTATTCCTGATCCTTTAGCTGCCGGTTAAGCCTCAAATCAGGGGTGGACTGATGGATCTAGTATTCACATATGAAAGGGAACAGATTCCGCAATCACAATAGTATTTCTCATATCAGCGAACGTAGATTCATATGTTTATATGCCCTGTCCGTTTCCCGTAGATGTAGCTAATTTTCTTATAAGAATAAATCATACCTTCTTTTCATCTGTGCTATTCCAGTTTCTTTTGTCCAATATTGTCCCCAATAGTGAAGTTAATTGCTCTACCCACACTTTCTCTCCATGCGTCACATCCCAATTTCACTTGCCCAATACCCTTCCCAGATGTGAAGTTAATGTTTCTATTTACATCTTCTCTACATATGTCCTATTCCAGTTTCTCTAGCCCAATATTTCCCTCAAATGTGAAGTTATTGTCTGTACCCACATCTTCTCTCCATGCGTCACATCCCAGTATCTCTTGTCCAATATTTTCATCAAATGTGAAGTTAATTTCTCTCTTTATATATCTTCTTTTCATATGTCCCATTCTAGTTTCTCTTGTCCAATAGTGTCCCCAAACGTGAAGTTAATTTATGTATCCACACATTATCTCCATGCGTCACATCCCAGTTTTCGATGCCACATTGTTTCCCTATATGAAGCTAATTTTTTTTTTACCAATACTTCCTGATAATACATCCAATCTCAGTTTCTCTTGCCCAACATTATCTCTACATGGAGCCAATTTCTGTATTCATGCCTTCTGCTCATACGACCCGTCGCTTTCTCGTGCCCAATATTGTCCCCTACAGAAACCTAATGTCTCTGTCTCATATTTTCTGTTAAGATGTTCCACAAATCTCATGGTTCCCTACATAAACCTAATGTCTCTATCTCATATTTTCTGTTGAGATGTTCCACAAATCTCATGGTTCCCTACAGAAACCTAATGTCTCTATCTGCTATTTTCTGTTAAGATGTTCCACAAATCTCATGGTTCACTACATAAACCTAATGTCTCTATCTCATATTTTCTGTTGAGATGTTCCACAAATCTCATGGTTCCCTACAGAAACCTAATGTCTCTATCTACTATTTTCTGTTAAGATGCTCCACAAATCTCATGGTTCCCTACATAAACCTAATGTCTCTATCTCATATTTTCTGTTGAGATGTTCCACAAATCTCATGGTTCCCTACATAAACCTAATTTCTCTATCTCATATTTTCTGATAAGATGTTCCACAAATCTCATGGGACTTGTTTTTATGGTTTCGTGTATGCCTGTGATGAAAGCTAAAACTAATAAAGAACCGCATGTTCTAATATA
Organism: Candidula unifasciata; assembly: GCA_905116865.2. NCBI lineage: Eukaryota > Metazoa > Mollusca > Gastropoda > Stylommatophora > Geomitridae > Candidula > Candidula unifasciata. The sequence continues at coordinate 208,543 of CAJHNH020001620.1, read as the reverse complement.
AGTAATGATTTACGATGAAAAGGAGTTATATAAGGTTACCTGCTGAGAAAAATATCAGTCAATTACCCCTAACAAATAAGTCAACTACCAAGACGCGAACAAATAACTTCTACATTATCTTTATGCCCTGAGACTAATTTGATATATGGTGATGACCCCATAATTTAAATACTAATCGGCTCTACTTGGATGGCGTGGTTGATATCGCATGGACTGTCTTTTACATTCTTGAATAGTGTTTCCAATAAACGGCACTAGATACTGATGGTTTAGGTTAGATAGACCTGGCAGCTTTCATCTTATTCTTCGCGGTCACTGGTTGCAAAATACGGCGGAAAGTTCTGGTTGTTCGTACACGTCTGGTCTCGTTTTAGAAGTATTGCGCACGTCTTACTGGCTTATTTGGATGCAGACTGCTGTCTGCTTGTCTCTCAGGTAGATGCACTCCGACTTCGAATGAAAGAAAACACACATAATTAGACGCCTCTACAGATATGACTTTTTTGTGTTGAAGACAGGAGGTCTATTCCCCCCCCCCCCTTTCCACACACACACACACACACACAAAATAGAGCCCCGGAATCCACATGGAGAGACCTGTTGCCCTTTATCATTTTTTCAACAAAAAATTTAATCAGCCTTAATGTTGATTCCAATATGTGACTGCCGAGTCCATAGCGCCTACCGAACTGACAGTTTAGCATAAAAGAAATACAAACAGTTATTTATGACATTCTAATAAGGTTTTTTTTTTATTAGTCTAAAAAGGTGTGCAACACACCAACATCCCACATAATCTTACCATCCATGAGAATTAGCCAGTAAACAGCATTCTGTCCCCAAAGGTCAGAAACTGGCTATCTTAAACGTCATGGTGGCCTGGAGAACGCTGATAAAGACCACAGTTTGGAGAAAACCAGGCAGAGACGAAAGCATACAGGGTTGGAGAACTGGCTGGAGAAAGGCACTCCTGACGTGCCGTAACAAGAGCGTCGTTCTGTAAAGGAGCTGCTGACTGATGACCAATAGGATGTTTACTAGCGATACCTCCCATATACTAGGCAGCGCCATTAAAATACGGAAAGACCATTCTCCTTTCCTGGGCAGAGTTTTCTCTTATGCCACAAAATTTATTAACTTTTTTTTTAAGTCGTCGCTAACCAATCACATATGTTTTTTTTTTAATGTGCAATTTTATTACACATATTTTAAGCAAAATATGTGCCACTGCTGTCTGAAGGAAAAGACGCCCATACCGCTGGCAAAAGTAACGCAAAGCGTATGCTATCAAATCGATCGGCAGCTGACTTCAAATCCCAGTATGTCGGGGCTGAGAAACTACTTTTACAACCAGTGAACCACAGACGCCTACCAACCCGCATGCACGTATTTGAAAAATAAAAACTTGCACCTTAAACCAATGACACAGTCGCTAGGCTGCGTGGCAGTTCTGACAGCACACACCAACATAAAAATTAGGAATCGCTACTTTCTCAATACAAGAGACAAGTTCTTTTCAAAGGTCAACAGCACGTCCACACCGCGAGGAGTTTTGAATGCGACAACGTCGAGGACTGTTAGGAGTGGGTTAAGTACCGTGCTGACAGCCGCCGTGGTCTAGCGGCTAGATGCTCGCCTGCAGATCGGAAGGTCGTGGGTTCGGGTCCTGACAGGGACCATCCTTTTTTTCTTCAAAAGTGACCTTTGCTCACACGTAGACCCAACCTTGAGTGGGTATCAGGAAAAATGCTGGAAAATAAAAGCGGCTGGCGTGATTCTGACCACATCACCTACCAAACGCTGGTTGGCGTATATAATATAGACCTAGCCCTATATACCCAATACGCCCTTAGGCGTGGAAAGGGATCCTTATCTTTACTAAGCATCGTACTCTATGAAACGTCTCGCCAAGGGAACTCTGGTGACGTTGCAAAGGATTTATTATGGCTACCATCACATATAGCTGTAAATAAACTTATCAAGCGGTATTCGACCATGGCAATGTTAAAGGACTGCGAGAAAGGGTGAAATTCGGGATGGAAAACAAAATGTCTTTGTCAGTTAAGAGGCTACTTGAATATTAGTTATGATCCCATAACTCCAACAGTTATTCTTAATGTAGGCGACCGCACTATTCTTGGAAGTTGAATTATGATCATAAACTTTGGCACAGTTTCTCAAACGTAAACCAGCAGTACTAACGTTCCAATATAACGATGGCACAAAGTGCGCTGGATGTTGAACTGAACTAGACCTTGACATCAAGAAAATAGAAGAAGACGTGTCAAATACAATGCTCAGATATAGTAGCTATTAAGGTGCACCTAAACAAATGGATGGACAATCGGCGAACTCATGACATTCCAAGGTAAAAAAAGCAAGCGAAACGTGATATAAACAGGCTAGAAAGGGATATGAACAGAAACTGGTTGCAAAACCAATAAAGCGTGTCTTTTCCTGGACCAGACAAGAGGAAATAAGCGTCCCCAGAAATGAGAATCGCAGACGGTAAAACATGCAAGTCGATTATTACTGAAAAATACATGGCAACCCCGAGGTCGAGGTCACAGGAATAGCTCCAGGGCTTGACATAGGCGTACTCTGACCTCGTTTTCTGGGACCGCGGATCATATCTCACACCAAATAGGAATACAAATAAAGAAAAGGTTGCCCAGTTAGATATCTCCTTTCCCACTCCTCTCATAACAAACAAATATATCTGAAACACGTTTAATATAAATATAAGTTAGTTGCGTATCTTTTACAGGACGTTCCAGAACCAACACTATCATTGTTTGGCTGTTGTAGTTTTTCTAGACAAGTTTAGGCCCGGTAGTTTGCCACTGTTTTTGTGGACGGTCGGCTTCGATACAACTGTCGAAACCAAAGCAAAGCCCGCAGCTGGAATCGAACCCGACACCCCAGCATTACGAAGCACGTTCGCAATACTTAGATAGCTCTTTTACATTGCTATCGGGAAAAGAGGGACATAGGGGCCTGGAATGTTCTTGTGCTCCTGTTCTAAAGAAGAACACAATGCTATATGAATAGTTTTATCAGCACTGATCGGTGCATAAAAAATCTTTACATAAATCTACACAGGGTACCATATTAAAGTGACACTGTTGCGCAGCAACTGCTAGAGGCTAGCGTGCCGGTGCTAGGGTGTTGTTTTCAAACTCATGCCGTTGGCAGATTTTAGTAAATGATCTTGGTTTCCAGGTGGACCCGGCCTCAACGGGTACCAGGAAACGTCTTAGGAAAAACAAAACCATTAACTACACGGAGATTCCAACCTGCTGATTTGAAATGACAATAATGTTTAAGTTTGAACAACAGATCATCATCATAGCACACGGGTAGTAACCCATTAGTGCTCCGTTCTTGTTCTTACTCAAGAATGAGTCTGAAGAAGCTCAGCATAGTGCACAGGCTCTGTAGAACCGGCTAGGACCATAAAATACTTTAGGTAAATTGTTAACTCCACATTTTGACCGGGCACCGCCGTTAGGCTACTCTTTTCGATTTCCAACTGCCAGGGGATATTTTACGCGCGAAAACAATGGTTTAGGTTAAAAAATAGGCAGATAAGACAAATTATGTATCTAATTTTATAAGAAAGTACCCCCCCCCCCCCCCAATCGAGCCCTCATATCGATACCGGAAGGGAAAGGAAAACGGCGGAGACCGAGACCCTGGGTTGAACCACACCAGAGAGGGCTCAACCATGAGCCTGATGAATACACAAGACTAAAATAGGTGGCAACGAACCAACAGACATGGAGAGCTATGAACTCTGCCCTTTGCTCAAGAGGAATATCTAACTAAGGAATAAGTGGATAAACACTGCACCACCATAAACAGTATAATAGATTACATGTCGATAGATGTGAGCGAGTATAGTTCGAAATCACACACGATCACCAGTCTAGGATGAGGTCTGTGTGCAGACCATGCTCTTTAACATAGCTACAGCGTAGCTATTTATGTTATGTGCCTTCCTCTTTTGCCATCAGGTCTGTACTCCCACTCGCATAATGCCATTTAGCACAAATATTAGGTTTGTATCCCGTCCTATACTTCTGGCTACTTTACATGTACTATGGCGTTCATCCCTTACGACGCGCTGAAAAATGTATAATAATATATAATTATATTGTTATATTTATTTGTCATTGAGCATAATATAATTATTATTCTACAGCTTAACAACCCTCCACCCACTCCCACCTCATTTTTCAAATTTTAACAGGACTGAGTAAAAAGGTAAAGGTAATGTCAGGAGATTTGATCCAGCGTTATTGCACACGGTTTTAAACCATAGGTGCTCTACCATCAGTACGGACAGCTGATAAATTGTCCGCCTATGTCGCCGTCCGCACGTAACTCCGTAGCTACAGCGACGTTTCCTCCATTTACCCCAGAGTGTCAGCGCTGGTACCCATTTCCTAGAGGCTGGGTGAACCGCGGGAACCGCCCGGTTTAAAACACCGGCCGTGGGCTGCAGCGAATCGCAGCTGGATTTGAAAGCGTGTCTCATACTGACTGCGCTAACGCGGATAGAGTACTTTGCAGGGCTGAGAATAGAATTTTTTTAAACCCCAGCTTAGCTAAACAAAAACCAAAGCAATACATAGACAAAAGAAAAAAAATTCAGAGTGTTAAAATGTACCAAATTTATAGTTACGAAACGAAACAATTATAAAATTTATATAAGGATATAATTTATTTTAAACTGATTCCCCCAAGTGATATATAAAACCCATATCATGAAAAAAAAAGGGGGGGGGGGAACCAGCATTGGTAGCCCTGGTACTTTGTGTATGAGTGTGTGTGGTGGCGTCGCCTGCTAAGCAACATTATTAATTAGTATAATTTGTTCAATAATTTGTAAAATTCCCAGGCGTTTAAAAAATAATATACTGTCGTTGCTGCTGCATAAGATTAACACATTAAAGGCTTTATGAATCAAACGATGTATGAAAGGAATGAGGTAGTGTGAAAAACGTTAGACTGGGCCCCCGTGTCCAATTCTGAACCCTTGAATTAATTCAAGTTAGTTCATTCTTCACTTTCTGACATCCCGAGTCAAAAGGATAGTGAACTTTGACCTACAAGGAAATAATTTAGCTAGAGTGAACTGAAATAATCCCCGTGAACTCCCGTGACCCGGGAGATGTGACAAGAAGATGGGCCAGAGCCCTTGACATTTCCTCTGTTGTGACACAGTCAACAATGGGAGAATATATGAGTTATCTCAGGGCAGAGGTTCTCGTGCTGTTTTCTGTCTTCAGGACAGCATCTCAATAAAAATGGGTTAGGTTTAAGTTAGCCCCCCCCCCCCCAAACAAAGTAGATCACGTTTCATTCACAAGTGTGTCGGACTGGTCTACTTTTCTGCAGGTTATGGGTGGGTTGCTCTAATGTTTGCTTTCTGGCTTGTCCTGCATTTACATTTTTATTCAGAGAAAGAGAATGCCTGTGACATAGGTTGCAGCACTCTCTAGTGCGGGTTGTGTTGGATCCAGTTTGTCCATGTTTTTGCAGTGTTTAAAGCGCTAGCGTGCTGAAATATACAACACACAATATCAACGGCATTGCGGAAAACCCCCGTAACCTAGTGCCAAGACACGTGGTTCAAGGTATACCAATCAGGCGTGGCTCAAGGTCTACCAATCAGAAGTAAGCTAGTGTGTATATATGTATATATATATATATATATATATATATATATATATATATATATATATATATATATATATATATATATATATATATATATATATATATAGACGGTCCGTGGGAAAGACTAACGTTAGTTTTCTCTAAAAACGTGTAACGCAGCATTTAATTTTTAAAAGTCAATATTTTTTACCAAAAAAAAAAAACCACGCCATATCAAGTCAATCGTTTGTTCTTTTCGAGTCTTAGCAAACGAATGCGGCAAATATTGACTTGCCACTTAAAAGAGTCTCCGTTACATGCTTGTTAAAGAAGCTGCGAGAACCCCCCTCCCCCCCCCCCCCCCCCCCCCCCCCCCCCCCCCCCCCGCACAGAATAGGCTTCAGAACCTACGCTGGGACCTTCTGGCACTTTAAATAAGATCTGCTTCCAAGATAACCATCTTCATGTGTCACGATGATAGGCGTAAGCAGTCTGCATCACCTTTTCACAAGTATCGCCAACAGGCATGTGTTCTTGTCACGTTTATGCTACATGGTCTAGCAATCTAGGCATGCCTCTTTTTGTCTGCTCCTCACATTGCACTGTTTTGGGAAACACTGGCCAGAGTTACCCGGCGGCCAATCTAAAAATTAATAATGCACATCTTTCAGAGAAAGCCGCCGTGGCTTTAGCGGCTAGACACTTGCGTGCCTTAAGTGGGTACCGGGTGCAGTCATGGGAAGTAAAGGCGGCCGTTGTAATGCTGACCACATGACCCATCATGTGCCGATTGGTCTATAAAAATTTAGGTCTAGACCTATATGCCCTACACATCTAAAGGCGTGGAAAGGGAACCTTTACTTTACTAACATCTTTCAGGAGTTCAACACAGAAAAAAAGCTGATAGCTTTTAAATAGAGAAAAGAACGAGAATCCTGGACATACACTTCAAGTTCTTTGACACAGCTACGACAACAAAACCAGGAACGTGGTGATTTATCTTACGCACAGACTAAAAGGGATGTGCCCTTTCTTCAGATCTGAAGAACTGTTAATGTTAAGATTCCTAAGTAGTGGATAATGTTATGGGGCACAGTATGTTAAACCAGCTTCCATTCCCAGCAAAGGACTGGGTGTTTATTTTCAATCGTCTACGACTCTGAGATCGTGACAGTTTCGTAAAGTAGGCATTAGAGACTGGCTTGATTTCAGCAGGAGAGGATGCAGTCACCACACTTTAGCAGTATATGCGAAAGGTCATATTTACTATAACAAACGATGTGGGATTATATTATTCGCAAAGAAGACTGGATAAAAACTATCTTTTTTTGTTTCTAGTCCTGTATTCCCTTTCGTAGCGTCATGCTTTGAAGAGGCATTGAGTTTAGAGCCTTGGTACGTGCTATGGAGATGCTGTTATTTATGGCCTCGGATATTCCATCTATACATCGCTTGCGTGGTTGATCTCGGGACTTCTTCCATCATAAACAGATAAAATGGGTAACAAAAATGCACTGAAAGAAATTAACTCTCAAAGAAAACTAATAATCCCAGGAATGACACTTAAGACAAGGAGTTTATACTTTAGGGTAGGAATCAGAGGGTCTGACTGACTCAGATAGAGAACAGAAAAAAAAAAAAAAACACCAGGAGGTACAATCTAGATGATAAACTTGTCCAACCAGTTGGGAACGAAAAGTATGAAAGGACTGCTATGATAGCTAAACTGCTAAAGGGATAACTCAAGTTATTTAAACAGTACGCTTGTCAGCTTTAATCAGTGGTTTTCACCCCCCCCCCCTCCCCCCAGTACGTTTCAAATGGGGACGTCAAGGTAGCCATTACAATATTCTGACGCTAAACTACCAGCGGTGGATTATTTCTTTTATGCTATTGACACTTTTATTATAAGTGGGTGTTTTCTTGTTAACAGTGATTGGGATATTTCTTTTTTGTCCTCCTCTAAGTTGGGGGTGGGGGGTGGGGTGTAAGTGTCACATATTAAAAGAAGAGCCACATGATAAAGACTAAACATCTGGCCTAATTAGTGGCCGAGAACATGTGACAGCCAAAAAGGTATCAGCCAAATACGGAAAATGTTTTTACAAAACAAAAACGTTATGCTAAGCTTTCAACAGAATGCATCACTTAAAAGGACTCAAGCTGGAAGCATAACCTGCATTTTCTGCCTAGGACATACAAGTGTGAGAGAAAATAAACAGGCTAATAAACTGGCTGATGCCGATCCTATGGGCGGCGATTTACTTTATGATCAGGTGCACACAGTTGTAGAACATAATATGAATAACTAGTAAGAGTTCTGCAAAACTATAATTATTATATTATAAGATAAAAGTAGAGACAAGAATAGTGGGGGAAGGAGGCACCCTTTCAAACAGACTTCTGCGGGCATTGTCAACATCTGAACTCTGAGCTGGCTACCAAAGAAAGTGATAAGTAAGAATATCCTTAGTGTAGTGATGTCAATTCTTGCATTCTCTTCACTTTGTTTATATGGTCTCTCACTCTCTCTCTCAACACCTTGTGGACGGACTCCAACAGGACGGCCTAGTTATGCTGTTAACTGACTCCTATAACTGATTTCTAATTATATTTACCCCAAGTTTAGACCTTTTGCTTTGGCACAAACACAATGTGAATGGTTGATTTGGACCTATACCTTTATTTTGATTTTAACTTATGGAGGTTGGCTACAGTGTATCACTGTTCTCTTTAGATAAATTACGTGATTAGGCCCTAATCTCTACCGCTGTGCAACTCTCGTACCATTGTACAAAAAATAATGGGAATGTATTTTCACCCGTCCACCCGATTTTACCTACAAATGTGCTATTAATATTTATATTGACAGTTTAATCACAACTAAGTGTGTTAAAATGTAAAGATTATCGCACAGCGAGCATTGTCAATCACACAATCAAGCTTTCACTAAGAAATATAAAAAGAACAGGAAACAATATGAAATCATGACTTTGAAGCTCTAGTTCAGGACACCACAAAAATATTTGAGAGTGTTAAAACAAGAAAATAATCACACTCCTAGAACAATTTACCAATTAGAAAACTTATCCAGACACACAACTTACATGGCATGTTGAGAAAGGTGGAGACAGGCATGCTCCGTACAGAGTGGCAAGCATCACTTCAAAGGTCCTAGGTAGTTAGCATCCTTTGGATATTTTCTCTAGGTATGCTGGTGTGTTAGGAAATGAGCAGGCAGATAGACTGGCCTGCTCTGCACCACTTGCTTGTGAACTAATATATGACAAGCTGGATATTATGAAGGCCCTTTAGGAGCTAGTGAACAGTGCCCAGGCACAGACAGTTCATTACGGTCTGAGGAGAATGGCACTGCGAGGAGTTACAAGGAGATCTGGCCAACATTCAACACTCAGGGGAAAGGCGAGATGGATATACAATCATACAGCTACTGGTACCATCGGAATTTTAACTTTTCGCTTGTTGCTGAAGATGGGAACAGAGTGCTTATGGGGGTGTCTCGAGTGCTGTGATGTCGATCCTTATTCAACATTCAAAATCCACATATACAGAATGAGCACAGATAAATCTTGAATGCAGAGATCTGGATCCTAACCAGCATTAGAGAGTTCATACAATGTGCTGAAATTCTCCTTACGTGACCTATTGAAGGAGACTGGAGCACTTGAAGAAACCAGGTGCAACAAAAAGATCCATTAAACTAAACCCAAGTATACAGCGAATATGGAAAAGTATTATTTAGTAGAAAATATATATTCCCTTCTCTTTCCTCAAGTTATCTCAGAAAAGCGAGGAGAGGTGTGTGTGTCCGTTGATACATTTTCTTACAAAATGCAACGCACTATCATCTTTTCTTTTATGACTCTTACAATTAATTCACAGCTTAACTATATTAAAATTCCAACCACTACCTTTTAATATATTTAAAAACATTGTGTGAAGCTTCAGTAACTTTATGTATACATATGGTGGATGCAAACTCAGAACCGTACATAAAAGAACAAGTCATGCGTTTTGTTTATCTTGATGCAATGAATATCCTAATGCACACAGCCAAGATGTAAGAATTCAAAAGCTTAAGTCTATAAATGGATATGCATTAAAAGAAAAAAAAAGCAGTCCTTAAGTTACAAACAAATGTGAACTTCATTAAATTTACATCTTTATGAAATAAATTGTGGTTGCAACCAGCAGGCCGCAGAAAAGACCAGGTGGTTCGCCTAATAATATGGAGATGAGGGATGGGGGGGGGAGGGGGGGGGGGAGAGTGGGGGATGGGGTGGATGAGTTTGTGTGTCGATTTCCCCCTCCAGGATTGCAGTATGTAGGATTATCACCTCAATTATGAGCATAAAACAGGTTTACATCCCAGAAACCCTGTTACATCATATAAGACAGTTAAAAACTGAGGCACACCTGGCAGTCTATACTGGGGCATAAAACGTTTACAACGGTTATGCTTCTGTCTTTCATTAGCTGTCAAGTGCTCTGCAAAACAACTGACCTTGTTTTAGTGGGCCCGGAGGGGGAGGGATGTAAACAGGTTGAGGAAGACTGCTTTTAAGCACTAAATACTGTACACTAGTGTATAAATTAAAGTTCAGAGTTGCATGATAAGTTATAAGTTATGTGCAGCTTCAGTAAACCTACATATACAGTTACAGCTGGAAGAATCGACTTCATTGCACCGGGTTTTATCCCATATGGCTTGGTTAGGAAATATAAAGGCATTGTTTTGACAGATGAATACACTGGGAATTAAGAGCTAGCACTTCATAAAAGAATAAAAATATGGATTAGTTTAGTAGGGTGGTCATTGAATGTGGTTTAGGCATTGCGAATATGCTTTGTAATGTCAGGGTGCCTGGTTCAATCACAGCTGCAGGTGATTTGGCATTAGACTGCCTAGCACTAGTTTCAACTGCGGTATCGAGAGCCAACTGCAGAGCAAGCACTGGCAAACAGCCGAACGCAAATTTGCCTTTATAAAAAGGCTCGTCGGTTCTGCAAGTCCTGTAAAGGACAGGTAACTAACAATTCGCAGGGCGGGGTAGAACAAAAGCAGCGACTGATGGTGGAGGATAAAAATGATCATCGGTGTTGCCCAACTTGGCTAATGTTGATTTATACATTTAAATAATGCGGAAACAAACAATACATTACACGATTCATTGCCATACATATTTTGCTGTATCTCGTCAGGTGCGTTACTACAGAGTTACAATAACATAAAATGAGGCACAAAACTGAATAAATCCAACTGAAATGCGAATAGTTTCTTCCAACACATCGTGAGTGTAATTTGGCCGCCGGAAGCTCACCGTAGTCACGTAACTTACCAGGGTAACTCTAAATTTACAATAAATTCTGTCTGCTTACAAGGGAGGGGGTTGTTAATTTTAATTGTTAAAGCTTCTGCGATTCTCAACAGTCTCCTGTTCGGATTGTGGTAAACCACACAGAAAGTATTTATACATTTTTTTGTAAAGGATCCTTTTAATTCCTTTGGCACATCAGGCATATAATGCAGGTTCGTCTTTTTATAGACTAGTCAGCACTTGACAGCTGATGGAGTCAACATAATGCTAGCCATGATGTATCTTAGTACATCTAAAATTCTTTTGATTAGGACAAAGAAGATATGTGTTATCTATTTCAATGAGTCTAGAATGACAACAGAGCCCTACATTTATGTGCAAAAAAAAGGTCACATTTAAAGATTAAACTCTGGGCTTTTGCACTGATAAATCAGTGCAAAGAGTATGCTAATGTACTAGTGAACAGAAAACTGTGTTGAAAAACTAGTGTATAAGCACAATTTGTTTGTGCAAGCCAGTGCCCAAAACACTATCCAGTGCACAGGACACAGTATTGATAAGCCAGTGCACAAGCCAACTAAGTTGATTAGCCAGCGCAGAAACCCACAATGTTGGCTCCCAGGAAGTACAGGTAGCCAGTGTGATGTTGACCACATCACTAACTGAGTGCTGACTGGTCTTTAAAAATATAGGACTAGCACCATATGCTTGATGCGCATAAAAAGAGTCTGGTTCGTGTTTTTTTTTTAAACAATTGTTGCTTTACCTATTGTATCTAAAGGATTTCAAACATACAATTGTTGAAAAACAACAAAATGCGTTTATGTAACAACTGGGATAATTAAGAAAAGGATATCACAGGAACTACCAATATAAGGGAGCGAAGCGGTAGGAACTCCAGGAAAAAATCCTTTAAAATAACACATTTTACAAGGGTCACAAATTAAGAAACCTCAACTTATTTACTTATATTTCAAATTTAAAAAAAAAATAGAAACATACAAACCTACATGAAAGGGGTGATCAATAAAGGATGAAGCGTTGAATGGAACACATCTCCAGGAGCCATGAACACTATATGCATCCTTTGACTCAATGCGTGACCCTGTGACCTCTACCACTGAAGCTCATGGGCAAAAGTCACATCAACTTGGCTTTAATAAAACAAAAGCCATTGGGGTCATTAAGAACTGTCCCCTCACCCTTTAATGCTAATTTTTGGTTACTAGAATCGTGTCCTGCACTATGAAACACTGCGCAGGAGCAAACAAACTGAACTGAACTATGTTTGTCATTAACAGATCAATGCGTGTTGTGGAGATCCACTGCTGTCAACCTTCACTGCAGAGAATTCATGTGTTATATTAACTGACAGCCATAGAAACAACAAATACTGCCTGATTCAGCACTTTTGCAGTGTCAGCAGAGAAGACTTTGAGCCTGACAATTTAGGAGCACATGTCTAGTGTGCAATGGACTGTGCAAGTGCCTATTTGAAAAAAAAACCATAACCTTACTCAGGATTTGAACCTCTGTGTCCTGCATGAGAGTCCAGCATTCATAAACCATTCTGCCAGCCACTCCGCATTGACTGACTGAATGAGTTTAAACACTTACCTTGCAAAAATGTCTGAAGCATTGCATCCAGCCTGAGATCATAGTCGACAAACAGAGGTCTGTGGTCGTAGAATTTACATACTGTGCTCAGTGGAGTTTTATCATCTGGGTCAATAAGAGCAAGGTCCTTAGTGTTAAGAAGACTAATGATGTTGGTTTTTTCACCATCATAAACGGGGATACGTGTGTAACCCTGATGCATTATTTCTGTCATCTTCTCAAAATCCAATACTGTGTTGACATCTAACATGAAAACATCTTCAATTTTTGTCATCACATCTTCAACACTTTTGTTAGTCAACTGCAATGCACCAGAAATTATGTTTGCCTCATTATCATGTAAGACTTGCCGATCGGCAGTCATGCGAATCAATTCTTGGAGTTTTTCCTTATTGAACACCTGGCCCATTTCTTCTCCAAGAACACAGTCTAAGACAAGAGAAATGGGGAAAGAGGCTGGAAATGTAACAATCATGAAAAACACTGTAACCCAGTAAGTTCTAGCACCGATGGCCAAACCATGACGCGAACAAATGGCCTGTGGAATAATTTCTCCAAAAACCACAATACCTACAGTTGAACATATAACAGCGATAAGCCCATTAGTCATATTATCAAAAAATATTGTAAAAGTACTGTTTACCAACACATTTCCTAGCAGCAGTGTACAAAGCAGAAAGTTTCCCCGTTTCCTCAACGGGGCTATTCTTTTAGCATGTTTCTTTTCCTCATCATTTCCAACTTTTTCAATGATCCTCAGTTCTGTTTGATCCAGCGACATCAAACCTAAGTTCAGCCCACTAAATAAACCAGACAGCACTAACATAACTAAACATAGTGTTATCTGAAGCCATAACGGTAGCAGATACGGATCTACTATCACTTCTTTGTAAACTTTTATTTTCAACCATTCAGCCGAGCCCTGATGTTCTGCAACATAACCACCATCGACAGAAGCGTTATTTTTCACAAGTAAACACATATACCAAAAAGCATCATCTCCAGGCAGATGTTCAAATTTGACTTCAATTAAAGCATTAGTCCTGTCCAAAGATGACTGAGATGGGTAGAACGCTCCGCTACTTTTCACCAAAGCGCAAGTAGAATTGCTGGTCGTGAAGTAAAGTCCGTTTTCTCGAAAGAGGTCAACGCCTACTAATCTGATTGTTAAAAGCCTATCGCTTACAGCGCTCAGGCCACCGCCCAGCAAAGTGGACGAATGGGAATCCATTGGAAATATACTCCAAATTTGTGATCCAGCACACAAATGCATGAAGTAATTGAAGACACACAACACCAAGAGAAGTGCCTGTCGTATATCCGAAGCCATGTTTGTTGTAGTCTTATTTGCCGGAAGTGCAGAGGTAAACCAGATTTTTTGGGTTGTCACAACCATTTTATAATGTTTTGCTGGCCAATTACAATATGTTGCTTTGTGCCTAAAGAAAAAAACCGCTAGTAAAATACTTTCAGAGTAACACTTGCAAATCATAAAAATGTTTAATTTATGTGTCCTAATTATGGATTGTCTTATTGTACATAATATATATTATTACTGGTGTAATCAATGGTTATTTTGGGTTTATCAACTATAAACTAAATAAGCCTAACTGGCAAATAAATGGTAACGAGGACTAACAACGCAAGTTACACAATATACCCACCCACACTGGCCTATAGGCTACATAGCTTTGTGCTATATGATTAGACTGTTGAACGAGATTTTCGTGAAACGTACTTCTTTGATTCTCATCCTTGAGCTGTTAATCCCACAGACTGAAATTGGAAAAATTAAAAGAAAAACTAAAACTATCACCATCATAAGGGCTCCCCTCCCCTCCCTCAACAGGTTTGCTGATACTCACATCAAAATGTCTATAAAAAAAAAAAGTGCTAGTATTCGCAAAATGTCTATTACAGTAGCACTTAAAAATGCAGACTGGAAAACGTTGCTGTAGATGAGATATGACCATTCTAGCTAAATCCCAGACAGTCCAGATTTGCTATGAATAATGTGGTGGCTATTCACAGGCTAGAAACGCTCCAGCTGCTCAAAGATCTAGAATTCCACACATCATTTTAAATTATTCACTGCCTGGCTTCCAGATCGACCCAGCCTAAAAGAGGTATTTGGTAATGTCATGGGAAGTAAAAGCGGCCCCATTTTGACCATATAACAAATCTAGTGCCGGTTGGTCTATGAAGGAAAAAAGAATTTTAACAATATATGCCAGATAGGCTAAAGGCATGAGAACGCATAGAGCTATGCCTAGATGCAGATATCAATGCTCGTTGTAGGTCTAGCATAGCCCGGTGTAAGCTATGGGGTGAAAAAGAGAACTCTGCAACTGTTCCCATGGAGATTATTCTTTTGTACAAAGACGGAGGATTAGGCTTTGGCACAAAGGCTGGAACAGGTCCTTACATAAACCTCTAGCCCCCCCCCCCCCCCCCGCGCCGCCACGCCCACCTCAACTATAACCCACCACCACTTTCCCACCATTTTTTTTTTCACTGAAAGTGCGAGATTTTTTTAGGTCCAACTCTCAGACTTTAAGGGTGCCAAAAGATTAGATTGACTGGTTATGATATTGCTTTTCCAGAGGATTCTCCAGCCGTTAAACTAACCAACCATATGTACGAAGGAAATAATTGCACTAAACTGGTTCAGCTATCTTTAAAAAACGGAGGTAGGATGGGTATTGAAGACAGAAGTGAGGAACACATGAATTAGGGAACGAACTTTATTTCCCAACGGTTACAAATTCACCGGCTGTATTCTCAATGGGGAAAAATGACGTTCAACCACAGCGAGCAATAAACACCTGGTGACACAAAGTACCATCATCGAATAAGGATAACCCGGGGACAGGCCCCGGAAACCTTGTTCGACTCATAGGTTTAGTTATTTTAGGGCCACAGGCAACAGCCAGGGTGGGGCTTTAAAACAACGACAAAATAGAATCCGAAATTAGGACCCTATTGTTGAAGTTTTCGTTTATTTCTGGACTTTTGTCTTGTTGTTTCAGATTTTTGCGTGCACT
>CAJHNH020001620.1:182879-187879 GCA_905116865.2 Candidula unifasciata | reverse complement strand
CGGAAAACTGAAGCCGCGAGGTTTCTGGCTAACGGGTCAATGGCTCGCCTGGAAGGAGACGGGCACAAACCAGCTTTTTTTTTTTTTTTACCTGAATGATTATATGACACAATTTACGGAGGATGGCAGACTCGAAAGAGAGATAGAAGCCAGAGTACAGAAGGCAAATGTCACCTACCAGTTAGCCCCACGGCGTAGACACCCAAATGTCTCCTTCCCAG
This sequence comes from Candidula unifasciata, assembly GCA_905116865.2. NCBI lineage: Eukaryota > Metazoa > Mollusca > Gastropoda > Stylommatophora > Geomitridae > Candidula > Candidula unifasciata. The sequence continues at coordinate 187,658 of CAJHNH020001620.1, read as the reverse complement.
CAAAACAGCAAATGATTAATAGCATCTTCAAACCTACTTTATGCTCTCAGTGTCAAACATGGACAATGAATAGGGCACTAGAACAAAAAATAACTACACGGGAAATTCGCGGTCTCCGCAAGGTCACTAACAACTCTGTAGGAAACAGCGTTACGAATACCAGCATTAGAGAGAAAGTTGGAACAAGACCATGTCTGGATTATATTGGCAGACACAGGTTCGGCATCTAATGGGAGTGCAGCCAGACCATACTGCAATGTTGGACAGTACTTTAGGTCATTGCTTATGCAGATGACACTGTTTTCCTCCCCTCCACAAACACATCAATTGAACACATACTCCATGTCTTCAACCAGTTTGGCATAGCCAGTGGAGCCAAAATAAACATATAGAAATCCTACATTATGGGTCTGGGAAAGTGGAAACAAAAGTTGGATTTCAATCCAGAATTAACACGTACAGAGACACTTAAAATCTACAGAATCACTTTCTCGTGTGACCCCAGGAAGACAAACACAGAAACTTGGCAAAAACTAACACACAAAAAAACATATATGCTTAACAGATACAAATACAAAAACCAACAATATTTGGTAGAAGTGTCATAGTAAATAACTAAATAATCTCTGAATTTATATATCTAGCCACAGTGGTAGATCCTCCAAAAAAAGACAATTACAAGCCTTAGCAAAGTAATTAGGCATTTATTTTTAGCCCCACAGTCCACAGTATTAAACACAGCACTCTCATACAAGAGAAAAATAGGAAGGTGGTATCGCTTTAAAAGACATAACAACAATGATACGTACGCTTAGAATCAAACATGTTGGTAATATTAAGCACCCAGAACAAAATGCTTTGGCTTTATACTATATTGCAATCAGGATCCACAATATTAGGAAAATTGATAATACCACACCACATTTCATTGGCACTCTACCAAAATATTATCAAACATGCATGCAGGCAATACAAGGCAATGCACACTTACTACAGAATATAACAAATTAAATATACAAACACCTAGTGAAAAAAAAGCAACACCAATACATTTAAGGATAAACTAGGGGTACAGATATAACACCAAAAGCTAAGGAAGTTATTTACAGACTAATATTTAACACGACACCAACAACAGATAGAAAAGCACGCAATACTAAACAGATAATACCATGTAAGCTATGTAGACTTAAGGCACATATATTCTATACTTGTCCAACAGTGACACCTACCCGTCAAGCCCTAAAAGAATAAATACAAATACAGACACTCAAGACGACCAATATTTATATTACAATTTTCCTTAACACCATACCCAAATCAAGCAAAGAAATACATAACAAATTACTAATAGCAGTAGCCCATTACAGAGAACTGGTTTGGACATCCAGGAATTTGGCAACTTTTATGTGTAAAACCTACATTTCTGAATTGTTTCTGTACATGTTCAAAAGACAAATTCAGAATAACTTTCCTGTTTGAAAACTATTCTTATTGTTATTAATTAAACATCTTTCCCATTAATGTTATTATTATTATTATTATTATTATTATTATTATTATTATTATTATTATTATTTAAATTCGCAGTAGAAGAAATTGTTAGGTTATATTTCAGGGAAACTCAACAATTATTGTCCCCCCCCCCCCCCCCCCCCCCCCCCCCCCCCCCCCCCCCCCCCCCCCCCCCCCCCCCCCCCCCCCCCCCCCCCCCCCCCCCCCCCCCCTTAAATCATATTGGGGTAAATAACCCCTTCAAGTAGAATAGTGTATGGGAAAAAAGTATGATTTTGAATAGATGTAAGAGTGGGAAAAGAATACAAGCAAACAGTATAAAAGAGATGGGCGAAAGAAAACAGGCAGCAGTGAATATGGAATGCCTATGTATATGTATGTATGTGTGTTTATGTGTGCATGTAAGTGTGTCTGTGTATATATGTGTGTATATGTATATATGCATATGTACATTATAAAAACATGTAAAATGTCATGAATGGAATTATTATTTCGTAATAAACGGTTGAAATAAAATATAAAATAAAACAAAAAATCCTTTAATTATTTAAAGGCACCATCCCGGGCTATAAAATAACCTAACGGTTGAACAGATTTTCTGAGACTTGTGCCCAGATGGTCCATATCCGAATGGTGGCATTTTGTGTCATTGGGTGTGGGTCACTCGTTGTGCGGTCCTGGTGGGGTTGAATCACACACATACATGCTTGACATTGAAATTTCCGCCCACTATGGGACGCAATTTTGGACGTGGGTCACGATCATGACGAGTCTGCAATAACTCCTATAGTCCTGTTGGGTATAATATCCTCAATATCTGCAGACGTTCATCATCATCATTACGTGCTTAGAGAGTCGCGGATCGGAAGGTCGTGGGTTCGCTCCCTGGCGGAGCCTTACTTTTTCAAAAAATGACCTTGCCTTCCAGGTCGACCCAGACTTAAGTGGGTACCGGGTGCAGTCCCGGGAAGTAAAGGCGGCCGGTGTGATGCTGACCACATCACCCATCTTGTGCCGATGGTCTATACAAATATAGGTCTAGCCTTATATGCCTAAAGGCGTGGAAAAGGGTCCTTTACTTTTTACATACACTTATCACGTGTCTTGTCAGTTGGCTAATGCGCTTATGCATCTCCACAGATCACGATCCCTGGTTGACTGCAACAGCTCTTGATAATATCCCTCCATGGCATCGTATAAGCCCATCCAGCATCATCTCTCTTGGTCTGCATCTACCCCTCTTTCCATTGATCTTCCCAGTTGACTCGATGTTTTCCAATGCCTCTCTTCTCATTTCGTGGCCTAAAGACAGTTTTTGTCTCCTTTTTTTTATTCTGAAGATGTTGCTTTATGTAATATTCTGATAACACTGGATTTTATAAAGCCTGACCGAGCTCAGCTTTCCATAGTTTCATTTTTAATGATATCAACAGCTTTTTCATACTCTATGAATCTGGTGTAAAGTGGTGAATTCAATTCAATGCTTTGCTCTGTTATAATATGTAGTCTGGTAGTCTTAGTTTCAGCTTCATAGCAAACGGGTCACACCATCTTTGCCCCGCTCCTGTGCCAACGAAAAACACACATAATGTTTATCACAGTATTAGAATTGCAGTTCATCATTGATGGTAGCAGAAGTCGCCAACAGATCAGCAGTTGCCCACGCGATCAATTTTAATCACATACGGGCACCACAACACTGCACGACAGGCATCGCGCCATTTTCTGAATCTACAATTCACAACAACACGTTGGTCACAGTCGAAAAAACATTCCAAAAGCAATCCGTAGCTCACAGGGTCACGCCATGCATTCAACTCAGAAGCTGGGCGACGAAACTATATCCAGTCTACAAATGGAGCACAAATGCATCGGCCACCGTCCGATATGTAGTGTTTCTATCTGGTCAGTACAGGATCTGTTTTGCCGAAAACCCGTCTGCTCATTTCTTAGCTTTTTATCAATAGCGTCTTTTAGTCTTTCTGGATCCACATTTGGAATGGTGAGGTGGACACAGATAAATAGATATTCCGCCCGCCCAAGACAAGTAAATCGTAAATGGCGATAAATTAGTGGTGTAGTGAACTTGATTGTATCTGGTTAAATGTTCCAATAACCACAACACACCATGCCGGCCACATAATGACTGCAACAAAGAATTAATAGAAACAGATGTCGCAAATATACGTACTCTTTTCATGACATTAAAATGGTAAAACAAGGGTTAAGCCACCCTTTAAAACATTTCACTGTATAGCTCTAAGGCCACACAGACAAAACAAAGTCAGACTTGATTAAATGTTACACAGGAAAGTGATTTTAATTGATTTAAAATTCTTAGGAAATGTGTGTTAACTAGAACGTGTCTGTAATAAGTGGTTTGTATGTGGTTCTCGCTGTCTAGGCAGTGTTCATGCGTGTGTGGTGGATGATATTCTCACACGCTCCACGTTACACAACTGGCACAAGCCGACACCGATGTGAACTTACGAGACATGACTTTATTGACGTATTAACACTTACGAAAAAACGAATGGTCCAGTCAGTGTCCTAGTGAACAGCTTTCTTACACAAACTCACGCAGCCTTCAACGAACAGTCTTCTTCTGCAGGCATTCAAGCAACGATGGGTTCCATGGATTCAACATTGACGTTTGGACATCTCACACGCTGGCATGGTCGATCTCAGCTTAACACTTCGTCGGCAGGTCTCCTTTCTCCTCAGGCTTCACGTAGACATTCGCACATTCAGACGCTCGTCCTCTCACTCCAACAGGTCGACACAAACTAAACTTGACCAGAGTCAAGTCTGACTTATACCACGGGTTCCTTTCACGTGACAACACGTGGTGGTCCTTTACTTTTCCCGTGGCGACCTTGGGTCGCATCACCGTGGTCCCCGTGATAACTAGTGGTTAGTCACCTATCTCCAGATTCTCGTTTAATCCAAGTATCTGGACTATCTCGGTGTTTTCGGTCAGCTCGGTCAGCTTTGGGCCTTCCCCCCAACCATCCTAAACTGGGTCGAAAATATCCCCCATTACATTCTCCCTTCCCCGCATAAAAAAAAAAATTTACTATTTTTTTTCTCATTATCGTTAATGGATAGGAGTATATTTTATGTAATGCTTGGGTATTTTCACTGGTATCAGAGGTAAAAAATTTATTCCATCCCTTTTGGGTAATTTATGTTTTTCCTTTGGAACTTTGTCAGTTGTCATGCCCAATGAGTATTATGTGGCGTAATGGAATCAACACCCCAGGC
>CAJHNH020001620.1:155379-177879 GCA_905116865.2 Candidula unifasciata | reverse complement strand
CCCGAATCCGCCGTGTGGGCTCCGGGGCCACATTTAAGAGAGCAAAAACACAGCCTAGCTGTAAACTGCAATACAATGTACCAGCTGTCATTTTTAGGACTGTACACAAAAAACGGCTGCCATTTATACATGTCGTTTGGAGATGATCTGTTCGTTTCCTAGTATGGTAACTATAACTTTATATTTTCTTGTTGTCTAGTGTGTCTTATCTCTTCTTTACTTTGCATCTATGAGTGCTAGTCAATATATGCCAGTCTGTTTAAGGGCTCTTCAACGATAAAAGTATAAAAGTAAAAAAGCCATTTGCATTTCAGTAAGTAAAGTAAAGATCCCTTTTTACGCCTTAGGCGCATCGGGCATATGGGAAAAGCACCCATATTTTTACAGACCAATCGGCACTAGGTGGGTAATGTGGTCAGCATTACGCCGGCTGTCTTTACTTTCTCAGGACACATCCTGGTACCCATTTAAGGCTAGGTCGACCTTCGACGCCCCATTCCATGATACAAATTCACGCAGCCAGCAGTGGGTTTAAAATGCGGTATGTTGGAATTACGAGTCGGACTCGCAACGCCTAAGCCACGGACGCCGCCATAAGCATTTTAGAATAGGCAAAAAAAAAAAATGTTCGTTCTGTATTTCTTTCTTTCATTTCTTTCTTTCTTTCTTTCTTTCTTTCTTTCTTTCTTTCTTTCTTTCTTTCTTTCTTTCTTTCTTTCTTTCTTTCTTTCTTTCTTTCTTTCTTTCTTTCTTTCTTTCTTTCTTTCTTTCTTTCTTTCTTTCTTTCTTGTGTCCAGTATATGTTTTGTGCCGCTAGGCCTGGCATTTAACGGATGATTAGTAGCCAGATAGGACACGCTTGGTTGCTTGGTGTGTTCTGATGTTGTGAAGTCTTGGGCAGTCTGTGACTTGTTCAAGGTCTCAACTGTCTCTTAATGTTCCCACTCTCACGTTGTAAGCTCTCGCTGCAGGCATTGCTGGATTAATTCTCACCAGACGGTTGAACCATTTCAGTTTTTGTTTCTCAGTTTAATCATGGCTATCGTTTTAATGGCCTTTTCAATCTCTTCATTTCTTATATGATTACTTTTGCTATTGTTAGCGACCTTTCTTAAATTTTTTTTCCAGGTAGTTACTTAAGTCGGTTCTGTGGCTAAGTCGATGCGAACGCTTCGTAATGCCGGGGTGCAGGGTTCGATCCCAGCTGCGGGACATGCGCATTGTGTTGGTTTCGACAGTGGTATCAGGGGGCCGACCGTCAAAAAAGCAATGGCAAACTAATAGACGTAAATTGCCTAGAAAAACCACACAACAGCCAGCGGCTGCTGGGTTTGGTTCTGCAACGTCCTGTAAAGGATAAGCAACTAACCTTACTTTTCTATAGTGATCTTCAGTTATTGTCAAGTTTGACATCGGTAGTCTGAAGGTGGAAGAAAGATTGTATTTATACTATGCCCCTATTTTTTTTTTTTTTTTTTTTTAGTATAGCTGGGGGTTGCAAGACTGGGGCAAGTTAATGGCTAAGCTCAGTTTGATGTTTATAAATGCAACGACCAAATACCGTTTCAGGTTTATAAATACAACAACCCAACACACTTTTAGAATCACCGGTGTACAACCGCTTTGAGCTTTTCGGACGCTATACATAAATTCACATTTATTATTAACATTTATCAGCACATGCAATTCATAGTCACATTTCAATTACACCTGTCACCTAAAACGGACGTTATCATTCGCTGCAGTCACCTGAAACTTTCTGAAGCGGTTACAAATTTACTAGGAGCACTTTAGAGAAACTCTGGTTTACTGTAAGTAAACATATGTAAATATATTACATGGCATATTAGAAGCAGTGGGGTTATACCAGTATGGCACACTCCGGTAAACATAACAAACAATGATATTGTTCTGCAGTAGAGACATAAGTCTGCCAACAATAATATCCGTATACTAGTTAGTTGTGGATCCTTTACGGGACGTTGCAGAATCAACCTCAGTATTTTTTGAGTATAATGGTTTTTAAATCAAATTTTAATGTCAGTAGTTTGCCATTGCCCCTTAACTGTCAGCTCTGAGTACCACTGTCGAAACCAACGCATGACAAATTACCTGCAGCTGCAATCGAACCCGGCACCCCCGCATTACAAAGCGCGTTCGCAACACCTAAGCCACAGAGGGACAACAGACATATCAGGAACACAAATGAGAGACAGAGTCGCACACAGCTCTCGCTCGCTCGCTCGCTCTACCGCCCGATAAAGCCACGTGTGTCTCTCGTTAGCTTGCTAACTATCCATTCGTAGCCTGATTATCGATAGCTAGATACTGGTCAGACTCGCTTGATATTCGGCTGAGTTTGGCTCGACTACGCTATCGTTATTCGTCTGCGGGTGGGTTATTAGCGGCCCGGGAACGCATCATTGTTGAGGAGCCATTATAGCATTCACTTGTTAAAGCTCCTGTCGCCGCATCAGCCCCAACGGTGCCGACGATGCCCGGACCCGTCGACGATCTGGAAGAGATGCCAACCTCACTCACCCAGACGCCGCCAGCCCTGGATATAGGCCCCATCGAGGCACCAGTATTCTTTGAAGTCGCCCCAGTCGTGGCGCAGGCAGCCACCTACACCCGCCCATTCAGTCAGCAACAGCAACTAGGTACCTACAGTACCGAGATCCAGCAGTGCTGTAACAAGGCGTGGCACACAGCCGCAGCCTGTCGCAACAGCCCATCGTGCCGCTACTGCGCCAAACCTCATGACTTTAAGGAGTGCTCCTTGGCCAAGATGGACACAGATTTCAATAGACCCAACCCGAGCAGACGATGCTCCAACTGTGGAGGGGCCCACAGCGCAAGGTACCTGGGCTGTCCGTACCTCAAGCAGATAAAGATGGCGATGTCTAACGCCGGACCCAGACACCAGCAGAGGAACGAGGCACCCAGACCTAGCAACACACAAAGCCAAACCGCCCACCCAGAAAGGAAGGGAATTACCACCAGAGACCCAGAGTTGGTGCGCGCGCTCACCGAACTTAAAGCAGAACTGCAGAAGGAGAGAGCCTCAGCCGCCGCCGAGAAAGCCGAAACACATGAACTGATCACCCTAATGCTGAGGGAAATCAAAACCCTGAAGGAGGTCAGTTCAGCACAAGCCGAAGTACTAAAAGAATTCCAGCACCAAGCCTCAGTAACTAGAGAAAACACCAACGCATTGGTCACAAGACTCGAAGCGGCCCAGATAGCAGACGAGAAAAGCCGACAGGAAGAAGCGGAGGTGAGGAAAATAGCTGATGTACAACAAACCGAAAACCACAAACGGGATACAGAAACGAAAGAAAGCATCCAAGAACTAATAGGAAACCTGAAGGCAGCCCAGATAGCAGAACAAAAGCAACGGCAAGTAGAAGGGGCGGCTAAAGATGAAAAAATCTATAACATGCGAGTCGATCTGTTTAAAGCCCGAGACTCACTTCAAGAACTCATCATAGTACAGCAGAAGATATCACTAGAAGTCTATAGAATCGAGAAAATCCTGGCTGCAACTGGTAAACCAAAAACACCAGAGCACGAGGAATCTGACCAAGAATACGCAAACTCAGAAGCAGAAGAAAACGCCTACGATACCGAAGAAGACGCACAAGCAGCGAATAGCCCACAAAAGACGCCCACCAGTGAATCCCAAAACCACCGGGAAAACACGGACATGTGGAGGACCCCGAGGCAATTCAAAGGCAACCGACGAGGTAAACGTGGACGCCGATACTAAGAGGAACCAAACCCAACACAAAAACATCAGAAGACCAAAAAGTGACAGCTCAAACCCTAAACCAATACGCCGCCATCTTTGAGGAACAGGCCAGCTCACAGGGTAACACAGCCGACCAACTGAAGCAGAACCTCAACAGTCCCGCCCACTTCCCACAGCCAGATCTACGCCCAACCGACCTAGCCGCCATAACACTTTTCAAGCCAAGCTCACCGGACCGGACCTCCCGCGCTAAACCAGCCAACCAAGACCGCTCTCCAGCCAGATAATCTCCCCCTCTCCCCGCACCAGGCCGCGCCCGGCACTCACTAGTTGTCCTTCTCAGGACTATTAGCTCTCCCCCACCAATGCAGCCTACTTCGCACCAAGCAAGAAAATCGGTAATCAAGGCACAGTCAAGCGCCTACAAGAAACAAAACGACCCAGAGTCAGCACACAAACAAGGACTTGATATAGTCACGGCTCAACCAGGAGCAGACTGAAAGAGTCAAGGAGTTTTGCAATTTTTGTTTTCAACCAACTTCAACTTCAGCTAAGCCACAGACGTCGATATCAGTATACTAAATATACTATTTCTATTGCTCCTAATGCAACTGCTGCTGTTGCTGGTGGTTGTGGTGGTGCGCTGTTGCAGTAGCAGCTGCAACTACTCAGTTTTAAAAACAAATTGGTGGATTAAACTACCGACCTAAATTTAATCGTAGTCTGCATGTTTTGTGCTGAATTTTGACCAAGTCACACACTGTCTTCGCAAAAAAAAAAAAAAAAAAAAAAAAAAAACTTCAATTAGAGAATTGTCACATTTCTCTGTGGTTTAACTTAAAAAAAAAAAAATTAAAGCTCTGCAATTCAATCCCCAATGTATCAGGCTTATGAGTTAAAGCGGATTCCCCAATCAGTCACTTAACTAATCGACTAACCAATCAACTTTCTAGCCAAACGTCAACCAAACAACAAATGAACTGTATGTAAAACTTAAAAAAATGAATGCCCAAATGTAAAGACAACTGTAACCCATATTAGATCATTCATTCATGGAATAGCATTCTAGACAAGAGAATCAAAGAAGGCAATGTGAGAAAATATGTGGTGCAATTAATAAGCTGAACCACAAATTGTAATATATATATATATATATATATATATATATATATATATATATATATATATATATATATATATATATATATGTGTGTGTGTGTGTGTGTGTGTGTGTGTGTGTGTTCATTTATACACTTATATACACTTGGAATATACTTTATTAAAACATGTGTCGAGTATTATAGTTTCAAGATCGCGAATGACTGCTCCATGGTGATCCTTATCCACGTGGTGGCACTTTGTGATATCAGGTGTTTATCGCTTGTGTTATTTTCTGGTGGGGTAAAGGTCTACTACTAATTGTTTCATCTTTCCAGACGATTGTGTTTTATAGTGGTGAGTGTGACTAGCAAGACCCGTCTGCGTTGAGAAGTTTTCCACAATTATATCATGGGATCTGTGTTTAGTCTGTTTCTTCTCAGTCGCTCAGCTCTCACGCATTCTGCAATAAATTCTTCCTTCATTTTCATTCCCTTTCTGAAGTGCCACCTCCACACAACGTGTAGTGCTACAGGGATGCAAACAAATCACAGATCATGACGTGGACGAATGTCACTGGCAAGACCCACTCGCGTTAAGAAAACTCTTTCACATGGGATTTCAGGGCTGTGGTTGCTTGGACAGAGAAGAGAAGAATTACTGACATATTGAAAGGAAGAAGGGCAGGGGCCGACCAACACGATGATGAACAGAGGATATAACTGGCTCCTTGAGTATGAAAGTGCATGAGGCGGGAGAGCTGGCGAGAGACCGAGTTTCTTTCAGGCAGACTATGATGAGAGCGAAGTTCTGCAGAGGACCTGCTACATGATGATGATGGTTGCCATCGCAACTATTTAACTTACTTTTTCTCAAACGCTTCGAAATTTAACTACATGCAGTAACTTTATCCTCTATAACTGCTCCCTGATTCCACCCCCACCATCCCTCTTTCCCGGCAATGCAAACCATTTCATCACTTTTTCTACAAATATACATCTGTACCTGCATCAATTATGTCACGCGTCCACACATCCTTAAATCAGAAAGGACATAAAGTTAAAGATACCAACAATATATATGTGTGTGTGTGTGTGTGTGTGTGTGTGTGTGTGTGTGTGCGTGTGTGTGTGTGTGCATGATAAATGAGATTCAACCCCAAAAGGACATCCACCAAGCGATAAACACCCGTTGACACAAAGTGCCACCGTGTTTGCTGGGGATAACGCGGGAAGAGGGTCTAGAAGCCCTGTTTAACTTCTTCGCGTTCACCAGCTGTACACTCTGGCGTAAAGTTCTGGCTGTTCGTCCACTTCTGGACTACAGTCCTGCTCCAGAACCTGAGTGTTGCTTGTGCATCAGTTTTACAAATCTGATTCAACTGAATGCAGACTGCTGGTTCCTTGCCTCTCTGACAGATGCACTCCGACTTCAAAGGAAGCTCCCCAGTTAGTCGACTCTTACGACATGCTTTTGGGAAGGCAGTGGGTCTATTCTTGTTTTCCCCCACAATAGGGCCCCGGAACCCATACGGGGGCCTGTTTTATTGTTAGGTTATGGGCCCCTGACTACAGCCTGGGCGAGTCTTCAAAAACAAAACACCAAAAATTGCATTCCGTAACGATAGAGCGCAAACACCCGGTGACACAAAGTGCCACCATGCGGATGAGGATCATCCGTAGAGAGGTCCCAGAAACCGTTTTTAATCGTTAGGATATATTACGGGCCGCTGCAAAATTTCGCCCCACATTGAGACGACGTTGATTAATTCTTTTTTTTTTTTTTTTTAAGGAACAAAAATACATCTTATATTTGTCTGTTAAACAGTATTCCACACCACAAGCAAGTCTCGCAGACTCTATATACATCTACAAAAGAATAAGTAAAAGGCTGCATCAAACAGCACATCTCTTCCTGTTTACTTTGCTACAACACCAGCTCTCTTGCCAAGTGCAAGCATCTTTTCTGTTTTTCAGCTGTTTCACTTTAATTCTGTGTTTCTCACGAATCTCATTCTCGTGCTTCTGAATTTCCACTTCACGCCTGGACAAATAATTGTATCTGGTGACACCATAAACGATTCCAATGAAAAGTTCCGTCCATCTATCAAAGAAAATTAGAGGTGATTAGTTGGATTTGAATTCTGCTAGTACGGCCGGCATCTTGCTTGCTGTGACGTTGGTTAATGAATTGTAGTGGTAGTAGTAGCAGCAGCAGCAGCAGCAGCAGTAGTAGTAGTAGTAGTAGTAGTAGTAGTAGTAGTAGTAGTAGTAGTAGTAGTAGTAGTAGTAGTAGTAGTAGTAGTAGTAGTAGTAGTAGTAGAAGTAGTAGTAGTAGTAGTAGTAGTAGTAGCAGTAGTAGTAGTAGTAGTAGTAGTAGTAATAATAATAATAATAATAATAATAATAATAAAAGGTAGGCAGGTAAGTTATACCCCACCAGGACATCACACAAGCGTTAAACCGCAGGTGCCACAAGGTGCTACCATGCGGATGAGGATCACTCGTGGAGAGGTCACAGAAACCGCGTTCAACCGTTACCCCATATTTAGGCCCCTGAGCTTCATGAACTCAGGAGGGCCCACCTCCGAATGCGTCTAGGAATCGTGGGCCGAAACGCGTGTCGACGAGGATAATTTCTACTGACGACTGGTAGATCCCCGCTGTACTTGCTCCCTGTGAGTTTATTCCTATTGTACGTGGCTAGCCCACAAGACTACCAGGAAAGACTGGTGACTATCGGGAAAGTCCTTTTGACACCTATGGAAAGACTGGCCCCCCGGTATCGCCGGGGGGATAAACTGACATCTGGAGACAGATGTCGACTGTGGACCGGGTTGATCACCCCTAACACAGTATAATACCTCCGATTTCGAACAACCACAAAGAAATATGCCCCCAGGGCCCTCCGAAAGGGGGGAGGGGGGAGAATGAAGGGCCCAATCCAATTGATACTCTCGGTGACGACTTTGCTAGCCCCCGGACTGAGATACTCGCCCAACGTCCGGGCTGGCTCTGTACATGTGGGAAAAGCTTCACGGGGTTGCATGGTCTGAGAACGCATGCCGGAAGAATGAAATGCGAGGGTGCTCCACGCAGTAAACGCCGTCGCAAAACTACTACTCCTTTTGTAGTTTCTGAGTTGTCAGGGTACGACGGGCAGGGTGAACCCCACTCGCCCGGAGAGGCCCATGACATCGACTGCGGAGGAGCACGTTTGATGATTTCTGAAGAAGTGCGTTCCAGAATCAGGTTTCCACCTGCGAGCGAGAAGGTGGTGTGGTGTAAGTTGGAGGCTACATTATGTGAGATAATTAAACAAACTCTAAACAAGAAGTCGCCTGGAGACAAGCTTTCAAAATTTGGTGATGTAATATACGAACACTGCTCCCGCGAGTTCGGGACAGTAGTAAAGGCACAGCCGGGTGCCAAGCAGAATACTAGCAGGAGGCAGAGGGACATTCTGAAGTGTCCGGCAGACAAGAATGCCCTCAGAAAACGGTTCAAAGCCGCTACAGGCAGCGAACGGGAGGGGCTGTACGAAGTTTGGTTGCCTTTAAAGAACAAACACAGTGCCCTCTGTCGCGCTGAGCGTTTCTGTAACAACAGACGTAGAACCAAAAGGGAGCGAGAGAAATTCTTTAGGGACTCGTATCAGTTTGCCCGAGGTCTATTCGAGCAACCGAAGTCTGAGACTCTGGTTGTCAGTCAGGAAGAACTAGAGCTACATCTACGCAAGATGTACTCTGACAAAAAGAGGAGAGAGCCTCTCGATGACAATTCAGAGATCCTTAGCGGTCTTAAACAGCCTCCGGTGCCGAAGGTACCATTTAAAAGGGTACCTCCCCTTTTGTCTGAGGTTGAGGACGTTGTGAAAAAGGCCAGCGGCAAGTCTGCCCCAGGTCCGAACGGTGTTCCGTACGTTTTTTACAAGCGTTGCCCGAAAATCCTAAAAATGCTTCACGTCTTGTTGAGACAAGCGTGGATCCGCAATCACATATGTCCAGAGTGGTCAAAGGCAAATGGGGTCTACATTCCCAAAGAGCAGGACTCGAAGGGTCTTTCCCAATTCAGGCCCAACTCGCTGTTGAATGTCGAGGGTAAGATATTCTTCGCAGTCATGGCTCACCGGCTCACACAGTATCTGATGACTAACAAGTACATAGATACGAGTGTTCAGAAGGGTGGTATTCCAGGCGTTCCTGGGTGCCTTGAACACGCGACCATGATTTGGGAGGCTATCCAGAGAGCCAAGCATGAGAGAACTCAATTGCACGTTATATGGTTGGACTTAGCCAACGCGTACGGCGCTCGCTCGCTCAAACCGCCCGATCAGCCACGTGTCTCTCGTTAGCTTGCTAACTATCCATTCGTAGCCAGATTATCGATAGCTAGATACTGGTCAGAACTCGCTTGATATTCGGCTGAGTTTTGGCTCGACTACGCTATCGTTATTCGTCTGCGGGTGGGTTATTAGCGGCCCAGGAGCACATCATTGTTGAGGAGCCAGTCATACCAGCCAGTTTTTTGAACGATTGTCTCGAGAACTGCGGAGAAAAGCACGCTTGGGTGTCCTTTTCAGGATACTCTAACAAGCCTTGCCGGACTCTGCAGGAACCGAGCAATCAATTGCCGCCCGACTTACCAGCCTCAGCCACACGAAACCACGGCCCGTGGTAAGAAGAATCCGGTCCAGCGCCGGGACACCAGGGCAACCTCAGCCAACAAGGAGGAAGCACCTATCGCCGCACCAGAACTGGCGATGCCAGAACCGGTCGACGACCCGGAGGAGACACCAGCCCAGACGCCGCCAGCCTTAGATGTAGGCCCTATCGAGGCACCCATCTACCCAGAAGCCGCCCCAGTCGTGGCGCAGGGAGCCACCGACACCCGACCATTAGGACAGCAGCATCAGCAACCGGGCGCCCACGACACAGAAATCCTGCAGTGTTCACCCTGCAACAAGGCGTGGCACACAGCCGCAGCATGCCTCGGCAGCCCATCGTGGATGGAAACGGACTTCCGAAATCCCAACGCCAGCCGGAGATGCTCCAATTGCGCAGGAGCACACAGTGCGAGATGCATGGGGTGCCCGTATCTAAAAGAATGCAGGAGAACTATGTTGACAAACACCACCAGCAGAGTAACCACCCACCCAGCAGCAAAAAAAGAGATAAGAGGCACCCATCTCAACCAGAAATCACGGAGAAACAAGACTAGTCGCCACCACTGAAATAGCGAAACCCCGGAGCGAGCTAGCACTGATGAAGACCGAGATCGAAGCCCTCAAGAAAGACAAAGCAGAGACCGACCGAAAAAGAACCGAGGAAAGAGACGAAATATCCACCCTCCGAGGCATCCTGCAAGAAGTGCTAGAAAATCCGAAGCTACTGAAAGTAGGGGTGACCGACTTAACAGATTTTAAGGTAAACGCAATGGCCCTGCTAGCTGAAACCAAGAAGCAGAGCAAACAAAACGCAGCGGAGGAGACCAGACGCGCAGAACAGCAGAATACAATCACCTCACTCCTATCCGATGTCGCCAGTCTCAAGAAAGATTTAACAGAAACCGCAGAAAAGCTAACGAGATCAAGCGACGAATGCACCAAACTGAGAACAGCAATCCAAGCAACAAGCAAAACCGTCAACGGCATAGTAAAAGCCAAGAAAGAAAAGGAAAGGAAAAAGCAGGAGATGATTGAAACCTACGAGAGCATGTGGAGAGAAGAAGAAGAACAAGAAAAGGCAGCAGCAAAAGCCCAGGAGGAGGAAGACAGAATAGCAATGCAGGCAGCAGACAAAGAAGAAGCAAAGATACTGGCAGCAGAAAACCTAGCCAAACAAACGAAAGCCAAAGAAGCGCTCAAGAAAGTAACCGCCAGCAAACCGTTTACATTCGAGTACAAACGGCCCACCTACTACGACAGCCGATAAACAAGCCGCCATGACAGCTGGACAAACCCCGCCCACCAGCCGGAGAGACCTGACAGCCCACAACCAGACGACACGATGTCCGCCGCCAAAGCCACTCCCACCTCTACCCGATCCAGGCCGTCCAAAGGCTATGGTCCGCCCTTTTTAGGGCAGACCGAGATCCCTTACCTCACCCTGACAACAGCAACAAAACCTCAGGCGTAATACGATCGCCGCACAGAAACGACAATAACTGGAGAACAAACTCCAGGCAACAAAACACCGCTTCGATATAACCAACGCTCAGTATAGGAGCCGGTTGAAAGAGGCAAGAAGTTTTTCGTTTTTTTTCCAACACCAGTTACCAACGCCTACGGGGCAGTCCCCCATAGGCTACTGTGGCGAGCCCTTCGCATGTTTCACATACCGGCACAGATCAATCAAATGGTCGAGCAATATTTCTCCAAGTTCGCTTTGCGCTTCTCTATCTCGACGTTTACCACGAGGTGGACTGCGTTGCAGATTGGGATAGCTATGGGGTGTACGATCTCACCTATACTGTTTGTCATGGCAATGCAGATCATGTTAGACGGGGCGGCCGGCTAGGGACAGGGCCTTCAAATTGGGGACCACTGGATGCCACCATTACGTGCCTTTATGGATGACACGACTATTATAACGGGCAGCGAGGAGTCTGCCCGCACGATCCTGGAAAGATTGGACGCGGTGGTCCAATGGAGCGGTATGCAGTTCAAACCGCAGACGTCTGTCAATCAATAAGGGTCGGGTGGTGGCAACCAGTTTTACGGTGGCAAGGAACAAGATCCCCACGGTTCTGGAGGAACCGGTGAAGAGTCTCGGTCGCGTTTACGATTCGAAGTTATCTGATAGAGCAGAGGTCCGGCGAATACACGAGTCACTGGCTACAGGCCTGCTCGCGATCGAGCGATGCAGGCTGGTCGGAAAATTCAAGGTATGGTGTCTCCAATTCATGTTGATTCCGAAACTCCTATGGCCACTGTCAGTCTTCGAGGTGACGATGACTGCAGTGGAAGCCATGGAGAAAAAAAATCAACACAGCCTTGAGAAAGTGGATTGTTGCACCGACGTGGCTCTGTATTGCAAACAGGCTAAGCTGGTACTTCCGTTCAAATCGATAACCGAAGAGTTTAAAGTCGGCAAGGTAAGACTCGCCATGCTTTTGCGCGAGTCTTCAGACCCAAATGTCATCGCTGTCCAGCCCGCTCTAAAGACTGGAACCAAGTGGAGAGTCCTCGATGCGATAGAATCTGCCCAGAATGCACTAAAATTGAGAGAGATAATGGGATACACACAAACCGACCGTCGAGGCCTAGGGCACGGGAAGGTCAATTGGTGGTCAAAGGCCTCAGCCAAAGAGCGCCGAGACATGGTAATACAAACGATGAAAGACAACGAAAACGAGGTTCGGGTCCAGAAAGCAGCCCAGCAGTCGCAGCAGGGCCATTGGGTCGGCCTGGAGAGCGCATTGCCAAGAAAACTCACATGGGGTGAGATCTGGCGGATGACCCTGCTGCGACTGAGCTTTATCGTTCGTTCGGCGTACGATGTATTACCGTCCGGTGTTAACATGGTTAAATGGTCTGCGACCAACGATCCGACTTGCCCGTTGTGCAAATCAAAGCAAACTCTTGAGCACGTCCTGTCCGCGTGCAGGAAAGCTCTAGGTCAAGGCCGATATACCACAACAAGGTGCTAAAAGAGTTAGCAGCCGTTGTCGACCAGGCTAGAATGAGGGCTAATGCCAGAGCCAGTTCTATTATCGTCCCCATTCGTTTCCTCAAGGCTGGGCAGGTTCCAAAAGGGAAGGTCAACCAAAACGCATTCGCTCCATCTGTGCTAGACTCTGCGAGGGACTGGTTACTGGCGGTTGATCTGCCAGGCCATGAACGGTACCCCGAGTTGATCCGTAAAACCGGCCTGCGACCGGACATCATTCTCCATTCTGCGCAAAAACGGCAGCTCATCCTGATTGAGTTGACTGTCCCGTTCGAGTCGCGTATGGAGGAGAATCATTTGTACAAGCTCGAGAAGTACAGTGATTTAGCAGCCGGTTTGAGGAGAAACGAGGCTTACACAGTACGGGTGTTTGCCGTCGAAGTGGGAGCGAGAGGCCTCGTTTCCACTTCGCTCTACAATGTGGTGAAAGAACTAGGATTGCGCGGTAATGAACGGAAACGAACACTAAAAAAACTGGGAGAGGCAGCCGAAAGGGCCTCTAGCTGGCTTTGGACGCAGCGCAACAACGTAGGGGACGGGCCTCGGTGAACTGGTCCGGGTGTCTAGTGGAAACGAGTTTCTCACCCCTTTGAAAGTCCATCGTGTCCGAATTGTCTGCCAGTGTTCCTCTGCCAACTGCTAATAAAAGTCCAACATGTGTCCGGTAAACCAAAGTAAGCTTGTCGCTCGGTCGTCCAGGCATGCTGACTGCTTTAATTAGGCTGCCGTGGCTGCTTCTTATCTCACAGTACCTTCTTCGAAACCACCAAGTCGTCTTGTCTCTGGCCGAAAGAACAACACCATCCGGTAATTCCGTGCAGCGGGGAACCAGCCCTGAGCTTCATGAACTCAGGAGGGCCCACCTCCGAATGCGTCTAGGAATCGTAGGCCGAAACTCGTGTCGACGAGGATAATTTCTACTGACGACTGGTAGATCCCCGCTGTACTTGCTCCCTGTGAGTTTATTCATATAGGACCGCCGCCAAAAGCCAGGGTGGAGCTTCAAAACAACGAAAAATTGCATCCCACCGGGGGACGACTGATGTTTGACTAATAATAATAATAATTATAGTAATAATAATAGTAATTATTAATATAAGCAAGTAAATGTTATCCCACCCGGACATCACACAGAGCGAATAAACATTCGATGACACAAAGGGCCACCATGCGAATGAGGATCACCCGTGAAGTCTCAAAATCAGCGTTCAGCCGTCAGGCTTTATTTCAGGCCCGGCTATATTTAGGGCCCAGGCAAAAAGAGATTGAGTATGAGTTTACAATAATAATAATAATAATAATAATAATAATAATAATAATAATAATAATATAAATAAATATACTAAGCACAACTGCCTTTCTGTATTTTGTGTGTTCATTTTAAGTCAATTGTTCACACCTCCCTTACCGTGACCAGTACATGGGTAAAATATTCTTCTTCTTCTTCAGCTATCTCTGGTCATGCGCATAATCCACTGTAGGCCATAAACTGGGATGTCTTTTCAAGGTCTCTTAGGTTTCCCCAAAGCTTAGTTGACAGTTCTACTGGGTGTTGCCATATGTTGCTCTGCAGCTCCGCCAGGAGAGGAGAGTCTTGCAGGACATGTTCTGGAGTCTGTTCAGAACGAATACACTGGCAGAGAGCTGTTTGGCTCATAACTAATTTATATTTGTGTTTATTCAGTCTGCAGTGTCCAGTACGTAAGCGAAAAACTGTGACTTGGTCTGTTCTGTTCAGGTGTTTCAGAAAATCTTTTTCGTAGCTATAACCAGTGTTGGTTTTCCAATCTGTTTCTGATTTTCTCTTAATGAGAGTTTTGACTTCTGGAAAAGATAGTGGCTGGTAGGTCTATGGTTTTTTACTGCCTTCTTTGGCTAAAACATCAGCGCTTTCATTGCCTTTGATGCCACAGTGACAACATAGCAAGTTCCTTTGTTAGACTTTGTAGTGTGCTGTCGGTGGGTTTGGTCTCAAGCGCCTGTGTGGCTGACAGTGAGTCAGTAAGAAAAACCATCCTGCCTGCGGTGATTTAAAGATTGTTCATATACTGTGCTGCCATCAATAGGGAGAGCTCTGCCTTGTAGTTAGAGCAAGTTTGTCCGGTGGGGGCTGCTAGAGACACAGTAGTGGCATCTGGGTGTTTTATGTAAACACCTGCACCACCATTCGTAATTGCTTCTTTTGCTGATCCATCCGTGTAGATTCTCATCCAGCTGTCCCGTGGGAACATGTTGAGGTGTTCCATTGTGAGTGCTTTCTTTACTAAAGTGGGCTCAGCATCTTTGTTTCCCAGGTTCGGGATGGATGTTGGCACATTGAGTGTCAATAATTCTGAGTCCCAGAGACCGAAAGATAGCTCTTCATGTGTACATTGTTGGTTAAGTAGTGAAGAGAATGACTTTCCAAATTCCTTAGTTAGATGGTTTAGGCCGGTGCGCTTTATTCGTTTTTTTTTGGGGGGGGGGGGGGGGGGGTGGGGGGGGGGGGGGGGGGGGGGGTCCTGGCTGCCAAATTTTTCGTGTAGCATTCTCTTCATTAAAATATTCAATTGCATTTATAGTTACAATGTGAAATATGTTTACTTATCCTAAGAGCCAAAATAACGCTGAAATGTTGAACAATGTATAGTTAGTAGTCAATAAGGTAATATGTTAGATATGTATTTGACTATCACCATCAACAATATCTTCATCTTCCACTTTTGCCATTAGATGTGGTTGCAAAATAATAGTAAAAGTCCAGATCTTCATGGCTCGCACGGCTCATCTCATTAAAGTCTTTAATGCTAGGGGACTGAGTGGTCTTGAGGCATGATGTCCGCCTCGAGTGCTGGAGGTCCAGGGTACAGACCCCGGTGAAGGCTGGATTGTTTTTACGTGGACTTCACGTGGAAATGTTCCCTTATTTCTGGATAGGAAGATCGGACTCCCGTTTGTATTGTTGCGCATGTAAAAATCCTTTGGCAATTGGAAATCGAAAAGAGAAACCTAACGGGGCTGCCCGGGCAAAATGTGGAGTTTAAAAATCTACACAAAGTATTTCAGGATCCTCGTTGGTGCTACGGAGATTATTTGGAGTCAGACATGAGTTAGAAGTAGAACGGAGCACTTATGGGCTACTACCTTTGTACCGTGATGCTGATACATTGCTGAAATCTAAACCTAGTCTTTAATGCTATAAATCCTTGTGCTCTAGGTGAAGTGTCTACCTTTATAGTTTTGTATCTAATAGGAAAATCCAATTCATTTCAGAAACATTAGGGCCATGTTAGGAACAACCTATGTTGCCCAAGTCTTCATGGGGACAACTGATTACGTCATGCTCGCTATAATGCTGCTGGTGTCTATGAGTATAGGCGTCTTCTTCGCAATATCAGGAAGAAAAAACACAACTAAGGTAAACAACTGTCTGGCTGGGGAAGCTGTAATAGGTTTCACAACTCTTGCTGCTATTTAAAATTGCTAAAATTCCAGAATAATTACTTTTCAACAGTTTAAACATGATTAGCTTAATTATCGCATTCCAATTCGTCCATTCTGAATACAGCTAAGCTCTTGGATTTTACCCGCATTGTGATGGTCCTTAATAATTAACACCGGGCTCTCAGATCTTCTACCTCTTCTGCCTTTTATATCGCAGTGGAGCATAGGTCTTCAGCAAACAGCTCTCGCCGTGTCCTTCTCATCTTTTTAACTTCACTCTCTTGCTCCCTTCGTCGTGTGTCTGAGTGTGTGTGTGCGTGCGTTTGTGTGCATGCGTTTGTGTGCATGCGTTTGTGTGTGTGCGTGTGCATGCGTTTGTGTGTGTGTGTGTGTGTGTGTGTGTGTGTGTGTGTCTGTCTGCCCTTCTTTTTCTATACCCATGTGGACTCCCAAGCAAAGATATTCTGGTTATGTTGTTCTGAACGTGTGTCCAACGCCGGCGTCTTTTCTTTACCTCTTTGTTTACTGGAGCTTGTTCAGTTCTTTCTCGAAGCTCACATCATGTGATTCTATCATACTGAATCATTCCAGCCATTCTCCGCATGCACCAGTTAATAACTGTTTGTAGCTTATTAGTAACTGTTTGGGATATTTTCAGTTTTTTTTTTTTTTTTTTTTTACTTACGCCTAGATCTAGCCAAATGAAACTGGAAATACAAATGTATCCTGTAAAATAAAAAAAAAAAAAAAGGGGGGGGGGGGGAGGAGGCGGGGCGAGTGATTTTGATCACATAACCGATTGCAGGCATATTGATTCACACAATATGTGGATCTAGCACAATTTACCAAATACCAATATATATATATATATATATATATATATATATATATATATATATATATATATATATATATATATATATATATATATAGAGAGAGAGAGAGAGAGAGAGAGAGAGAGAGAGGGTGTTCCTTCGCTTACAGTATTTACTATTTGAAAGGTCAGAACGTCTGTTTTCCCTCTCCGAGCTGCTACAGGCAGGTTTGACCACCCATGCCACTTGAAGAGTCACATCCTGTAAGACAATCCGTCCTCTCTGAGTTTCGGGACCCCACTGTGGGCACACATACACATACAGACACATACATACACATACATGCACACAAAGAATTGACCTTCCGCGACCTGATAAGAATGTCGTAACAGTCGACTATTTAAGGGTAGTTCTTTTGAAGCTGGAGTGTATCGGCGACGGGATCGCATACTGGCTGGCCGGTGGTCAGCTTAGCCGTCAGTAGGGGCAGTATTTGTGTCTGTCTCCTTTGATCGCAACAACACTGCAAGAGTGCTTATTCAGGACTACTTGCTGGCCTGCAAAGCTATAGCCATCTTGGATCTGTTCACGTTTCCAGGCTTACATACTTTCTCAGGCTGATCTAGCTAAGAGGGGTGTCATGTTGTTCTGCTTTCTTCGAAAAGAATCTCTCGTGTGACCTTAGCTGAGGCTGTGGGCAGGAGGGGGGACGGGGGGCGGGGGGGGGGGTGGTGGTTGGAGTCAGTTCTGCATGGTCTGGGGTCGTTGAAAGCTGTGTCGTTTTGTACTATAGAACACGCGACATCTGCGCTGATGTAATTGGAGGGAAGACAACGTGACACCCCTCCGATGTAGAAGAGTCTGAGAAAGTATGAAAGAAAGGTCAGGTAGTGTGTAGATGGGCCTGGAAACGTCAACAGGTCAGCCATTTTATGTGGCACACATAACCCAGTCACAATTATAACCTAAAGCTCCCCCTTCCCGATAGGGATGCTGATTAAACGGGACGATTTTTTCCCGATCGCGAAGCAGCACAGGACAGGAAGTTGGAGTGTATCTTCCAGAAGCGATAAACTAACAGTCTGTATACAAATAAGCCAGGGTGTAAAAACGGATGTGCACGAAAATCTCAGCTTCTGGAACAAGATCAAAGTCCAGAAGTGGATAACTAGCATTTCCCGCCGGTGAATACGAAGAAGAAGAAGAAGTAACATGATCTAACAAGGCAAGACCCAGTTATCATGGTTAATCTCCAGATAAGTTATCATAGGGTATCGACGACCGCTACATCAAGTGATATACCCTGCAGTCCTACGTGGGTGTCATCTTTAAACTCAAGCATATCTTTTGCGTTCACCCTTTAAAAAAAAAATTGACTGTCACGTTGTGTTATGGTTATCGACATCTGCAGCCTCATCCTAAAGCTCTCAAGGCCTTTATTTGTCGCCTTTTACGATATTCTTGTTAAGGGCAAATCATCTAATTCACAACCCCCTCCCTCACCCATTACCCCCCCCCCCCCCTCGCAATGATGTCTCGGAAGCTGAATTAGCTTCTAAATTATTCATAAAATTGAAACTATTTTTTTTAAAAGGCTGAATACCTCCTGGGAAGTCGTCGACTGGGGATGTTGCCTGTTTGTCTCTCGTTATTCGCCACATTCTCATCAGCCATTTCTCTGCTCGGGGTTCCAGCAGAGGTCTATACCTATGGGACTATGGTCTTCTACACTGGAGTGGCTATAGTGCTTGCCTATCTGACAGCTATAGTGACAATTGTACCATTGCTTCACCCACTGAAGGTTACCAGTGTGTATGAGGTAAGTCTATTGTACTTTCCCATGGATAATGAGGTAATTTTGGTTTATTAAATAATAATTTAAAAAAAAAAAGATTATGATTGAAGGGAGCATCGTCATTGCATCATGTTCAATCCCATTTGGTTGGGTTTTTATCTCTATCTCTCTTTCTCTCTCTCATACTTTCTTTCCTAATCTCTCTTTTTATTATTTTTTTTCCCTCTGCATAGCCTAGAGCCGTCTGCCGGGAGCGCCATACAGAGTACAAATCCCTAACTTCATCCCCAAGGATCTCGTTAACATAGCAAACTGTAATCCGAACAAAGCAGTTTTTTAAACGAAACCAGCGCCGTGAGAGCGCAGGGTGAAGTGCTTAACAATTTAGACATGGATGACTCCCTCTGCTTGGTTTTCATAGTGTGTGTAATAATATTCTTACATAGGGCTCGAAGTCTTTTACGCCGTTCGACTCTATCCTAAGTTGGCTCTCTGGCTAAGTCGATGCGAACGCCTCGTAATGCCGGGATGCCGGGGTCGATCCCAGCTACAGGCCATGCGCCTTGCGTTGGTTTCGACATTGGTATCAAGAAAGCCGACCGCCCAGAAGCAATAGCAAACTACTAGACGTAAATTTGCCTAGAAAAACCACAAAACAACCAGGGACTGTTGGGGTTGGTTCTGCAACTCTATCCTATCCTGTGTATTTGACATCATGTATGTAGCATCCATCGGAGTGGCAACGAAGAAGCTGATGCTTTAGCCATAGAAACAGGGTCCAACCACAAATCTACCATTACTAACCTTTCCAGAAGTCAAAACTTCACATAAAGAGACGGATAAACACAGGTTCGAAAACAAACACTCGATATAATGATAAAAATAATTTCTTCAAACATCGGAGTAAAATTAGCCAAGTAGCTATATCTCGCTTGCATTCTGAACATTGCAGACTTAAAAGAAATTTCACATAAATTAGTTATAAGCTAAATAGCTCTATGCATGTGTCATCGTGCTGAACAGAAAACAGAACATATATTGTAAGACTGTCTTCTTCTGGAAAAGCTGCGAAGCAGTAGATCTAACAACTAAAAAGTAAAAGATCCCCCCCCCCCCTTTTTTTTTTCCACGCCTTTAAAGCGTATCGGGTATTTGGGAAGTCCGCCCATAATTTTACAGAACATCGGTACTAGGTGGGTAATGCAGCATTACACAGGCCGTCCTTACTTCCCCAGGACAGCCATTTTGGTACCTATTTTAGGCTGGGTCGACCTGCGACGCCCCATACCATGATAATGAAACAGGCGCTGGACGACTGTTATATAAATTGGATTAGGCTTATTTAAGCGAGCTAAAAACCTGGCCAACTTGGGGTCAGGAAGTGATAAAACAGACGGGCGGGAGTGGTCAGTTTCGCTCTCTTAGGCCTCTGCTTTTCAGACGAGTAACATGTAGTTTTGATTTGTCAGTTGCGTTCAATGGTTTAGCGCAACGCGGGTTGAGGTGTGAAGGCAGAGATATGTTCCATTTGTTGTAGGGTATTTTCGAACACGTTGTGAATTTTAATGCATTATATTTTGTGAAGACCTTAGATTATGTTCAGTAAAATAAATAGATGTTGAATGTGATAATTATAGTTCCATTTGCATTTGCTTCAGATTAGGGCTTGTCGTTAGTGTGTGCGTAGTTTGTTTATTTGTTGCCTGGCTGATTAGATTTTACACAGAAGATCTCGTGTCTGGACTAAAATATATCTGTTTCTAGTCCCCAGATAACAAACTGTTTTTTTTTTTTTTTATCTTGGTACTTAGCGCTTCTCCAATCTAATACAAGTGGCGTCGTCGGCAGGATTGGTGGCCATGATGTGTATTGTGTCTAAGTCTAGTTAGTTCTGGTTATCCTAGCGATTTATAGTTTTATATTGGCTTTGAATGGCGCCCACGTATGTGGCTCTTTTATCGCAGATTTTGGGTATGGTATTTGTTGCTTTTCTAGTTCTCCGACAGTTATCGAGTTATTGTACTTTTTTCAGTTATTGTTAGAGAAGGTGGCTAGTAGTTTTCCTCGAGTAGGTGCGAATCTTGGATTTAGAAATAGCTAGCCGACCCAGTGGGGCAGATTCAGTTGAAACTCCTAAGCAAGATGGAGGAGAGCACTTGTGCGAGCAGTAACGTGCACAATGAAGGTAGTTCTCTGACCTCGGTGATGGAAGGGACCTGTTTGCCAGACAGACCAGGGTACAGTCGTGTCGTTATGTTACCAGAGCGCGTAAACATAACCCACTTTGATGGGACAGGAGGCCCCACTGTTACAAACGATTTTGTTCGACAAGTGAGAGCCGTGTTTAGAAATGAACGAACGTGTCCGGCAGACCAAATTGATGTAGTGCTCGATCACGTCACAGCGAGTGTCAGACAAGAGTTAAAGTTACATCAAATAGAGAATGCAAACGATAAGCTAGATATTATTCAACACGTGTATGGAGAGCATCGAAATGTCGTTGAACTAGAATTTGAGGTTTTTTCCCTACGGCACGGTGAGAATAACAAAATCCGTTGCTTTTCTCATCGTATACATGCGGCATTTGAGGCGATAATTACCGCACAGAGGAAAGAGAACATGACGCTATTTGATAGGTCGATCTTGAGAGATCAGTTTTTCTTGTGGTTAGTGTGTGCGTAGTTTGTTTATTTGTTGCCTGGCTGATTGGATTTTACACAGAAGATCTCGTGTCTGGACTAAAATATTTCTGTTTCTAGTCCCCACTATTTTCCTTTATTTTTATCTTGGTACTCCGTAGCAACTGCGAGGATCCTGAAATACTTTGGGTAGGGTTTTAACTCTAAATTTTGCCCAGGCAGCGCCATTAGGCTACTTTTTTTCAATTTCCAATTGCCAAGAGATTTTTTTTATGCGCAACAATACACACGGGTGTTCTTACTACCCAGGGGTTATTTGCGTATCCTTTACAAGACGTTGCAGAACCAACCCCAGCAGCCCCCGGCTGTTGTGTGGTTTCTCAAGGCAAATTTACGTCCAGTAGTTACTACCCAGTGACTAGGGGAAATTACCAGAAGTCCACGTGAAAAAATACCAGCCTTCTCCGAAACCTCCAGCACTCGAGACAGACGCCATGCTTCGAGACCACGCAGGCTCCCCTCACCCAATATGTGTTTGTGCGTGTGTGTATTTATATTCAGAGTGAACAAACAGTTCCACAACTTAGTTAGCAATTTTATGACCAAGAAATATTTATTTAATGTTTTCACACATACTCACACATATATTTATATATACACGTGCACAAATGTGTATGTGTGTGTATGTATGTATGTATGTATGTATGTATGTATGTATGTATGTATGTATGTTGAATATCAGGTAGGCCCCGAACATTAAGTATATTTAAAAAAAAAACGAATTCATTTTACAGTATCTGGAAATGAGGTTCCAGTGGCGTTTTATGAGGCTTCTGGGAACATTTATTGGAGTAGTTTCAAGTGTAAGTGAATTTGATTTTGTTGGGTTTTTTCATTGATTGTCGTCTCAATAAAGCGATTACCGTCTTCTCTCTGTGTGTGTTCGTGTTTGTGTGTGTTTGAACCTTCTGTAAACCCCAGCGAAAAGTTCTGGTTTTTCGCTCACTTCTCGAGTTTTGTTCCTGCAATTGAATATTACCGGCACATCCGTTTTACAGGTATGGTTTATTTGCATGCAGACTGCTGGTCGTTGCCTATTAGGTGGATGGTGCTCTCTGACTTTGAATGGATCGTCTCTTCTGTCTACTAAGGTCAGACTCTCGTAGGTGAACCTATTTCTAGGATGACGGCAGAGAGGGGTAGATAAGTCCCGAACCCTGATCCTGACCCACGTGTAGTCCTTTGTATTATCCTAGTGAAGCAACACAATAGAGTGTTTCAGAGCATTCTGAAGCAAACCAATCAAATAC
>CAJHNH020001620.1:130663-155362 GCA_905116865.2 Candidula unifasciata | reverse complement strand
ATATTTGTACACATGTTACTGTTAATTATTTTAACATACTTTCACTTGTTGTCTCCTGCAGGTTTCCTACATGACTATAGCCCTGCTGTCTCCAGCGCTGGCATTACAGACAGGTTAGTCATTACTCACTGTCAGTGTTTCTATGTATAGTGGCTTAAGCTGGACCGGTAGTTTTTTTTTGGCAAACGAAATTAGGATTAGGTCACAATTGAAAATCATCACAGAGGAATTTAAGTATAAAATGTGTGTGTGTTTGTTTGTCGGCCTGTGTGTGTGTCGGCCTGTGTGTGTGTGTGTGTCGGCCTGTGTGTGTGTGTATCCTTTACAGGCCGTTGCGAACAACATCAGAATCCTCGGGAATTGTTGGTTATAGTAGTGTGTGTGTATGTGTGTATGTGTCATTAAGTGTCTGTGTGTGTGACAGAGTATGTGTCTGATTGAGTGTTTGTGTGTATGACTGCGTGTGGCTGAGTATGTGTGATTGAGTGTGTGTGCGTGATTGCGTATGTGTGTGATTAAGTTTGTGTGTCTATGTGAGTTTTCTACTAGGCGATTTCACTCTCATTAGTTTGCCATTGCTTATTGAACCTTCTATGCTCCGCATTACTGTCGAAACGAACACTGAGTGGCCTGCTACTAAAATGGCTGCAGCGGAACGAACTGGGTCATCAGTAATGAATAAATTATATATTAAAAATCTTAGTAATTCATATGAACAATACAATACGTCCTGAAGATGGATAGTGCTGTATTAATAGTACTGTTATACCTATAGCTCAAGGGTGAAATAGTATCAAATATAATAATGAATCTGAAATTGTATAGGTAACTTAAGGTTTGCAAATGACATCGATGGGTTGGCCGGAGAAGAACAAGAGCTAATCAAGCTTTTAAATCTACTTGATGAAACATCAACCAAGTATGGCATGGAAATAAATGAAGGGAAAAAATGTAATGACTAATAATCCAGCTGGCAAAATTTCACCAATCTACGTTAAAGGCCATAAATTAAAACAAGTGACTGATTTCAAACATTTAAGATCAATTTTAAGTAACTTGGAGTCAAGACCAGAAATCCTGTCTATGATTGCCCGAATATCAGCCCTTGCCAGGCAGCAAACATTATGGAGATTCAAAAACATGTCATGCAAAACTAGATTCGATTGCTCAGAGCACTAGCTATTAGTTCATTTACATATGGCTGTGAAACGTGGACCTTAACAGCTGAACTTGAAAGAAAGATACAAGCATAAGAAATGCGATGTTTCAGAAAAATTCTTGGCATATCATACAGAGACCACATTAGAAACGAAGAGGTTCGCCTTAAAATTATACAGCCCATTGGCAACTATGAACCTTTTTTAAATACAGTGAAAAGACGAAAATGCAATGACAAGGACACGTAATAAGATCTAAAGGCCTCTCAAAAACAATACTTCAGTGCTCAGTGGAGGGAAAGAGGAGAAGAGGCAGACCAAGAAAGACCTGCTTACAGAACCTGACTGACTGGACAGGCCTCAGGCAATGAAACCATGGAGTCCATCGCAACTGACCGCCAAAGGTGGAGAGAGCTGATCACACAGTCAACAGAAACCGGTGACCCAACGACACGTAGTGTTACTTGATGATGATGAAGATGATGATGATAGGTAACCTAAAGGTAAATTCAAGGTTATTGTCGAAAAAAAAGGTGTCGGTATTCACTACAAAGTAAATATTACAGTAGAGGTGGGAAAAATAATGCCTTTTCAGTGTTCTGGTTCTGCATTCCGCATAAAATAAAAGTTCCCGATACAATGTCTTTTTGAATGAGCTAGTACCTTACCATATGTGGGAGCAGCCAAGATGTTTGAAAGAGGTTGGAGCCCGAAGACAACTTATCACAGATATCAGAAGAAGACAGTCATCATTTTCCGGCCATGCTATGAGAAGAGGGAAAGTGGAACATGTTGTGACCACTGGAAAGATCTGTGGAAGGAGGGATAGAGAAAGATAACGAGAGAATTTTCATGACAGTCTTGTTGGATGGCATCGAGGTGTGTCAAACACACGAACTGATACATTCTGCAGCAGATCGCGGAATGTGGAGAGGCATGATCACCCACGCCAGTCGGCAAGGCACCTGATTATGATGATGACCTCACTATACCTTTGACATATTTTGTATTGATGTGTGTAAGTTACAGGTAGTTTCTTAAATAGTTTCGGCAATGGAAATATATTTTTTATTTATTCTAAGCGGTTGACTTGCCTCTGTGGATGTCCATCGTGTTGGTAGGAACGGTAGGAACAGTGTACACTGCAATAGTAAGTTTGTATATCTGTATGTGAGTGTCTCTAAAAACAACGTCGCTTATATTGGAAGGGTGAAGGGTCTAAGACATATTTAAAGGCGAAAGGGGATTTCAACGTTCCTTATGCCTTGTTCAAGTAAATAATAATAATAATAATCATAATGATAAGGCGCTGAAGGACAAAGATATTATAAAACACATGTACGTGTTTTTTTTTTTTTTGTGCTTGCAATAAAACTCAGGAAAAATATCAGTACTGCAACAAATTTGCAGACCAACATTTCGACCTTTTGTTAGTAACATCAGAAATCTGTATACAGTACATGAGTGCCTAGCCCACTCAGATGAGGACACATAATTGGTCTGGTATGTTAGTTCATTATTATCACAAGCACGTACTTTTTGTATTCCTAATAAATAAGCTTAACTGCTTGAGATAAATCTTAACTGCTTGAGATCTTCTGTGTTCCACACTGACAGTTGTCAGCATTTTCTAACTGTCGATCTAGACTGCTAATACAGTGTCATTGAGAATGACTGCCAGTTTTTGCAACTGTTATTATCAAAGAAACCAAGTACCAGACCTTGCATACGGGTATGGGTCATGGCCAAACTCTGAGGTACTGGAAAGAGCAGGTATTACAAACCACACCTTTTATATGCCTTCATGGCTGTCAGTCCAATGACTTCTCAAAGCGCATTATAATACGATCGCCTAGAATGACGGAAACGTGCCAGTCAATCAGTTAATCAATCAAACAATCAATTGATTTGTGGCCAATAATAACAGCTCTCCAATGATGAAGATGATGATGAAAAAGAAACATAAGCTCTTAAATTCGCACAGTCGCTGGTGTCGTTAATTGTTATGGGCATTAAAGACAGTCAGTATAATATTGATCTCAATACTCATCGATTGTCGACTGTCTATTAAAAAAACACACACACACACAAAAAAAACAGGGAAGTTGGAATATCATTATTTGTCACATACGCCGAGAAGCGGAAAGGCGAATTTTTTACTCAATTATTTGAAAAACAGTTTTTGTATGTTGTTTTAATTGTTCAACTTATATGAATACTGAACTGTTAGGACTTAAGAAATCGGTGTTTAGTTCAAAGCCTACACAGTAGTAGAAAACAAACAATTCTACTATTTGCCGATTTTCAAGCCTGCAGCTTTCTCTTTTTATCTTCTTTTACCCCACAAGGACATAACACAAGCGATAAACACCCGATGACACAAAGTGCCACCGTGTGGATGAGGACCACCCGTGGAGAGGTCCCAGAAACCGCGTTCAGCCTATTAGACCATATTTATGGCTGGGCTATATTGCGGCCCCTGGCAAGAGCCAGAGTAGAGCTTCAAATAACGAAAAATAACATCTCACAAGGAGATGACTAGACTATTGGTAACGCCGGCACCTAGGGGCACCAAGAATATAAACGGATTATAGCACGTCACAGACTCGGTCAGAATGTTGTCCCAACTGTTTTACAAAAAATGAGAGACATTTATCAGTAATGACTAATTACCAAAGCAATGAAAATGTCAGACTGTTAGTGCATGCTTGTATCAACATTATCCTTTGTTTTAGTTATTGTTTTAGCTGCGCATTTGTCATCAGGGTGGTATCAAAAGTGTTGTCTGGACAGATGTCTTTCAGACCGTTATCATATTTGGTGGAATCGTTGTCATTCTCCTCAAGGTAAGTAGACCTAGAGTTAATGTTCTTTACAGATCTCTACAGTCATAAGTTAGGAAATGTAAAGGACCCATCTAACCCCTGGTGCTTTGGGCATGTGGCGCTAAACCTGTATTTGTATTATATTTCTTCAAATTTTATATCATTTTATCTTGTTTATTATATATAATTTTATTAATTTGATAATTTAACTTGTGCATATTTCTCCCCGTTCTGTCCCCCCCCCCCCCCCAAACGCCTTCTTACTTATTTCGTTTCGTAATACAAATGTCCGTATATTTGTTTCTATTACTTATTTCTTGGTTTTATTTTGACCTCGGTTGTTTATAAGCTTTGTTTTTCAGCAACAGTTTGTGTTGCATTTAGTACTTTGTTGATGAAGACTTTTGTTGAAATGTTCGGTTGTATTTGTGGTGCCTTTTTCATTACCTCCGTGGAACTTTCTAGTCACATTTTATGTTGTATTTACTACTTCTTGCCATATTTGTACATACCAGTCAGACTCAATAGGTGATAATGGCTGCTTTAATTCCCTTGACACTCTATGCCACCTACTGCATGCAGAGTCAAACTAGATGTCCAGGCAATTAGTTAAGGTTTGGGGCATGTGCGTATGATAATAGGAATAAACTCACAGGGAGCAAGTACAGCAGGGATCTACCAGTCGTCAGTAGAAATTATCCTCGTCGACAAGTGTTTCGGCCCACGATTACTAGACACTTTCGGAGGTGGGCCCACATGAGTTCATGAAGCTCAGGGCTGGTACCCTGCTGCACGAAATTACCAGATGGTGTTTTTCTTTCGGATAGAGACAAGACGACTTGGTGGTTTGCAGAAGGTACTGTGAGATAAGAAGTCGTCGCGGCAGCCTAATTAAAGCAGTCATCATACATGTACGACCGAGCGACAAGCTTACGATTGGTTTACCGGACACATGTTGGACTTTATTAGCAGGTGGCAGAGGATCACTGGCAGACAATTCGGACACGATGGACTTTCAAGGGGTGAGAAACCCTTTTCCGCTAGACACCCGGACGAGCTCACCAAGGCCCGTCCCCTACGTTGTTGCGTTGCGTCCAAAGCCAGCTCTAGGCCCTTTCGGCTACCTCGCCCAGTTTTTTTAGTGTTCGTTTCTGTTCATTACCGCGCAATCCTAGTTCTTTAACCACATTGTAGAGCGAAGTGGAAACGAGGCCTCTCGCTCCCACTTCGACGGCAAAGACCCGTACTGTGTACGCCTCGTTTCTCTTCAGACCGGCTGCTAAATCACTGTATTTCTCGAGCTTATACGTGTGATTCTCTTCCATACGCGACTCATACGGGACGGCCAACTCAATCAGGATGAGCTGCCGTTTTTGCGCAGAGTGGAGAACTATGTCAGGTCGCAGGCCGGTCTTCCGGATCAACTCGGGGTACCTTTCATGGCCCGGCAGATCAACCGCCAGTAACCAGTCCCTCGCAGAGTCTAGCACAGATGGAGCGAATGCGTTTTGGTTGACCTTACCTTTTGGAACCTGTCCAGCCTTGAGGAAAGAATGGGGACGATGGTAGAACTGGCTCTGGCGTTAGCCCCCATTCTAGCCTGGTCAACAACGGCTGCTAAATCTTTTAGCACCTTGTTGTGTCGTCAGGTATATCAGCATTGACCTAGGGCTTTCCTGCACACGGACAGGACGTGTTCAAGAGTCTGCTTCGCTTTACACAACGGGCAAGTCGGATCGTTAGTCGCAGACCATTTAACCATGTTAACACCGGACGGTAATACATCGTACGCCGAACGAACGATAAAGCTCAGTCGCAGCGGGGTCATCCGCCAGATCTCACCCCATGTGAGTATTCTTGGCAATGCGCTCTCCAGGCTGACCCAATGGCCCTGCTGCGACTGCTGGGCTGCTTTCTGAACGCGAACCTCGTTTTCGTTGTCCCTCACCATTTGTATTACCATGTCTTGGCGCTCTTTGGCTGAGGCCTTTGACCACCAATTGACCTTCCCGTGCCCTAGGCCCGACGGTCGGTTTGAGTGTATCCCATTATCTCCTTAAATTTTAGTGCATTCTGGGCAGATTCTATCGCATCGAGGACTCTCCACTTCTGGCCAGTCTTTAGAGCGGGCTGGACAGCGATGACATTTGGGTCTGAAGACTCGCGCAAGAGCATGGCGAGTCTTACTTTGCCAACTTTACACTCTTCGGTTATCGATTTGAACGGGAGTACCAGCTTAGCCTGCTTGCAATACAGAGCCACGTCGGTCAGACAAAGCGGTGCACCAATCCACTTTCTCAAGGCTGTGTTGATTTTCCTCTCCATGGTTTCCACTGCAGTCATCGTCACCTCGTAGACTAACAGTGGAACTAGGAGCTTTGGAATCAACATGAATTGGAGACACCATACCTTGAATTCCCCGACCAGCCTGCAACGCTCGATCGCGAGCAGGCCTGTAGCCAATGACTCGTTTATTCGCCGGACCTCCGCTCTATCAGATAACTTCAAATCGTAAACGCGACCGAGGCTCTTCGCCGGTTCATCCAGAACCGTGGGGATCTTGTTCCTTGCCACCGTAAAACTGGTTGCCGACACCTTGCCCTTAAGGATTGACAGACTCCTCGACTTCTACGGTTTGAACTGCATACCGCTCCATTGGACCACCGCGTCCAATCTTTTCAGGATCGTGCGGGCAGACTCCTCGCTGCCCGTTATTATAGTCGTGTCATCCATAAATGCGCGTTGTGGCGGCATCCAGTGATCCCCTATTTGAAGGCCCAGTCCGTAGCCGGCCGCCCCGTCTAACATGATCTGCATGGCCATGACAAACAGTATAGGTGAGATCGTACACCCCATAGCTATCCCAATCTGCAACTCAGTCCACCTCGTGGTAAACGTCGAGGTAGAGAAGCGCAAAGCGAACTTGGAGAAATATTGCTCGATCATTTGATTGATCTGTGCCGGTACGTGAAACATGCGAAGGGCTCGCCACAGTAGCCTATGGGGGACTGCCCCGTAGGCGTTGGCTAAGTCCAACCATATCACGTGCAATTGTGTTCTCTCATGCTTGGCTCTCTGGATAGCCTCCCAAATCATGGTCGCGTGTTCAAGGCACCCAGGAACGCCTGGAATAACACCCTTCTGAACACTCGTATCGATGCACTTGTCTGCCATCAGATACTGTGTGAGCCGGCGAGCCATGACCGAGAAGAATATCTTACCCTCGACATTCAACAGCGAGATGGGCCTGAATTGGGACATTCAACAGCGAGATGGGCCTGAATTGGGAAAGACTCTTCGAGTCCTGCTCTTTGGGAATGTAGACCCCATTTGCCTTTGACCACTCTGGACATATGTGATTGCGGATCCACGCTTGTCTCAACAAGACGTGAAGCATTTTTAGGATTTTCGGGCAGCGCTTGTAAAAAACGTACGGAACACCGTTCGGACCTGGGGCAGACTTGCCGCTGGCCTTTTTCACAACTTCCTCAACCTCAGACCAAAGGTGAGGTATCATTTTAAATGGTACCTTCGGCACCGAAGGCTGCTTGATTCCGCTAAGGATCTCTGGATTGTCATCGAGAGGCTCTCTCCTCTTTTTTTCGGAGTACATCTTGCGTAGATGTGACTCAAGTTCTTCCTGACTGACAACCAGAGTCCCAGACTTCGGTTGCTCGAATAGACCTCAGGCAAACTGATACGGGTCCCTAAAGAATTTCTCTCGCTCCCTTTTGGTTCTCCGTCTGTTGGCACAGAAACGCTCAGCGCGACAGAGGGCACTGTGTCTGTTCTTTAAATGCAACCAGACTTCGTACAGCCCCTCCCGTTCGCTACCTGTAGCGGCTTTGAACCGTTTTCTGAGGGCATTCTTGTCTGCCCGACACTTCAGAATGTCCCTCTGCCTCCTGCTAGTATTCTGCTTGGCACCCGGCTGTGAATTCTGCACTGTCCCGAACTCGCGGGAGCAGTGTTCATATATAACATCACCAACTTTTGTAAGCTTGTCGCCTAACGACTTCTTGCTTAAATCTTGTTTAAGTACCTCACATAATGTAGCCTTCAACTTACACCACACCACCTTATCGCTCGCAGGTGGAAACCTGATCTTGGAACACACTTCCTCAGAAATCATCAAAGGTGCTCCTCTGCAGTAAAACCAAATAGAGCTCAACCTATCTCACAGGGTCTCCGTGGTAAGGCGGCTATGCCGTTTGCCTTGACCTCTTAAGGTCATGGTTTCATTTTACTCCAGCATGGCTTCAGTTCACGAGTGCAGTTTTTAAGGAGATCACTGAGGATCGTCGTCGGAGCTACAATGTTCTGTTTTGTGCGACGCTTGCAGCAGGCCGTCAGCTAGATGTTCTAAAGAGATACAGAGACAGAGAGAGAGTGAGAGAGAGAGAGAGAGAGAGAGAGAGAGAAAGAGAAAGAGAGAGAGAATATATATAAAACGGAACGACAAGTAGATTAGCAAGCTTCGCGATATAATAAATGCAAAAGAAAAGTCAACGCTGCGACCACAGAGCCTTCATCATCACCTACATAAATCAAACAAACCCACATAAATACACAAAATCACTTAACGGAGTTATCCCAAAGCAGCCATGGTATGTCTTGCCAGCGGAAACAACTTTACAGTACACTTTATAAAAGACTATAAAATATACATGTTCGCTCTTTTTAATTAAAAATGCCAACATTGATAAGGGAACATATGGAGAACTTCTGGCCCGCTGAATGTATACAAGAATTCCCAAATTCTTCTGGTCTGAACCTGCCAAAGCAACTGTAGTTCAATGTTTGCTCAGATATTGCAACAAGTCCAACATGTGTCCGGTAAACCAATCTGCTTTAATTATGCTACCCAAACGACTTCTTATCTCACAGTACCTTTCGCAAAAGCACCAATTCGTCGTGTCCCTGTCCGAATAACATCCGGTAATACGTGCGGAAGGAGAAACCAACCCTGAGCCTCATGAACTCAGGTGGGCCCACTCTCTGAAAATGTCTAGGAGCTCGTGGGCCGAAACATTTGTCGACGAGAAATTACTTCTACTGATGATTGGTAGACTCCTGCTGTACATGCTCCCCTGTGGAGTTTATTCTTATTGCAGAACAATTTAAAAATTGATCTTCGTATGTTGAATCGACATTACAGCGCTCGCGACACACCCACATAAGCTATCCGTCCCCCTTTTCAGCAGCAAGCGAAGAGTTCCAATTCCAACCACACCAGTAACTGTCTGACTGTAAGTCCGTCTCGCCTTTCCGCTAAGTATTGAACGTCGGCCAGATCTCCTTGTAACTACCCGCAGCGCTATTCTCCCCAGACCGTAATGATCTGTCTGTGCCTCTGCACTGTTTAATCGCCACCAAAGAGCCCTCACAATATCCAGCTTGTCATACACCAGTTCACCATCAAGCGGTGCAGGACCGGCCAGTCTATATGCCTGCCCATTTCCCAGCACACCGTCATAGCCTTGAGAAAATATCCCAAGGATGTTAACTACCCGGGACCTCTGAAGGTATGCTTGCCACTTGATCTTCGTATAAGGCTCGCAAATAATATTTCAAATAACGTATTGACCCTTGGCAGAAAGGAAAATGTTTTTCAAC
This sequence comes from Candidula unifasciata, assembly GCA_905116865.2. Lineage (NCBI taxonomy): Eukaryota > Metazoa > Mollusca > Gastropoda > Stylommatophora > Geomitridae > Candidula > Candidula unifasciata. Next base: position 145,764 of record CAJHNH020001620.1, on the reverse strand, counting down.
ACTGGTCCCTCTCCCCCCCCCCCCTGTTTTTTCCCACACACGCACTAGATATATTTGATCCTACTATAACTCATCCTATTGACATTTTGTAGTTTGATCAAATCGTCTGTTTTCACAGAATTGCACAGAACAGACTTAAACGATAAAAATACCAACAGATACTGCTACTACTACTACTACTACTACTACTACTACTACTAATACTACTACTACTACTACTACTACTACTACTACTACTACTACTACTACTACTACTACTACTACTACTACTACTACTACTACTACTACTACTACTGCTGCTGCTGCTACTGCTGCTACTACTACTGTTACTACCACCACTACCGCCACTAATACTGTTGCTGTTCGTCCATCACAAAGATGATGACCAATCCTTCCATCCATTGGTGACTGGGTTGTGTTTTGTGAATGCGCAGATGGCTGATAAGGCCAGTTATAACACTGAAAGTTCTTGAGCAATGTGGAGAGGGAATAGAAACTTTTCATCTCTTTTGTAATCTGCTTCAGTGTCTTTCCTGGCGTGTCTTTTCTGAATTGGTGCTGCACTTCTAGCAGCTTCGTGGGCCAGACGGACGTTTAATCATAATGCTACTGGCTCCATTAGTATCGGAACTTTTCGCCGGCTGCTGAAAATGGGGACGGAGCCCTGAGTGCTGTGATGTCGGTTCTTGAATCAAATCAAATCAATCAAATCAAGCAGGTACCATTCAACACTGTGTGGAGCGGACTAGGAATTCTGCTGATATGCATTACTTCAGTTTTGTAGTAATTTTTTAAATGTTATATCTTCTGCATGTTGAACTTAGCCTGTTCAAATGTACTTGAAGTCTACTTCCCTCATTGTAGAACAGGCATTGATCGTCTGCAAATAGTAGGTTATTTATTGTGAGCGGAAGATAGAGAAGGGCTGGGTCCGAAGGCAGTGGTTGGTGGCTCTACACAGTTCACGGCTGACAAGGATTGGTTTTCTTTTCGTGCCAGGAAATGTGAGGGTACAAGGAAAGGAGCAAGCTGATAGACTTACACGTAAGGCTACTGTGAAAGCCGGACAAGCCTTGGACCAGGCTGATATACTAAATGCTCTAAGAGAGTTAAGACGTTTGCATGGACCAACTGAGAACTGTGAATCTGCAACCATGGTCAGAATGCAAAAAAACAAAATGTTAGACGGGGTGTCTCCAAACAACAACACTACGCGGGTAGCCAAAGAATAATAATAAATCAACTCTGAACAGGTCGTTAGCCGTTACACGCTGTGGGATTTACTAAGGAGGGGATCCGAGCACTTATGGACTGAGTGGTTTGAAGTGCAATGAGGATAATCTGTCGACTAACTAACTTGTGTGTGGATCTAATTCTTCCTCGGAATGTATAGTTCCTCATTTTCTAGATTTTCTAGGTCGACTGCTTTAAAGCTAGCTCCTACATTGAACAGATGTCCATTAATTAAACATATGTTTCATTAGTCGACTGTGCACTTAATAATTATCGTCAATTCCGTCTGCTCCACAATTTTAAATTAACTGCTTAAGACCACATTCCATTGCACTGTTATTTACATACTTTTGTGTACATTATAGGGATCTGTGGATGTCGGTGGCATGAGAACCGTTTTTCGAACAGCTTCGGATAATGGAAGGATAATTACTTTTGAGTGAGTAAATTATTTCAGCGTCATTACGCATTCAGACTTGTAGGGAATGGGAAGAAAAAATCTTAAAAATGTTCGAAGGGAATTTAGGGGAAAGTGGTGGGGAGAAAGGGGGGGGGGGGGGTTTGAGGGTTTAAAATACTTGATAAGAAAATTATTTTTCTTTGTTAGGGGAAGGAAGACCGCTTCGTTCACTTACAATTTTGTGTGTGTTTGGGTGGGAGGGGGAGGGAAGGTGCTTAAGGATTCTGAACCTGAGGTTTCGGCACCTATGCTGAACAATGCAGACAATATCATATAGCTGTAAATTTTTGACAATATAGTATTGTTTCTAGAAACCTATGGATGCGAGAGTTGGAAAGCAGCAGAAGCTCTAGAAAAAAAAAATAGAAAATTTTGAGAACAGATGTCTCAGAAGAATGAGGAATTTCCACTTAACAGATTTTAGATCGAATACGCAAATAAGGCAAGAGACCAAGCAAGATCATGTATTTAATTTTATAAGAAAGCGCCGCTGGAATTACATTGGCCATGCACTCAGATCGATAGGACAAGACACTCCAAACAAGCCCTCATGTGGACACTGGAAGGGAAAAGAAAACGAGAAAGACCAAGAGAGACCCTACAAAAGAACCATCATGAGAGAAGGCTTAAGAATGGTCATAATGAAAATCCAAGACTTAAAACAGGTGGCAACGAACCGCAAAACATGGAGAGCTATGACCTCTGCCCTATGCCCCGCCATGCCCGTCTCTCTAGCGTAGTTGGCTAAACCGGATTGCGTAGTGAGCGGGTGACGAACTCCTTGTGGTCCGGTTTCACTCCCGGGGTGGGCAAAAAAGCCACATTTCTCCCAGATTTACGGTTTTTAAAATGGAATCAAGGCCGAAAGGTTGCGATATCCATATTACCGATCCTAAGGGTTAACAACTCATGGCTTCAGGATACTAAAAACAAAAAACAAAAATGCCCTGCCATAGGCTCAAGAGGAAAGACTAATTACATTGTTTCTTGTTTGTTTATCGAAAGCAAAGACCAGTAATCAGGTAATCGCACATCCAAACGCTCCACCCTTTAGTTGCTCCGTTGTCGTGCCAGAAAAAAAAAAAAAAAAAGAATAACGAGAGCTGTCCTTGAAAAATAAAATGACACAGACCTCAGTCTCAGCAAAGCAAGTAGCATACACACGCATTAAATGCACAAGGCAATAGTTAGAAGTTACATGATTTACAGTCAGGCACTAGAAAGGCGGTTCGTTTTAGGTGGAAGGATCGGTGACAACAAAGCAATAGCTGCTTTCAAAAAAAAAAAAAAAGTTACAAGGTACCATCTTTTCTGTGAAAACACGCCATCGTCATCTTCCGAACCTGCAGTTTGCAACAGAAACCACACTGGGTACAGTTCGATAGTTTAGTTGCGTATCCTTTGCAGGACGTTGCAGAACCAACCCCAACAGCACGTGGCTGTTGTGTGGTTTTTCTAGGCAAATTTACGTCCAGTAGTTTGCCATTGCTCATGGACGGTCGGCTTTCTTGATACCAGTCGAAACCAACGTAAGGCGCATGGTACGCAGCTAGTATCGAACCTAGCATGCCTGCAATACGAAGCGTTCACATCGACGTAGCCACAGAGCCGACACAGTTCGATAAGCACTCCAAAATAAATTTGCAGCTCACAGTGTCACGTCCAGCACTCAGTTCAGTAGTTTTGCGATGTATACATTAGGCTCATATATGGGAAAGGGGGATGCAGTAGTCAACATATGTCAGAAACAAACATGAAAAAAAAGAAGTATTTTCATCTATCAACCATTTTGGACTAGAAGATGAGAGATAAGGAGTTGAAAGACAAGTAATATAACCCACTACTAGAATGTCGTTAGGATTTGATTTAGCTTGAAAATAGTTAACTCATCTCGTAATCAACAACACAAATTAAAACACAACAGCCAACAATCACTTTTTTGTTTTGTTTTATGACCTACTTTATCTTTTGTACGATAACAGTATAAACCCGGATCCCCGTGTCCGCCACACTGTGTGGGGGCTGGTCTTCAGTGGAGCGGTCAACAGCCTGGGTTTTCTATTCTCACAGTCCAGTGTACAGCGAATTGTCTCCATCAGATACGAAAAACATGCCCGAATGTAAGTTACTATGAAACTTTTGTATGTGTTCTCTTTTCTTTTCTTCTTGGGAGTAAGAAACAGTGCGGAGCCACAAATAGTTCATTACGGTCTGAGAAGAATGGCGCTACGGGGAGTTACCAGGGGATCTGGCCTACATTTAGCACTTGATAGAAAGGTGAGACAGATGTACAATCAGACAGTTAAAGATGTCACCGGAATTGGAAATTTTCGCTTTGCTGCTGAAGATATGGAAGGAGCGCTTATGATAGTATTCCGAGTTCTATAATGTCAATTCTTAATTCATCATTTTTTTTTACCTGCCAGTCTTTGTTTGGTTGTGCGTTTGTTTGTTTATTAATTGTACTTCATAGTCAAGTGTTATAAATGTGGAATATGCATCGTAAAAATATAAATTCTCCTGTTTCTAATAATTGATTTATACTGCTTAAGATGCTCTTCATGAGAAAGAAACGAGACCAAAGGCCAGTGCACTTATATATCAACTTAAACTGCTTTTAAGGCAGCCATAAATAAGTTTGAGCACATAAAAACAGATTACAAACATCATATTAAAACCAGGACTATGCTTCCTGTGCAAAACTTGGACATTATCAAAGGCTCCCTTATCTAAAATTGGCACACGTGAGATGAGATGTTTGAGAAAAGCCGCCAGCTTAACTACCCGAGACCGCATGAGAGATGAAACTGTCAGACTATGGAACACCTTGCACCAAACCAACCGCGAAGCAGAAGATCCAAATGTTTAATCATCTGGATAGAATTTGCCCACAATACAGCCTCTTTACACGAAGGTCTAACATGAGAAAAAAGTAAGCGCTGAAAGTAAAGATGGACTGATGGCATTACAGACAGTAGACATCAATTGGGAATTACAGTAATCAGTGCTATACATCAAAGGATGAACCACACAACTCCTAACAACGCTTATCACAAAAAGGGAAAGTGGAGGAAGACAATTATGTTTATTCTGTTACTGTCAATTGTTTTTGGTTGCCCTAGTCACTAGTTCATTTCTGTTTGTCAACTGTACATATAATAATCTTGAGACAGCGTTTTTCTAGGCTCTATGGGAAACGAGAGCATTTAGCCACAGTATCACAACATGAAGGCTGATTTAAAATGTCGGTTGTGTGCCCAGTTCAGGAGTGTCGTTCTACCTCTCTTACACTAAAACTCTCCTGTTGTCACCACATATCCAGTTTCTCCATCGCGCGTTATGATCAAATAATATAGATTGTCTCCCTCTATTGTGAGTAACCAATTCTGTTGGTCATTTTATTTTCCTCACAACATCTTCAATGTGCATCTAATCTTTCTATGATGTTCTTATCGCTCGTCTACGAACTACATATGTGCAGCTTTTCTGTTTGTGTGTGCGTTTGTGTGTGTGTGTGTGTTTAATACTAATCAGCTTAGGCTCCGTGAACTTTTCTGTACATCCTCACTGGCTCTATAAGCTACTACGACCAACATTTCCCACCTGATTAGCGACCAGGTCACCAATTCGCTAGCCGGTAGACGACTTCGTCGTCGGTCGGGACAGTATTTGGGTCTGTCTCCTTTGTTTGCATTAACACTGCAAGAATCTTTTTCAGGGCTCCTGGTGTCGTGCAAAGCTAACTCAACTTATATCGCCTAAATAACATAGTCACAACTATAACCTAAGGCTTCCCCTTCGGGGATGCTGGTTGAACGTGACGATTTAAAAAAAAGTTAAGCACGGATCGTTTCTCACCTTAACTGACAAAGATAGGTTACATGAAGTATTATAAATCAAGCGAAATGCTTTTTATTCTTTTCTTGAGCGATTCTAAATATAACTTTAAAACAACTTTCATCTGCAATTATCAGAGAACATCAGTACTTAAAACGGTTACAGACATAATTGTGATAGCCGTTAAATATAAAAATGAACTATTTGACAGGTCCTTTGTGTTGTGCATGTTTCTGGCATCCACGTATCATGTGATCATGAGTTTCACTGGTCTAGTTCTCCTGGCGTATTTCGTGAGCATTCGGTGTGACCCCCTCAAGGCTGGATACATCAAGAACAGGAACCAGGTGAGATTAAATGAAGCTGAGCAGTAATGCTATCACAGCAATTGGGACATTTCTATAAGCGCACAGTCCCCATCTTCAGCAGTCATCGTAGAGATCCAATACCTAAATTATCAGTAACAGTCTAATCGTATGTCCTGAGTATTGAGTAGCTTATCAGATGGTCACTCTCCGCTACATCATTCTTTTCAGATTGTGATTGTATGTTTGTGCTTTCACACTGTCCGCGAGCTACAAAATCCCTTCACCATATCTAGCTTCTGATGCATCAATATCCACCAAAGTCCAGTCAGTCTGCAAATTTATTTCCCATTACACCTGAATTTCACGGAGAAAATACACAAAGGACTATAAGTAGCTGGGATCTCTGAAGTGAAGTTGCTACTATACAGGACGAAAAGCTGTCTCAACCATTCTCAACAAACTCTGTGAATTATTACAGTAACGATTATGTAACCCACCGACATTAGACTGCACGTTGCTATGTAACCGTCGGTTGCATTAAAATAACTGTATTTTGTGTGTGTGTGTTGAACGTGGTTCCTGGGTTGGAAAGCTGATGTGAGATTAAAGTTTGTGAGAATGAAGAAAACAAAATGGTGGGGGGGGGGGGGGGGGGGGGGGAGCGTGGTGTCCTTGAGCCTGCTATTTATGGTCGCATGGCTAGTGCTGTAGCCACAGCTTTACCGAATATTCGAAGTTGCGTCTCCCAAATGAGTGACCAGTGTTGTTAACTCAGCCATCTTCCCCCCCCCCTCCCCCCCCCCCCCCCCACACACACACTCATCGCAAAAGTCTTTACAGAAATGTTTATTTTTACAGAGGCGTGAAAAAACAACCAGCAATGGTAGGTACAGTTTTCGGAAAAAAAAGATATGTTGAAACATAGACGGTGCACCCTAGGGGGGGGGGGGGGGGGGGTTGAAACATCCTACTGTATCAGCATTTATTTTTCAAGGATACAAAAGAGTGGGGTGGGTGGGCAACTGAACCTACCACCCTCTAGAACATTTTCAGTTGGAATAAATGGCCCACCTAACCATGGACAGACTGTGCTCTTGTTAATAGTTGAATTATAAATTTCGTATTTTAAAGAATATATATATTTCATTTATTAGAGATTCAATAGTTGTAGTAGCAGCAGCAGCACCAGCAGTAACAAAAAAAGAAGGTAAAGTCCGTAACCTTTACCTGACCCTACAGAACCAACCTTGGTTGTCTGGTTTCACAGCCAGTGTTACTCTCAGCAGTTTGCCATCTCACATGAGCGGTCGGCTCTTGATTCCACTGTCGAAATCAAAGCAAAGTAGTCTGCTGCCAAGTCGTCTGCAGCTCTGATCGAAATGAATACCTCGCAGTTACGAAGAGTGATAATAATAAAAATAATAATAACAATAATAATAATAATAAAATTAATACGCGCTTAAACCATGCTTAAGTCTCTTGCCATATAGGAAAGCTTTAAACAGATCCCTCGCCACCCCCCCCCACCCCCTCCCCCCCCCCCAATAATTCTCAAATATTTCCTGCATCAATGATCTAGAGTCTTCCTGTGCAGCAGTAATTCAAGTTGCTTTCTGGACGAAACAAATACACACAGACACGACACACTTCACATCATGATACATTAGTGTTAGTTTTTACAGCATCCCCCCCCCCCCCTCCCCGCCTTCCACGCCATCCTTTTCCAATTAACTGACATAATAAGAGCTCCACTTGGGAGTATGCACACAGCAGGGGTCTACCGTTTTTGAGGAGAAAGACCTCTCATCGACGATTGTTTTGGCCTATTAGTTAGTTTAGTTAGTTATTCCTCTTGTGCCAAAGATGGCGCATAGGGCAGAGGTCATAGCTTTCCACGTCTGTCGGTACTTTGCCACTTGATGTAGGTCTTGAGTGCGACTGAGACCTATGGTTGAGCTCTCCCTTGTGATGGTTCTACGGAGAGTTTCTTTTGGTCTTCCCTGTTTTCTTTTACCCTCTGGTAACCATATAAAGGCCTGGTGGGGAAGTCTCTGTATGTCCATTCTGAGTACGTGACCGATCTTTGGCCTATTACTTACTAGACAATCTTGGAAAGTGGGCCGACCTGGGTCATGACTCCAGGTCACGATCTTTTCCTGCTCTGCTTTATTGGACTCTCGGACAGGGACAAGATGATATTCTGACTTTGCAACAGGTATTGTGAGACCAGAGTGACAAGCTTACGACTGGTTCATCAGGCAGGTGTTAGACTTTTGGCATTTGGCAGAGAGACGCAGACATTTATCGGACACTTTGGTTTTACAGGGATAAAAAGTTTTTTTTTTTTTCATTAAGGACTCTACCTATCCTCCACGACCTTCCGCTGTGTCCAGAGCCAGCTCAAAGTCCTTTCAGTTGCTTCACCGATTTGTTTTAGTGATATATTTATATATATATATATATATATATATATATATATATATATATATATATATATAAATATGTTACCATGCCCAATATAATAATTGAGAGTCCATCCCCGTGTGGGACGCAATTTTTCGTTATTTTGAAACCCCACTCCGACTTTTGCCGGGGGCCCTAATATAACCCAACCTATGGGGTGAAAGGAGTTTCTGGGACATCTCCACGGTTGATCCTCATCCGAATGATGGCACTTTGTGTCACTAAGTGTTTATCGTTCTTTGTGATGTCCTGGTGGGGGTTGATCGTCAATAAATCAATCACCATGCCCACATGAATGTTTTAACTTTTACCTAATAAAATAAATGAATTCTTAAAGAAAACTTCATGGGACAAATATATTTAGAAAACATATTACTACCGTAAATAGCGGCATATAAGTCACATTTTCAAGCCTTACAAATATTCACTTATACCAGGGGTCGACTCATAAGGCGGGCATAAATGTGTTAGTTTGATATAGGCCTCAATCAGAATTTTGAGCTAAAAAATTGAGGTCGACTTGTATGCCAGGTCGACGTATACGCCACAACTAACAGTGGTTTAATTTTGCAGCTGATGCCCTATTTTGTGATACACTCGCTGAGCTTTTTGCCCGGACTACCGGGCCTCTACATGGCTTCGGTTTTCTCTGCATCCTTAAGGTACTTGTTATGTACTTATACTATCTACATGTGTAAACATAGGTGGTGGTTATTTAAGGGTAGCTGGTGAAGATGTTTTGTCGAAACGTTGTCAGCCCATAATTTGTCATCATCACGTAGCAGCTCCTTTATAGAACGTTGCTTTCATCATAGTTTGCCTGTAGAAAAACACCCCATTCGTAAAAATATTGTGGAAGATTTGGGTAAGAAAAAAGTTGCTTGCCGGTTTGTACCACATTCCTTGTCTAATGTCCAAAAACATCAGCGTTTTGGGTACGCAAAAGACATAATAAAAACGTGTCAAAGAAATATAAATTTCCTAAATTAGATTGTTGCAGAGGATGAAACATGGATTTTTTGCTATGGTCCCATAACTAAACGCCAACTGACTGACTGAATTTCTACCCCACCAGGACATCACACAAGCGATAAACACCCAATGACACAAAGTGCCACCATGCGGATGAGGATCACTGTGGAGAGGTCCCAGAAACCGCGTTCAGACATTTGGCCATAATGATGACCTGCCTATATTGAGGCCCCTGGCAAAAGCCAGAGTGGGGCTTCAAATAACAAAAAATTACGTCCTAAGAAGGACGTAAGGATACCGCTAACTACTAAACGCCAAAGTGCTCAGTGGAAGTTATCATCATCACCGAAAGAAAAAAAAATAGGTCCTCAAAAGTCGAAAGTAAAGAGAAGAATTTATTCCAAAGGGGCTGACTGCCACAGCTACAGGTTATTTAAGTGTATTGAAAAGGATTCTCAGAGTTCGAACCAAATATTTAACAACTGACAAATTTTTTATTTTTTTTATGAAAATGCACCGGCTCTCCTGAACAGGAATTTTTGGTCCAGAAACAAAAGTTATTTCAAAACCATCCACACTGTTCCCAAGATTTGTCTTCCTGTGATTATTTTCTAATTCCAAAATTAAAGTTACCCTTAAAATGCCGCTTCTTTAACGATATTGATGACATCCAAAAGGCCGCAATATCGACTTTAAAGGGATATACCTACAGAAGAACTACCTAAGTTTTTCCAGTGTTTATTACTCCCTGAATCGATGAACAAGGTGCTTACTTTGAATAAAAAACAGGTTATATCTTCTTTGATTATTTTAATTTTTTTAAAAATTAGTCTCATTACTTAATTGTCGGTCCTTGTGTGCAGCAGGTTTCGGCCGACTGACAAAACGATGGGACAAGTGCATCACTGTTGGTGGGAGTTATGTTGAAAAAATAAAGGGACAGTGTATATGGTAATCTTGTGATTCCTTTCAGGGATGCAATTTTTCGTTATATGAGCCCTACTCTGAGTCTTGTCAGGGTTGACTATTACTACACACATACTTCGTCATTTTTAGGACGAATTTTTTTTTTGTTATTCGAAGCCCCACCCTGGCTTTTGCCAGGGGCCACAATATAGGCAGGCCATAATAAATATGGCCAATTGTCTGAACGCGGTTTCTGGGACCTCATCCACATGGTGGCACTTTATGTCATCGGGTGTTTATCGCTTGTGTGATGTCATGGTGGGGTAGAAAGTTAGTCAGTCAGTCTTACCAGAGATCGCACTATAGCATAAATATGGTCTAATGGCTGAACGCGGTTTCTGGGATCTCTCCAAGGGTGATCCGCATGGTGGCAGAAGTGGACAGAGAATAAACATACAAACAGGCAATAAAACAGTAAACAAATGGATCAAAGAAACGAGAACGCAAAAGTGAAACCCTAAGACGAACGTTGCTGAGAGGGTCCAAAGACATTGGACTGGATTTCCTACCCGATATCGAGAGAACTGGACACGATAGAACGAAATGGAAGACTAGACTGTGAGCCAAATGTGACGGCTAAAAGTATACCATGATGATGATGATGATGATGATGAATATGATGATGATGTTGGAGTGTTTTTGCGTATGTAAATGATTGTTTATCTGTCTCACTTTCTCTGTCTCTCAAGCCACACTGTTTTACATTTTTTCTGCTCTGAGCTAGAGCATATTTCATTACACTAACCACTGTTTTCAGCACGCTGTCCTCAGGGATCAACTCTCTAGCAGCAAACACAGTTGAAGATTTTCTAGGTGGTGTTCTGGCCAATAAACGGGAATCTGTTGTCACCGCCATCTCCAAGTGTATTGGTAAGAGCTTTACGGACGTCTTAATACGGGAATCAGCTGCCGAATTTGTGTGTGTATGTGTGTGGGAAAGGGGAGGTGGTGTGGGGAATAGTACCACAGCTTTGTGTGCGGAAAAGATATATCGATATATATATATATATATATATATATATATATATATATGTGTGTGTGTGTGTGTGTGTGTATGTGTATGTGTGTGTGTGTGTGTGTGTGATCAGAATTGAAATTCTGTGCCCATTACATAATTGCTCTAACACCCCCACCCTCTTTTTTTTCCTTTTGTTACACAGCTTCCAGAAGTGCAATTCATACCTTTTATTTTGATTTAGGTTACCAGCAAGTTCACAGCTGTATATTGTCCAGAGGTATAAAAAAAATATATATTTAAAAAAAAAATGATTACTCAGTGCAAAGAAAGAATATGCTTTATTAAAATCGTATACATAATGAGATTGATCGGATAACTGAAAACAAATGTTTAGAGAAATCTATTTTATTTCCATTTTTAACCCAGTATGTGTGTACGGAGCAGGCATAATTGGGCTGGCGTATTTGACTCGGGAAATGGCAGGCCCTGTGACACAGGTATGTTTTGTAGCTAATTGTTAACACTTCTTTTTAAACTGGAGATTTCCGTGGTGTTGACGGCTAGACGCTCGCCTGCGGATCTCAACGTTGTGGGTTCGCGTTCCTGAAGGAACCGGACTATTTTTTTTTTCCACAAATGACCTTAACTCCCAGGTCGACCAAGTTTTGAGTGGGTACCAAATGCAGTCCTGGGAAGTAAAGGCAGCAGGTGTGTTTCTGCAGCACCCACCAAGTGTCATTTGGTCCATACAAATGTAGGTTTATCCCTGTATTCCCAATACGCCTAAAAGCGTGGAACAAGGTTTTTTTTTTTTTACTTTTTTAGCACAACATGGGATATATGAAACTAGATTCATATATTTATAAACCGCTTCCCATGTGGGTTCAGGGGCACCATTGTGGCAAATAGGGAGTCGCCGTGGCGGAGCGGCTAGACGCTCGCCGCGGATCGGGAGGTCGTGGGTTTGCTCCCTGGCGGAGCCAGACTTTTTTCTTTAAAAAATGACCTTGACTTCCAGGTCGACCCAGTCTTGAGTGGGTACCAAATGCAGTCCTAGGAAGTAAAGGCGGCAGACATGATGCTGCAGCACCTACCAAATGTCATTAGGTCTATATGCCCTATACGCATAAAGGCGTGGAAAATGGACATACAACCTTTGTGGCAGATTTCTTTCTCTTTTCTTCTTCTTTACTTTCGGTTTCATATGCTCAGATCAGACCATCAGGTGGGTTGCCTCTATGAACTCGCATGTCAGTAGTAGGTCCTTCATGGTTTCCCATAGCTTGCTCTGCACACTTTGCTTGTTGAGGCCAGGTGTCTTTTGGAAGTTGTAGGTAGAGCGGGCAGGTCTGAAGAATGTACTCAGGTTTTTTGTAGTCCTATTTGACAGGCACACTAGGGGGACTGTAGAATCTTTATTTTATGCATGTCGTAGTTGAGCCTGCAGTGTCCTGTTCGTAGACGCCAAATTCTTGTATGTTGCTTTCTGTTGAGTCTGCTAATAGGGTCTTGTAGATGTTAACTGTTTGTTCTCTCCACAATTCTTTTTTTTTTCCTTGATAAGTGTTATGATTTCTGGTAATGACAATAGATGGGTGTGTTGGTTCTCCTTTGTTCTATTTTTTTTTTTTTTTTTTGGCAAGTCTGTCTGCTAGCTTATTTCCTGGTATGCCGCAGTGAGCCATGCTGTCTTATAGATCCCTCTGAGTCACCTGGAGGACTGACAAGCAGTCACAAAGGAAAACAATTTTGCTGTTATTAATTTTTCTTTCATCAAGCTGAATCAACAATTGCTTGCCGCTTTGCTCTGAAGTTTGTTAAGAGTCTTCAGGAGGCCCATGAAGTTTCTACTGTGGTCATATCTTGCAGCATGATGACCGATCCAGCTCCTCTGTTTTTTTTTTTTTTCCTGCTCCCTCCAATAATCCATCTATTTATACGTGTGTCCATTCGGGTTTTGGATAACAGTTGTAGACATGTTCAAGGGTCTTTGCATGCAGTACTAAGTCACATTCTTCGGCCCTTCTGTCTATGCCTGGAATTGTTGTGTGACAGTATAGTTATGCTATAGGTCTGTACTCTATGCCTGGATTATTTCACATGTTAAAGGATCTTTAGAAAGGATGTCACTTGGTTTTTAGTTATTTGCTATTCTGTGCATGGGGTTGTTGCTTATGCGTTTACATTTTTCTATTATGGTAAGCATCTTTTCTTCCCTTGGAAGGCTCAAGCTATGGAGGTTAGAAGTTGCCTCCAGCTCATGGATTGGTGTGCTTCTCATACCTCCAATGATGATTCGAAGACCAGTGTTCCGTATTTTGTCTTGTTTGTGTAGGTTTGATTTGGCTGCAGTGGAGTATGCTCTCATGCCATACTCCAGTTCCGGTCATGTGTATCCTGTGTATACCTGTTGTACAGTGTTGGCATTTGCACCCCAGCTTGTTCCAGTAAGTTTCTTCATAAGTCTGAGCTTCAGGGTAGCTTTCCTTTGGGTGTCTTCAATGTGGGGGAGCCCCAGGTTAGCCTTTTGTCAAATTTTACTCCCAAATATGTGGGGCTATCCTCTTTTGGAAGGATGTTTCCTTGGATGTTGGCGAATATAAAATTTACCCATTACCCCATAAAAGGCTCGTTTCTTCTTCTTTTATAGTCCTGATCAGCTTTTCAACGTCAGGTTTTAAAGAGGCATCGGGTTTAAGCCTTGTTAACTCTTTGAGTCCCAAGGTACGCATCATAGGTTCAAAGGTTACTGCCTAGAAGCCCAATAAACGCATGATGCGCCGATTTTAGTCTCTTTTGACTACCCCTTGGGCCTGTGATGCTAAATCCTCTGGTACTCCTTGGATATTTGATCTAATCATCGCCTGGTCAATCTCTAGATCTGCTTTTATTGTTCCACTGGATCGATTTTTACTTCCGTTGTTAATATCCACTTTTGGCACTGGTAACACGATGTTGATATAAATACTATACCGAATAGTGCTGTGCTGGTGTCAAATCAGCTTTTATATAATCTTTTTTTGAGTTAATTTCATTTGCATTAATCTGAATATTCTTTTTTTCCCTTCTCTTTATTCCCCCAGTGAAGCATAGATCCTTTCGTCTAACTCGCACCGTGGTCCTATCCTTTGCCAATGCGTGCAGCTCATTCTATGTCAACACTATCTTATTATTTTCATTCTGTGGTTCACTTTAGCGGTGTCCGTGGCTTAGGCGTTACGAGTCTGACTCGTAATTGCAACTGCTGGCTGCATGGAATTTTATCATTGTATAGGGCGTCGCAGGTCGACATAGCCTAAAATTGGTACCAGGATGTATATCTTGGGGAAGAAACGATGGCCGGCGTAATGTTGACCACATTACCTACCTAGTGCTGAATGGTCTGTAAAAATGTGGGTGCTCTACCCATGTGCCCGATGCGCCTGAAAGGCGTGAAAAGGGATCTCTACTTTTACTTTATTACTTACTTTAGCTCACTTCTACATATGTCTTGTAGCCTGCCTTTGTTACTTTGACATGTGAGTTTCAATTCAGTATATATTAGTTATACTTTCTCAGCATAGCTATGTTTCCATTTTTATATGTGTGGAGCCTTTAACCATGATAAAAGAACCGATTCTTTTTTTTCGGGGGGAAAAACAATCCCTAACCTGCACAGTCTGTATCGGCTGCACTAGCCAAGCGGCTTGAAATTCTCAGACTTCCGACTCACCTTGTCCAACATCACTAAGTGATCAATGCAAAAAAGCAAGAATAGTTATTCATTTAATCGAAACATAGAAACATATGAAAGTTTAAAACAAATTCAACACTACAAATACTCGGGGGAGCATTTTTACATATAATAGCTGAAGACTTACAGAGATTGAAACAAGAGAACAAGAATCCAACAAGCCAACAATGG
>CAJHNH020001620.1:115663-128163 GCA_905116865.2 Candidula unifasciata | reverse complement strand
GGTACCAGGTTAAGTCCTGGGAAGAAAAGGCTAACGCCATGATGTTAACCACATCATAGATCAGTCTAAATTAGCGGTATATCGCTATGTGCCCAATATGTTTAAGAGCGTGGAAAAGGGTCTTTTGCGTTTACCTTAACCTTCATAGGAATCTTCAGGGTCACAGTTAACGCATACTTGCCATCCAGTCAGTTAGAATTCTGATCGAGTCGAATATTGAACTTTGGCCTGTGCTCACTGTTCATCCCAGCCTTCCCTTTCATTCATTCATTCAGTAGCATGTCCCTCGCGGAACCTCGCTGCCATAACAACCCTCCGGAAAACCTTCCTATCCTGAGCAAGATGTCCTGCGTCTGATACACCCATCTGGAGATCATCTGCCACATCCTGCACCCATCTTCTCCTTGGCCTTCCTCTTCCTCTCTTCCCAGGCATATACCCCTCCATTATTGTTCTCTCTAGACTTCCATGACGTTTCAAGTGACCAAAATATTTCAATTTTCTTTGTTTTATTGTCTTTACTAGCCAACCCTCTTCAATATTCAGCTCTTGAAGTATGGATGCATTTGTTCTTTTCTTTACCCAAGATATTCTTAGAACCTGTCTGTAACATTTATATTCAAATGCATTTATGCGCTGTTCCGCTTGTTTAGTAAGTGTCCAGGTCTCACAGGCGTATGTTGCAATGGGAAAGATGCATGCTCTTAAAAATCTGACCTTTGTAGCCTTCCCTTTAGGCAGCAAAAAGCCCTAGTAAATAACGGTGGTCGGCGTTGTTCTGACAAAAAAACCAACCTAGTCTCTCGTGGACTCTAATAATATGAGGCTATAATCAAATGCTTAGGCGTTGCGAGTCCGACTCAAAATTCCAACGTACCGCGATCGAAACCCACTGCTTGCTGCGTGCATTTTCATCATGGTGTAGCGCAGGGCGTCGCAGGTCGACCCAGCCTAAAATGGGTACCAGGATGTAAGTCATAGGAAAGAAAAGACGGCCGGTGTAATACTGACCACGTTACCCACTTAGTGCCGATTGGTATGTAAAAATTTAGGGTGCTCTTTCCATATGCCCGATGCGCCCAAGGCGTAAAAAGGGAACTTTTTATAATCTAATACTTAGTGAGTATTCTTCTTCTGCTTTTTATCCCTGAATGGAGAGATGGCCCTTAACCAATTCTAAACAGCGACCTCCAGTTCCCTTCTCTATACGTGTTTGGTCTGCCTTCATTTATATGCCCTTATGGGCTCTACGCAGAGCGTCCGTGGCGTAGAGGCTCGATTGTGGATCGGTAGGTTATGAGTTCGTGTACTGTCTGACCTTTTTTAAAAAACAACTTTGGCTCCAATGTCAACCCAACATTCAGTGGGTACCAATTATAGTCATGGGAAGGGAATGCGGCTGGCGTCTTGTTGACGCATTACCCACCGGGTGCCGAGGGGTCTATAAAATACAGGTCTAGCCCAATATGCATAAAGCGTGAAATAGAGTCTTTATTTTTTAACTGTATGCGTGCGACCTACTGTAAAGCCAATGAATTCCACACAGTCTATTGATCTATTAGCATGAAACATAATATTCAGTTCGATTAATGAGGGGAGACTAAGCTTTTTGCTCAACATAAGCAGCAGCAAGGAGATAACAATTAGAATTGTGAGAGCATGCATCTTCCCTGTAGCAACATACGTATGTGAGTCGTGGACTATCTTCCAGTCCTTAAGAAAGAAAATAGGGGCTTTAAGCTTAAATGCTATAGAAAAAGAGAATAAATAATGACATCTTGAAAGATCTGAACATCAAGGAAGATTGGCTAAAAACAGCATCCTGTCTCGGAAGCTGAAATATTTTGGTAATATCAAGCGCCACGATGGATTGGAAAAAATTGTAGCAGAAAGCATCGTACCAGGAAGGAGGGCAGGGGCCGACCGACACGAAGATGGGCACATGTTTAAGTGACTCCTTGAGTATGAAAGTACATGAGGCGGAAGAACTGGCGAGAAACCGAGTTTCTTTCAGGCAGGCATACCGTGATGAGAGCGACGTTCTGCAAAGGACCTGCAACATGATGATGAACCTATATGTCTCTCATCACCCTGCCCACAGGGCTAGCAGCTGAAAGACTGACCATCCTTGAGACTACAAGAATCTTATTCCGGGTGACAAACCAGTAGGGACGACTATACCAAGCAAGCACCAGAAGGTGGCACGGATGGCGATGCACAACAAAAGCATCACAAACACAAGGGGAGAGGCCTCAATCCCTTACAAATGATCTGGCATGAGAGGCGTTATTCCTTGTTTAAATGACTAATAATAATAAAAATAATAGTGTGCTAAACTAAAAATAAATCTAATAATAATATTAGGGGTGGTAGGTTAGGTTAGCCCCTTTACAAAATTCAGACCTCCCCCACCCTTTTGAGGTCGAGTTGGGAGGGTGGAGGTGTCAAGGTGCCTTAACTAACCCCCCACCCCCCCCCCCACCCTATTTCTGGCCTTCCTAGGCATGAGTTTAGCGAAATCTTCGAGGAGAAAAGATGTGCCAGCCGAGGATACTGTAACATATCCCGAAAATCAAGATTTACTATGAAATATCACTGGCCTGGAGAGAATTAGGAACAAAGCTAACTTTCCCATTCATAATGTCATGACCTAACTAGCAGAAGCCCCCATCCCCCCCCCCCCCCACCCCCCCCCGACCCGACTTCCTTTTTTTTTTTTTTTACATTTATCGCAAAAACAAACATTTTCTGATATGCTATTATTTCATTGGAACCTTATACCAGATCTTTTGAAATATTCTCAAAGATTAATTACATGATATAATTATCATAAGTATTTTAAAATTTTAATTGTAATATACAAAATGTAAAAATCTTTATGTATATCTGTTACAATTAATGCAAAAGTTATACAATATTAAACAACCGAAATTAATTGGGGACCAAATTAAGAATCCAATATCGAAGAAACAAAAACTAGGTATCATTTTTATAATTCATACGTGTTGAATAGCTTAGAGTTGTTTAAAATTATACTAATGCTGGGCTGGTTATTATTGTTGTTGTTGTTGTCTATCATTATAAGTATAAATATTTTAACAAGTCAAGACTTGGAGGACACTATACGGTCAACAAATTGTTTCAGTATTTGTATATTACATTTGTCATATTTATTTTATGTTAACCACAACTAATACATTTCCACACAGAAGCTTGAGTGATGTATTTTCATTGTACGACCTATCTTACACATGGACACCTCTCATTGGTTTCCTGGCTACGGTCATCTCCGGATTACTAGCTAGCATGA
Source organism: Candidula unifasciata (assembly GCA_905116865.2). Classification (NCBI taxonomy): domain Eukaryota; kingdom Metazoa; phylum Mollusca; class Gastropoda; order Stylommatophora; family Geomitridae; genus Candidula; species Candidula unifasciata. The sequence goes on along the minus strand of CAJHNH020001620.1, from coordinate 124,853 downwards.
TCAATGGTAAAACATATTTGATTTTGCTTAATGTATTAATTCTCTGCTTAGGGCAATCACAATGTGTACTTTTCACTGGTAGAAGTAATAAACTGCTGCACGTCGATTAGTCTTAAAACTTTACATAAATTATTGATGTAATTATGTTGTTCAGCATCTACGTACCAAGGCTCTCATCCGATGTCTCTTTAAAACCTGACACTGAAAGGCAATATACTAGAGAAGGGGGAGGAGGAGGAGAGGAGATTCTTGTTGTTGTTGTTGCTGTTGTTGTCGTTAATATTAATATTATTAATATCATTTTTTTTCTTCTCCTCTTCCTTTTCCTTTCTTCTTCTTCTCTCCATCATTTCCTCTTTTTTCTTCTGGTGTGTCTCCACATTATAGTACGATTATAACGCAAGCAGCACAAAAAATGACATTTACTGTTACTACTACGGCGGCCCTGCTGCTGCTGAGGCTGTTACTACTACTGCTGCTACTGCTGCAACAACAAAAACAACAACTACCACTACTACTACTGCTACTACTACTTCTGTTACTACTTTCACACAAACACACAACTATATATGTAAAGTAAGTTTATATGTAAATACCTGCATGCATGACTAACAGTATGTTTTTCAAATTTGTTTTTTATAAACAGGTCATTTCTACCGTTCAAAGAAGCCCTCAGATCCTCGTTTGTTCTTCCCGTTTGTTCGAGGGATGATCAAATTTGAAACTGATAATAAAGACATGGGAACTCTGGCTGATTTCGCAAATAATCAAGATATCAAGAACTAGGAATCATTAAAATTAGTTTGTTAATTTCTTTCTTATTCTGTCGCCGTCTATGGCTTATGCTTTGTAATTTCGAGGTGCCCTGTTCGACTCTAGCTGAATGGAATTTGACAGCGACAATCTTTCGTTGATTTCAACATGGAGATCGAGAGTCGATCGCTTAGAACAATGGCAAACTACTAAAGGTAAAGCAAGATAGCAAAACCTAAACATTCAACATGCAACGTTCTGTAAAAGAAACTCAACTTACCCTCCCCCCCCCCCCCTTTTTTTTCTCAGAGGCCAGTTTGGAGTTGATGATAGTGAATCATCACGTATGAACGAGTTGACCCTCAGTAAAGCTCAGTATGAGACCGGCAACTTGACCACGGAATAAACTTGGTCGAGTTAACTGGCTAAGCCCAAGGTCACACGGTTAACACGTGTCGAGAGATGAACGGCTGGTGAACGAAAAAGCTTGGATAGAGCTCGGCTGGGGGAGAGTCGTGTAGTGGACATTGGACTGGACGAGACGTAGCGCTGTGACTAGGTAAAACGTATCTTAGTTTAGTGACAGTTAGATTGAATATAGTTTGTGGTTAGCATTTTTGGGATAGGCTGTGTTTCCATTTAATGTTTCGACGAGATCGTGTAGAGTTAATGTTCCTTGTATAGTAGACGTTCCACACAGTGTTTGTTAAGCAGCTAGTGAATGTGTGACACGCATTGTTAATGGCGGTAACACTGCCCAGTCACACTTAGGCCATACACCCTACGTGTGTCACTGAGTCCCGAGTGGCAATAGACGGCGACTCAGTCAGCACTGATAAACTGTTAGTTTGGAATCGTGTCCTTGAGGATCTATGAGAACGGCTCGGGTTGACCAGTGAATGTAAAAGCTGCTCAACGCCGACGTTCAGAATAAGTACTGCCAGTTTAGTTGAAGTGTTACTAGTTGTATTGTTCGTTGTACATTAAAGATTATGTTTTTACTTAGCAGGTGCGTGTCTTAAGTGTGTCTAGGGTAGAGAAATCTGTTAGCTGGCCTACGTAGCGAGACATAGAAAATGAATATAGTAAATTAGGTCACTGACACAACGTTCTGTAAAAGAAACTCAACTTACCCCCCTCCCCCGCTTCCTCCCCCCCCCCCCACCTCTTTCTCAAATGCTCTCTCTTTAATTTTCTTGTGCTTGATTTCTATGTTTCTTACCTTCCTGGCCCTCCTCTCTCTCTCTCTCTCTCTCTCTCTCTCTCTCTCTCTCTCTCTCTCTCTCTCTTTTAGCTCTCGCTTTCGATTTGTCCTCCTTCCAGGGTGGTAAGAAAGAGAGCAAGCAGTACAGGAGTACTAAGAACTACAACAAAAATACTAAGACCAGATGGAGCTTAGAGAACAAAAAGTAGAGCAGAGAGACGACGAGTAGGAAAAAAGGGGAAGCAGGAGAAAAAGGGGTAGTATGAAGAAAGGTAGGAGTAAGAAATTAGGTTAAGGAACCCAGCGAAAAACAAAGAAATAATAAAAGGAGCAAACAGAAAAAAAAAATCGGAAGAACCAGAGGAAAAAGAGAAGTAGAAGAACCAGAAAATAAATAAGAACAATGAGAAAGGAGAGGCATTGAAAAATAGACAAAAAGAAAGGGGCAAGCGAAAAAAGAAGAGCTGTTAGAAAAACAAAATAGGAGCCTGAAGGGGTGGGAGAACTGGCAACCCTGCTTATGTTACAGTGATGAGAAAAAAAAAAACATAAGGCTCTCACTTCCCTGCTGGATCGGCCTAATCCGGACTGTTACCCAGAGGTTAATTAATTATTCAAACAACAAAAGCCAGATTATCTTACGCTAAAACATACAGAGATATCAACATTACTGGACTGTTCTATCCCAAACAGATTAATATATCAACAAATCCAGAACTGCTGTACACTGAAACAGTTTAATGCATCAACACATATTTCACTATTCTACGAAAACGACTTTCTGAAAATGATGAGAATGTGGTGCGAAAATCTCTAGATTTAAAAAAAAAATTCTTGAGTAACAAGTTTAAAATACTTGCTAGAGATACCAAGGAGAGAATTTTGAAAACATTTTATTAAAGACGTAGCCGGGAAGAAAACCCTTACATACATTTTGGAAGTACACTGATAATTGAATAGAAACGTACCATTCGTCAAATGCCAAACTTCTAGGATCAGATGGTAGAATACTAACAAGTGGGGGCTGAGTGGTTTTGAGGAATGGTGTCCACCTCGAGTGCAGGAGGTCGCGGGTTCAAGCTCCCGGTGACGGCTGGCATGTTTTCACCTAAACTTCTAGTAATTTCCCCCTGGTCTCTGGGTAGTAAGATTGGATATCTCTGTGTATTGTTGCACACGTAAACAATTCCTTGGCATTTGGAAATCGAAAAAGAGTAGCCTTACTGCTCTGCCCGGGAAAAATTTAGAGTTAAAAATCTACACATATCCTCGCAGGTTAACGAGTTCACGCACTGCGCTGAGATTCTTTTTACTCAGGCTTGAGTTAGAAGTAGAACGGAGCATTTATGGGTTATTACCCTGTGCCATGATGTTGATCTAGGGTTTAAACCCGAACCTAAAAATACTAACAAGTGACATGGACAAGACACAAACTTTTTTTTTAGTTGTTATGGAATCCAGACTGATATAAATGATAGGACGGTACATTTCTAATGACCTGTTGAAATCTATATTTATTGCTCTGCCAAAGAAACCAGGCACTCTAAAATGTAAAGACTATACCACCATCAGTCTCGTGAGCCATGTGACAAAAATGTTACTGAGAATAATTATTAGAATAATAAGAAACAATATTAAACCAGAAATTAGTGAAGAACAGTGTGGATGTGTAATATGAAAATGTACAGACAATGCTATATACATCCTCACGACTTTCAGAAAGAGCTATGCAAGTAAAACAAAATAATGTTTACTTAAGCGTGTGACTGTGTGAAACATGAAAAAAAAAAATAATCAAACTACTAGTAAGGTTAAACATTGATGTAAAAGATTTACGAATTATACAGCTAAGAAGGGCTACCCATATGTTCTAAAAGAGGCGAGTGCCCGAAGACAACATATCACTAAGATCAAAAGAGACGGTCGTCAATTTTGATCATGTTATGAGAAGTGGAACATGCTGTGACCACTGGAAGGATTTGTGGAAAGAGAGAAAGTAGAAGTCAGAGCGAAAAGATTCTTGACAACTTTCTGTCATGGCATAAAGGGGAGCCATCAGCACACGAACTGATTGATACACGCAGTTGCAGATCATAAATTGTGGAGAGGCATGATCGCTCACACCAGTCGAGGAAGCTGTGTGTGAATATATATATATATATATATATATATATATATATATATATATATATATATATATATATATGTATATATAGATGTATCCGGCCACCTAGATGTACCCGGCCACGCGTTGCTGTGGCCCAGAATGATGAAATGGAGAGGAATGAAAATAGCTCTCAGCTAACAGTGTCTGTCATATCCCCACCACCTCGTCTTCCCTCGACCCAGTCATATCTCCCTCTTCGTAGGAATGAAAAATCATCATCTGGCGATATTATTAAAATAGAAATAGTTAAGAAAAGAGAACATTTTGATAATTTTTAAGCTCTCTCAGCTAACTGTGTCTGGCATAATATCCCCCCCCCCCCGCTTCCCCAGTCATATCTCCCTCTCCGTAGGATTGAAAAATCATCACCTGACGAAATCATTAAAATAGAAATAGTTAAGAAATTAGAACTTTAAAATATTTTTTTCATTATCTGTGTCTGGCATAACCCCCCCCCCCCCCCCCCCACAATCATATCATCCTTTCCGAAGGATGGGAAAGTCACCATGTGACGATAGGTAGCATTAACTTGTACTGAGAAGTAAATGTGGCCAGTGTAACAGCTACCACATCACCCATCTAGTACCAGTACTACTGCAACCACTACCACCACCACTATCACAACAACAACAAAAACTGACACTACAGTCTGTGTAGGTTGGTGTAGAAAAGAGGAGTTAGCGCCGCATGCTGTCGCCACGGACTATTTAGTTTAATTTTGCCCCAGACATAGAAAAAAAAAAACTTCATCACGTAACCAGTGATGGAACCCACAGTAAAAAGTACACTATACTGACGAATAGCGGAGAAAAATACCCCGCACCCGTCATCGCCGATTAGTTTTTGATCAAGAAGCGTCGCGGGGAGGCTAATTGGGACAACTGATATCGGGTGTCTTTGGGCGAAAGGCGCAGATATCGCAGCCTAGCTGTAAACCACAACACAACGTAGCAACCACCCTTTTAGGGGAAAAAACAATTATCACCCTGTGGGGAATCGAACACCCGTCATCCGCGTGAAGAGTGGAAGACTTACAAATATACTACCGAAGACGAGTTTAGGTCTGATACGCCGGCTAGCTGTAAACCACAACACAATGTGCCAACGGCCCTCTCGAGAGCGAACGAAGATGACCCGTGACAGGACCGTTGAGCATCACGTCGCCGCTGTCGCAGGCTAGCTGTAAACCCCAAAACCAAAAAAAGGCGTAGATATCGCTGCCTAGCCATAAAACACAACACAACGCGCCAGCAGCCCAGTTGAGGGCTAATAAAAATATCACCTAGCGGGGAATCGAATGCAGAATAGTTAGAATTACGCTACCAAACACTCACGCAGATAGTGGAAATTAAATTATATAGTAATGCAAAGTTCAATAAGAGCTCAGCAGTCAAAAATGGCCAATGAGCTAAAAACAAATCCGGGCCGGCAACGAAACATATAATTATTTGACCGTTCCTAGAGATACGTCGTTTGTAGTTTGTGCGATTTTCTGACAAAAAAATCACGATTTGAGTCAAAGGCAACATGGTGTGAAAATTTGAAAGCAATCGGTTCAGTAGTTTCCTAGTCTATAGTTATTAAACTCGGGATATTAACATTTATATATATATATATATATATATATATATATATATATATATATATATATATATATATATATATATATATATATATATATATATATATATATATCAGTGCACGTGATAGCAGCCCATATGGCTCAGTAATCTCACTCCACCGAGCAAATGTTCACTAGCCGAAAACAGTGAAAATTACCCTAGCTCCAACGACCACCCCTCATAAATCTCATCCAAAAAAAAAAAAAATTTAAACTGCTTGTTACTGCCCTAACATACCACTTTTGCGGTGTAGGCAGGGGGTCTTTTAGCCTGAATATTTACAGCCGCATGGCTAGTTCTGTCGCCACGACTGTGCAGGTGAGGATTTTTTTTTTTTTTTTGCCCCCGAAAGAAAAAAATGCCCATCCTTGTCAAGGATTCAAAACTGGGTCTCCCGTGTGAGAGCCCAGCGTGCTTACCGTTGGGTCAGCCGCTCCTCAGAAATCTCAGCAACTAACAGCTATAGTAAATCGTTCGCGAAACTTTAGGATACACTCCCACAATCTTCACGGCGCGAGGCCAACGACCTTATCACTTTGCCATGGAGACATCCTTTGGTGTACGTGTATAAGTGTGTGTGTGTGTGGGAGGGGGGGAGGGACAAGAAAGGAGGGGGGGGGGGGGGAGGTAAGTTATGTGTAAATGTACTGTCGTATGAGGCTCTAATACAAATACCGATGAAAAATATGCATGCAATGAATTCATAGACACGTTCTGTATATTTTTGACATAGTTAAATGCATTCATTACGTTTTTTAAAGTAGATACTGACTTAAGAAATACTGGCATCAATATAGCTGGGTGCTTGAGGGAAACACCATCTTGCTGTAAGTTAAAATGTGTGAGGATTGTACATGTGATTGTAGATACGCTGTGCATAAAAGTTAACTCATGATGCTCGTAAAATAATTTCGTTAAACTCGATATGATCCACCTAATTACCACGGATTTGATCCCACATGACACTGTCTATTTCCATGAAACGTTTAGCCGCCTGACGAGAGTATCGCACAAACAACGAACGCCTTAACCTCAGTGACGATCCAAAAAGATTTGTGCAAAAACTACACTCGTGAACTGACTGATGCATGCGGGAAACAAGCCCACGACTCCTAAGAGCCAGGCAAACATCTTGACCACTTCACCTTACTAGAAGCTGGCTTTGAATCGAATCCGCATTGGCGAATTAAAAAGCGCTTCACTTTTCTCCACCACAGCTTTCATTGCACATAGGTTAGTTGTGTATCCTTTACAGGACGTTGCGAACCAACCCCAACAGTCCCTGGCTGTCGTGTGGTTTTTCTAGGCAAATTTACGTCCAGTAGTTTGCCATTGCCACTGGACGGTCGGCTTTCTTGATACCACTGTCGAAACCAACGCTAGGCGCATGGCCCGCAGCTGGGATCGAACCTGGCATTCCGGCATTACGAAGCTTTCGCATCGACTTAGCCACAGAGCCGACCTTTTCACAAATACTCCTTTTAGTGATGATACAAGAATAATCTCAGCGCAATGTACGACTTGTTAGTTAACAGCTACCCAGGGATTTTGTAAGTACAGAAAGGCACACACAGGAGACATTGTTTCACCCATTTTCTGAGAAGTTAGACATAAGGTCAGCTAACCCAGGATTGATGAAAAGGGAAGGAGATAGAAAGGAATATCTCGTTGTTTTGTTGCTGTTTTGGTTGTTGTTGTTGTTGTTTTTATTGTTGTTTTTGTTGTTCTTCTTGTTTTGGTGATCATTTAAGCAGTCCTCGCAGTGAATCAGCCAAGACTTTCCTACCAACTGCATATCTTTATGCTACTACAGCAACACTAATAATAATAATAAATATAATAATAATAATAATAATAATAATAATAATAATAATAATAACAACAATAACAACATTGAAATAATAAGTTATCTTGTTCCTCGTGTGCATTTTTTGTTGAAATGAATTTTTAATAATATATTTAAAGCAAGCTATGACATACTGACAGCTTATCTCAAACAACGGAATGGCAGTGGATGTTTTTTGTTTTTTTGTTTTTTTGTTACCACACTATGAAACTGCTACTACTGCTATATTTACTACTTTTGTTGTGTAAAAAAAGGGGGGGGGAGGGGGGTGGGGGTTTCAGAGCCTGAGGATTTAGGGCAGCGTTGCTAGTGCTGCCACTACGGCTGTGTCTTTTAGGGTTTTATTTTTGCCCCTGACAGAGAAAAAAAAATTGCTCACCCTACCTGAGGATTTTAACCAGGTTCTCCCGCGTAAGAGTTCTGCGTGCTTAACCGCTCATTGCCACACTTTGAAAAGAGAAAATCTGAAAACAAACAAGTTACGGCAACCAAAAGATGTTTTAGAAAAAAAAGTATCAAACGAAGACAATATCAGAAGATTCTAGAAAACCGAGGTGCGGCAGTGTCAACACATCACATGGCCTGACTAATGCTGTCAGAGATGGCACGATGCAGACAAGCAGGACTGCCCATGTCAGTCGACAAGACAGTTGATGATTATGATTAATAACAGTATTAATAATTGTATCACATCCTACCTTGTTCTTCTTTTACATTGTATGGTCAGTGTGTTTAGATTGTTCAATAGTTGTAGTGGCAATATCAGTAGTTTTAAGAACAGGAAAGTTTTTTTTAAATAGTGGTAATACGTAAAGGTATATCATTTCGGCGCCTTTGTTTACGTTTCTAGGATTTGATCCTGGTCGATTCGCATCCGAATAGGACTCTTTAGTTATTGGATGGTAATAGACAGATATCCCAAGAAGGTCTGTGGTTAAGCACCAGCAAGGAAATCAAAGTCAAAATTTCGAGAATATGCTTCTTCCCTGTCAGTCATCTCACAGTCAAGAATGGGGTCATGAACAAAATAGGGGCTTTGACCTGAAATGCTACAGAAAGATTCTCAGATCACTATGAACAATGAAGAAAAGAAATACTAACATAATGAAAGATCTGAACATCAAGACTTGATAGTAAACAGCATCCCCTGTCTCAGAAGGTAATATTTTTGGGGATATCAAGCGTAACAGCGGATTTGAAATAACTAGCATGGAACCAAGAAGAGTGGCAGCTATCGACCAGCACGAAGATGGACAGATACATTATATATAATGATACCTTGGGTAGGATAGTGCACGAGACAATGGAGCTTCTTTTAGCCAGACAGTGAGGAGAGCGACGTTTTGCAGTGCACCTGCAACATGATGATGATGATTCTACATTTAAGCATATTGATGAATCAATTGGCACTTAAAGCTCGGCCAGTACTAGAGCCCTAGTTAAGTAAGAAACAGTTCAGTTTCAGGAAGGTAAAAGGCTGTGCAAATGCAACCTTTTCTTTAAGGCAGATATGCGAGAAGTTTATTCAATCTGATTAAGTCGACGCGAACGCTTCGTAATGCCGGGATGCCGGGTTCGATCCCAGCTGCGGGCTATGC
>CAJHNH020001620.1:108163-110663 GCA_905116865.2 Candidula unifasciata | reverse complement strand
TCGAATTCATTACTTCTCATAATACTTCCAAAACACATTGACGGTCTATATCTAATTGTTCTAATCGGTTTAAAAGTTTACTAAACACGTTTCGCAATTCTCGTCGTACCAAGGTTTAATTTCCACGGCATGCGATTAAGAAGAATCGTATCGTATCGTATAAAATCAAACAAAAATTCCAAGCTTAGTCCTTTTTTAGCCGCCTGATGGCCTGCTTTTTCAAGGATGGTTCCTTTGCTATCTTATTTCATATATCTTCTTTGTGGTGAGCAATTACACCTTAATTTGTTCATTTGTTGCCTAAGTTCTGGTTCTGAAGGGTCCTGGTTCCTGTTTAGTTGGCTATCCGCTAGCTGTTGCACTGTTCATCTGTGTTAGTACCAATTCAGTCCTCAGTCACACCGCCGCGAAACAAACAGTCCCGCACATTGAGCGACCTAAAACACGGCCCCCACAGGACGACTGTCACAATCTTGTTGTTGTGTGCAGCCGTTAAATATGTAGAGGTAACAAAGGTTTGCAAAAAAAATTAGAACGCCCGAAGGTGCAAAGATATTTTATAGTTAGGTCGGAAGATGGAGAGAGACAGATAGCTTGCTAGGTTGAGGAAGAGGTCCTTGGTGAGTTGAGTCCTGCGCACTGCCTGGGTTGATCTGAAAATAGACTGATTTACATTTTAGATATATGTGGGGAGGGACGGGTGAAGTTATCAGAGAAGCGTAATTGCCTGGAATCCACGAGTGCTGGTCCCCTTATTGTGCAATGCTCTTTTAGCTGGATTGCCTCAGAGCGTCGGGTGGCCTTTGGTGGGTTTCCTCGGTTTTTAGCTGAAAATAAGTTGATTAACATTAAAACATATGTGGGAGGGGCGGGGGAGTTACAAAATGAAATGCCTAATAGACTGAAATCCACGAGTGCTGGTCCCCTTCTTGTGCTATGCCCTTTAGCTGGTTTGCCTCGGAGCGTCGGGTGGCCTTTGGTGGGTTCTGTCGTATTAATCTTTCTGAAAATATACTATGAGAAATTTATGTTAGTTGAATTTTTTAGACTGAGTGATTCGCCTGTGGCAGAGTGTGACGTGACGGGTGGTGATTTAATGGTTTATAATGTTGAGTAGTGATGTTCCTCTCAACACATTCCCTCCACCAGAGTAACGGAACTAAAGTCTGAGCTATGTTGCTCTCAGACAAAGTCCTGGATATCCAAGAAAACAGCCATATTGGCTCGTTAAGTACATTAACATTAGCTGAACTTGGCACCCACAAGAGAAGGCAAGGAATTTTAGATGTCTATCATACTTGATGAATTATTAGACAGGGCAAGTGATTCCTCCGTCATCTACCTTCTCCCGGTGTTATTATAAATAATTAAAGAATTATTATATTATTAATTGAGCCCCCACCAAATGTAATTCTATCTATGTTTAGTTAAACAGGTAAGACTGAATACACTTGGAATTTAACAAACGATGTAGTATAAAACTTGACATACAGCTTTATTTTCTAACAATCAGTTAATTGACATACCCAGTTTGTTGTGTTTACACAAACAGTGACTAGCTAAAGTTATGATAGTAATGGGTTGTTTCAGCGCGAGAACAGCGCCTGGGATTAGAGTGGTGTGATGAAGGTGATAAAGTATGAACAATTTATGAACATAACTCAAGTTTCATAGAACCTCTGACAGCCGTGAGCACTGTCAAGCTCTTCCTCGTCTTCCAGCTTCTTCCCTGCTTGTTTCTCCTTCTCGCCCCCACCTCGTTCTCCACCTCGTTCCCAGCTGGCCGAGTCTAACACAATGTAGGCTACTTCATGGACTGATCGTCACATGGGCGCTGTAATCATGGAAACAAAACACATACGTGTAGTATCTTGACTTACACTAAGAATACATGTATTAATTAAGACAACATATAATAATAAGATATAGCCCATCACTCCTCCTCATATTTCACATCCTCTCCAGTCTAGTCTGAAGGTCTTTTGTCTTACATGGGCGTCACATTTCCTGCCTTCCCTCTTCATGCTATGTCATGATAGTTGACTTTCTAAGTCTGTGTCCGTCTTCACTCAGACTTCCAATCATTCTTTTTACATCAACACGTGGGGCAGGTTATGTGCTGAAACTCCAACCATTTTATATGTGCATGCTGTCCTAAATATTATCTTTCAGTAACAGTAAATACTGTACACCCATCATTCTTCCCCTGGGGTTATAAATCCCCTGTTTAGTTGAACACATTAAGTGAGCACATGGTGGGCACACAAAACGTAGCAGCATCCCTGCACATATTTGGGCATCATTTCCCACAGTCCAAACTCATATTGTGGCTGATCATGGAAACAATATAATTACATTTCATTATAGCAAATGTCATTGTTCACATCTTATTTTATACACATGAAAACATACACTGAAAAACATGTGACACAAACATACAGGAAATAGGAATAGTTTAGCAGTTCACTAACTTGAGATACTGAATACTCACACAGAACTA
>CAJHNH020001620.1:25663-103163 GCA_905116865.2 Candidula unifasciata | reverse complement strand
CACCATGCCTCGAGACCACGCAGCCCCCCCACGCTTTCAGTCGTACTGGCCATCTAGCGCCAGACTTAAATTTTACAGCCCAATCGGCACTTGGTGGGTTATGCCGACCGCCTTTACTTTACGAGACTGTGCCTTGCACTTATTTAGGGCTGGGTACACCTGGGAGCCAAAGTCATTTTCGACACACACAAAAATCCGTTTGCGTCAGGACCTTAATTAAGCCATGACCTGCTGATCCGTAGGCGAGCGTCTAGCGGCTTCACCGCTGGCAATTATTTATTTGATATGCAGCGATGCCAATGTATGCAGGTGCCTGGGAATCTACTAACTTCTTCAGTCCCATTCTTAGATAAATTGGCGAGGGAATGGGGTCAAATTAAATTTTAAAAGAGTTTATGCGGTGTTCGTGAATGTTGAATTAAGAATCGACATCACAGTACTCGGGACAGTCCCATCATGATCAGTTCCCATCTTTAGGAGCAATCAAAGAATTCTAATTCTGATGGTACCAGTAACCGTCTGATTGTATATCCGTTACACTGTGTCCTAATCATGCAAGGAATTTCTTTTTCTAAGTATTTGTTTATAGATTTCAATTTATTCCTCCATATTTTATAAAATTATACTTATATGCGTGCCTGCGGATTATTATGACAATTATTATTATGCACTTAAACAAGACAATATTTTTGAAGCTGCACAAAAATGTGTAAACCCCCCCCCCCCCCCCCATCGCCTCGCTCCCTCCCGCCCCCAGCTGCAGTGTTTTGTTTGTCTCGGTGCCTCTGTGCTTCTTTAGTTTAGAAATTAGGCCATTTCTATTCCCATTTCGATGATACAACAAAGGGCGATTTGGTAGCAAATAGCTTTTGTATGGATTTAGACAATGCTATAGGTGTCAAACAGTTAAGAAATTAAGAAAATCCAGCAAAAATATTAAACTCAACATTTGCTATCAAAGTAAGTAAAGGACCCTTTCCACGCCAATAAATAAATTTACCAAAAATCGTACTTACATTGAACACAAATGATTCAATATTTAAATTACACTAGGCATTACATACCCAAAAATAAACAGCCATGAAGTTTGAACAAATTGTTATTGTAAACACTTCTGCTGTCTCTGCTGCTGCTGGTACTGCTGGTACTGCTACTACTGTTGCTACTGCTGCTGCTGTTGGTACTGCTGGTACTGCTACTACTGTTGCTACTGCTGCTGCTGTTGGTACTGCTGGTACTGCTACTACTGTTGCTACTGCTGCTGCTGTTGGTACTGCTGGTACTGCTACTACTGTTGCTACTGCTGCTGCTGTTGGTACTGCTGGTACTGCTACTACTGTAGCTACTGCTGCTGCTGTTGGTACTGCTGGTACTGCTACTACTATTGCTACTGCTGCTGCTGCTGATGATACTATTACATGTAATTGACCTAAAATATTATGTTTCAGATTTCGTATATGACAGTGGCCCTTTTGTCACCGGCTCTGGCGCTGCAAACCGGTAACAAATCTTATAATCTGGAATACAAATATGTTTTTATTTTAACAGTGTCCCGTGCACAATTGTCCAAATCTTTACACAAAGAAAGTTATCAACTTAACAAAGAACAAATTGTGACAGCAACCCTCCCCCCCCCCCCTTCTTCTCCCCCCCCCCCCCCCCCCCCAACAAATTACACTCGATTATTTAAAGAGCCACAAATGGCTGCACATTTATCAGGAACAAATTCTATAAACCCTGTTGTTGCTTACACATTTTTATAGACCAAAATGGGAGAGGACCTCATACCTTTTTAGCCTTCAACCCAACAAACACGTTTGGGGATAGGCTCAGCTCTCGACCAAAAATCTTGCAAGGGGCTAAGAAGCCTCTCTTGTTCATGAATAGAAATTTGCCGGGCAAAAAAAATATAAGATACTTTAAGTAACATAAAATAGTGTAACAAATACTCTTGGAGATAATTTCTTTGCAGGGTTAATAGTGCCTTTTAGCCCGCTGACAAAATTACTGCGGATGAAAAGGTTTGTGTGTGAGGAATTTTTTTGGGGGGAAGGGGGGGGGGGGGGGGGGGGGTCCTCAGCTCCACCCTTAAATATTTAATATTCAAGGGCCTGAGTCCCAAGGTTTTGGAGCCTAATATCCGTAGTGAAGTGGTTATGACATTTACCTGGCGTTCTGAAGGTCGTGGGTTCGATTTTGAACTCATTTATTTAGACTGCAAGCGCCGATAACTCTTAGATGGCTGTGGAGCTTTTGGTGACACCCTTAGCTTTGAGAGTCTGAGACAGACTGAATGGTACCTGACACTAAAAAATTTATCATTTATCAACGGCATTTGTCGTTAAAGATACGTCTTGTGATTTCTACTTTTCCCCCTGTTGGCTTTTCAGATAAACAATGATCTTAAAAATTGTTCCAAATTTTTTTATGTCTAACTTTCGACAAAGAAACTATGAAAATATCAGATCTAGTCTATTTTATTTATGTATATATGTGTTTATATTTGCAGCTGTTGATCTTCCTTTGTGGATGTCCATTGTTTTGGTAGGCGCAGTCGGCACGGCGTACACTGCAATCGTAAGTTACTTCTTCTAGGTCTAACACCGAGTCTTATATTCTACTACTCATGAAGATAAAAGTTAATATTGTTTTGCACATTTGATCCGTGTTTGACAAGTAAAGTACTCGTTTTCCACCCTGGTTCATACTAAGTATAATAAAGTGTCATGCCGATTGAAACTATTAATATTTTGCCATCCTTTGATTTAAATACCCATGGCTCTTACATGTCTTTTTCCCTAGTGAAAAAAATTTTTTTTATATTGGTACATGAAATGTAAGTCTTCCATGTTATTTTTTTCTTTTTTTACAATCTCCATACACGTCTTATCCAGCCAGTTTTTTTTTTTTTTTTTTTTTTTTTTTTTTTTTTTTTTTTTGCACTTGTTCACTGTTTTTGTTATGTTTTCTTGAAAATTCTTCTTTATCTTGCTTTTTCTTTCTTCCTCCATGATCGATCGATTGCAAAAATTAAATTTGTCATTTTTATTTATATAAACTCTGTATATCATAGGAATTAACTTTCTTGATATTGGTGAATTTATTCGCCTAATATACTCAACTGTATATTATGCTTGTCAGTATGTGTTTTTTTTTTTCTTCCATCCCTAACTGCAAAATTACATTTGTCATTTTGTTTTATTACAACTCTGTATATCGTAGGAATTAACTTTCTTAAAAATGCTGAATTTATTCGCCCAACATACCCCATCATATATTATGCTTGTCATAATGTTGTTTTGCATTCAACGGAATATGTGCTTATTGACATCTTGGTGTCTTTTAAAAAGGAACATTTGTTACCCAGTGTGGCCTCTGGCATATGAATCTAGTCTCATATTTTAAACTCCAGTGGGCACTCTGTGGGTGATGTGGTCGACATCAAGCTGGTATCCTTTACTTCGCGGTTCATTGTGTCGAACCCATTCAGGCTGGATCAGCAGGAAGCCAATGTTAATTTTGAAATAAATTTAACACGACGATGATTAAAACCTGGTTTATAAGCAAACAAACAAACAAACAAACAAACAAAGTTGGAGGGGGTGTTTGACTTATTTTACAAAATTTATATAAATTTAGTTTGTAGTGGCCGTAGTATGAGCTGAACTGGGTTTTTAAAAAAACGAAATCACAGCACTCAAGGTATTTTAACAATGGCTCGATTCCCATCTTCAGCAGTCAGCGATGACTTCCAATTCCGATGGTACCATCAGTAATTTCACTGTATGTCTGTCTTGTCTTTCCTCTGAGTTGGAGGTTCAGCCAGATCCGCTAATTACTCTTCGTTGCACCATTCTCTTCAAACGATGATGATCAAATTGAGCCCCCACCCGGTTCCATCAATCTCAAAGAGCCCTGAGAAACTCTAGCTTGTAGTGTTCCTAGTGTTTGAGACTTAACAAGTTCAGACTAAGTTATTAACTTGATACAAGAAAAATAGTTTACAATTATAGCCAAGAGCTCCTTTGATAAAGGATCTGGTTGAATGTGGGCAGTTTCCCAAATTAGTCAAATTAAGTAAAATAATATGGTTCTTATTCAACTCCAGTTTTTCCTCAAGTCACTAGCGATATGCAAAGAATCTCATCCACTTCCATTCAGTCCGATTAAAAAACATCGTGAGCATCTAGTGGTAAGACAGGGTCCCTGATACTGCTGTAGTGGATAGAGCTGGGATTCCCAGCCTCGATACAATTCTGGTGCAGTTACAGATTCGAAGGGCTGGTCACATCGTCCGCTTGCCAGACTATCGGCTCCCACAAATAATCGTATATGGTGATAGACAAGAAGGTAGACGCAATCATGGTGGCCAGAAAAAATTATTCAGTTACTCGCTAAAGGCATCACTTAAAACATTAAATATAGGCTTGACACGTGAGAGCCTGCTGTACACGACCGGGCTACATTTTTTAGCAGACTTTAGGTCTTTTTCTCTGGCGTGGTGGGAAATAAAAGGCAGACAGATTGGCTGCATCTGCACCACTGGGTGGTGAATTGATACATGACAAGGCAGATGTGGTCAAGGACCTTTAAGAACACTTAACGAAATCAGAAGCGCGATTGGATTGACAGAATGATGCACCTGGGTGTGACCAGAGGATCTGGCATGTTCACTACACTCAGAGGAAAGGCAAGACGGACATATAACCAGACTACCACCAGTTACCATTAATACTGGAACTCTGCGCTGGCTGCTGAAGATGGGGACGGAGCGCATATAGGAATGCCTCGAGTGCTGTGAAGTCAATTCTTGGCTAAATTCAACTCAACTGAACTACATGGCGAACATCTAACCAAACACTGTTCTCTGCCTTCACTGCTCTAATTCTTTCCTGGCCCGGACTGGACTCACAGAACTTGAGTGTCGTGACGGATGAAAGAAAGAGTAGTCCTCTGCACTCTTGATGGACGAACAATAATGCTAATCTGTTATTATGTCAATGTTCTATGCTGGATTTTATAAGAGGCTGTGCAATATATATGTTTACAAATATGAGACTAGCCCTGGCTGAAAATATGAATAATCATGGAGATCTAGGAAGACAGTCAGAGCAAATTCTTGGTAGCTTTTTGTCTTGGCACAAACATGTTTTCGTGTTTCGTTCTTCTCCCCCCCCCCCCCCATCCCACCCCCGTATTGACCAGTGGTAATTTCAGTCAAAAATTATTGTCAAGTAAATATCCATCGTCATCATCATCATCATCATCATCATCATCACTAACACGTGATGTGCCATTAATCCCAGGCTGACATGTTTCACCATCTCACACGATTACCAGAATAACCGATCAGTTGTATATCTTTGTCGCACTCCATCCACATGGCTAAGTCATCCATGTTATTTTGCCTATCCCTTCCCCTTACTCTTTTGCCAGCAGCCCGACCTGTTATGACCAAGTTCATTAATCAGTTCTTCATCACAACATGACCAAAAATGATTACCTTCTTAAAGGGCCCATTTGCACGTCTGTTGGCGTATTGTGCATTTAGCGGTAACTCAATATTTTGTTGACCATTCGGTACTTGGAGGAAGATGTGGTCAAAATCACACCGGCCGCCTTTACTTCTCATTGGATTATAAGTATTTATTTAAAGCTGAGTCGACCTGGGAGCCAAGGTCATTTCAGAAAAAAAAGTCTCGTTCCATCAGGGTTTGAATCCACAACTTTCGGATTAGCAGACTAGCGTCTGGTCACTACACAGTGGCACTTCCATTACGTTCTTAAAAATATCCCAATAACTATGAAAAAGAAAAAAAAAAGTCTCAGAACATTTAGAAAATTCAGTCATTTTGTACACTGTTGTTCTTATAAAATCCTTCAATTGTTAACTTTTTATTTTGTTTCATGAAAACGTGTCACCAGGGAGGTATTAAAAGTGTCGTTTGGACGGATGTCTTTCAGACCGTTATCATATTTGGTGGCATAGTTGTCATTCTCGTCAAGGTGAGTAGATCATTTGAAAAGATTTATCAAAATTCTTTAAAGATACTTCACGATATAAATTTAGTCGTCGATTACTGAAGAGACGAAACTCCACAGGAGAAAAAAAAATGTAAAGATATGACTAATAGGGCAGATCTGGTCATAAGCCTGCTTTGTCATCTGGTCTAGAATGGAAGCTCCGACTAGCAGATACACATAGCATTGCTCTTCTGATCCGGCTGCTTCTGCTTCTTCTATTTTCCCCAGTCGTCGTTTTATTTTATAGTTACACTGTTGCATAAACCGCATACGCCATCCACCTCTATCTAGACTTCCTTCCGCCTTCTTACCAGATGTTTTGATTAGATAGGTAATTCCCGTTATTCTCCTCCCTCCAAACCAGGCACGGTCTCGTTTTAACCTTCTATCTCATGCTGGTGTTCATTTATTATTTATTCTTTGTAAAAAAAAAAAATAAAGGCCCCTTTTCCACGCCTTTAGGCGTATAGAGCATACAGGGCTAGACCTATATTTTTATAGACCATCGGCACAAGATGGTTGATTTGGTCAGCATAAAGTCGGCCGCCTCTACTTTCCGCGACTGCATCCGGTACCCACTCAAGGCTGGGTCGACCAGGGAGCCAAGGTCATTTTTGAAAAAAGTAAGTCTCCTCCAGGGAGCGAAACCACGACCTTCCGATCCGCGGCGAGCGTCCAGCCGCTCCGCCACGGGGACTCCCATTATTCTTTGAGTAGTAGCAAATTAATTACATTTACACTGGGATGCTAAGCCCGTCAAAGAGTTTAATAAGAAACACCTGGTTGGGGTCCATATTTGTTCCATAGTGTATAAGTAGACTCCCCGTATGAGTTTCAGAGCCCTGTTGGAGGGGGAAGGGGAGGGAGGGTGGAGTGGGAGGGGCAAATCCACTGCTCCCTTATAAGCACTTCGTAATTTGCGACTATTTAGAGGTATGTTTTTTAAAGTCAGAGTGCACCTACCTGAGATGCGAGGCACCAACAATCTGCAAGCAAAGAAAAAAAAAAAGCATAACCCTTCAAACTGATGTAAACGCAACAACTCAAGATCTGAAACAATTCCAAAGTCTAGATATAGACGGACAACCAGAATTTGAAGACAGATTTCAGCTGGTGAACTTAGTATAAGTGGACAAATAAACAGAATCAGACTACCGCAGCACATCTTTTAACTGACTGACCATATCAGAGAAAGAATTGTCTTTTCAAGGTTGTTGCGTATCCTTTACAGGATGTTGCAGAACCAACCCCAGCTGTGTGGTTTTTCTAGGCAAATTTAGTCCAATAGTTTGCCATTGCCCTCTGGACGGTCGGCTTTCTTAATAGCACTGTCGAAACAAACGCAATGGGCATGGCCTGCAGCTGGGATCGAACCCGGGATCCCGGCATTACGAAGCGTTCGCATCGACTCGGCGACAGAGCCGACGGAAGAATTGTACTTGTTTAAATAGTATTATTATGTTTTCATGTCATTAATTCGTAGTAAAACTATTCACTTCATAATGCGAGGATAACTAAGTGCTAGTAACGTGACACGACTTCAGAAAACTCTAAAACATAAAAAGTGTAAAAAGTAAGGTAAAGGACCCTTTTCCATGCCTCAGGCCTACTGGGCATATAGGGCTAGGCCTATTTAAAACCTTCTGACACCTGCAAAAAATGGGTGGAAAGAAATGGGGCAAATAAAGGGTTAAACATCTGGGTGGTTTGACCGTGTTGATGGGAGCGGAAAACGAGCACTTGCCCGTTCAGAGATTCAGGTGTTCATGTAAAATAGCAAATCTTGGCCACATACGTTTACTGGTACGGCACTAATGGTAATGATGATGATGATAATGATGAATAATTTAGAGTAATTTCTCACCCCCCCCCCTTTTTTTTTTAACTGTCTCTTTCTCTGTTTATTTATTTTGACCATGTAAACGAACCCTCTGTACTTCTTGCAATCCTGTTACATAATGCATTCTTACAATTTTTACTCTAATCGACGCATGTGCGTCACTTTGCCTGCTACAATAACATCAACATGTTTGTAGGGTTCTTTGGATGTTGGTGGCATGGGAAAAGTTATGCAAATAGCATCAGAGAATGGAAGGATTATCGCCGATGTGTAAGCTACCCTTATCTTTCATTTTGCACATTATCATAAATAGTGCATCATCGTCAACATCAGTCATCAATTATTGTCGTCATCATTGTCAGGTAAGACCCCCCCCCCCCCCCCCCACCCCCCACTGTTCTCTCCAAATAATTAAAGAGTTACGTCTCTTGTTGAACCAACCATCGCCTCACTGCCATTTCCCAACTCCCTGAGTATCTTCCTTTCCATTTTCTATATCCTGCAATAACACCTTTATGCAGATACGTCTACTGTTCCAGTCATAACTATTATCATGTAGCAGGTCATTTGCCAAAATCACTCTCATCTCGAACTGCCTGAAAGAATTTGGTCTCTCGCCAGTCTGTGTGCATGGTTTTCTGCGAACCTTTCTTCGGCATTTCAGCTTAGAAGCTCCTATTTTCATCCCTAGAAAAAATGTCCACGACTCACATCCATCTGTTAAAACAGTGAAGATGCAAAATCTCACAATGTTGACCTTGATTTCTCTGCTGTTCCAGTTTGTTCTGTATATTTTGTAACAGATAAAGAAAGTGATGTATTGTTTGTAATGTATAGTATCATTATCTGTTAAGGTTATGTGCTGATGTGATGCAGGCTTTATAAGCCGCAACGTTATTTTTTTTAGTTCACGCTTGTTGTATTGTGAAGTAAACTAGCGCTGTCTCTCGTCTGGGTTGTAATTTTCTATGGCGAAAGACTAGCGTTGTCATTCTACTGGCAAACAGTCTCTGAAACTTATGAGTAAACTCTAGAGTCATTGCAAGTCTGCTGTACGTCTACTATTACTACAATCTTTTTGATTGAACTAAATAAAAAGGTTTAATTATTTTGACTTATTCATTCAATGTCTTTTTCTGCCATTACATTAAACACAGGTCTTGTAGTTTATTTCTCCAGTTAGTTCTATCCTGAGCAATCACTTTGATATCATATATGGACTTCAGTACTTTTCTCATCCTGGTGCTCCATAGGGTTTCTCTTCGACGTCCTCGTTTTCTCAGTCCATTAATTGCCCATTTCAGTACCTGTGTTGTAACTCTTTGTTGGTCGCTTTCAGTGTGTGCCCAGTTAAAGTCAAATATTATTATTGCTGTCATTAAAATAGTATTTTTAATAAAGACTATGCCTATTCAGGATCCCGGGAAGCGCAGTGACTAGATGATTGCTGTTGGCCCGAAGGTCTTTGGTTCGAATCTGCATCGATGCAAGTTGTTATATTTAATATGTGCCTCAAACGTCACCAAAAAATGTAATGGAAGTAACATCAACCATCATTTGCAGATAGTTTATTTTTTTTAATTGCCTAATGATCAAAATCATGACAAGTGTAATTTACTTTACTTTAATTTGCTGATATCTTCCAGACAATATTGCTATATTGTGATGTAGAGAAGCATGGGAATCACAACCCATGGCAATGGCGAGTGTGACTTATATCACTCACTAGCAGAAAATATTCCACAGTTAGCGTATGTAAGCATTGCAGAATTAGAACTTTCCTTTTTTTTTAAACTTTCTTAACCTTTCTTAACCTCACCATTTTATGACTTACAAATTCTTTTGTTTTAGAGTTACTAGAAATAGGGGGATTTGTTGTAATGAAGCAGCTAAACGCTCACCTGTGGATTCGAAGGTCGTGGGGTCAAACCCGGACGGTGTTGGACTTTTTTTTAATGACCTTGACTCCCAGGCGACCATGCCTTAAATAGGTACAAGACAATAGCACTGGGAAGCTAAGGCGACTGGCCTGATGCTAAACACATCCCTCATCAAGTGCCGATAGGTCTATAAAATATAGTCTAGCTCTAAAAGTATAGTAAGCCTAAAGGCGTGAAAAGGGGCCCTTTACTTTACCTAATTTAACAAGTCATTATTCTACGCTTAGAAGAGGGCACAGTCGACTTCGCAGCCACATGTACACAGCTTTTAAGACTGACGAATCGCTCGTGTGCACATATGGACTGGCACCTGAATAACAGATCACATCCTCTAAGATTGTGTCAAGTACAACATTTCCAGGGGACAATTCTGGACAAAAGAGACACTGGTTGAAGCCAAACTTTACGGGTTCCTAAGTGAATTACACAAGACAGTGAAGTTCATACTTGATACAGCATTGCAGATATATATAATTTATTTAAAGCGAGCGAAAGAAAAAAACACTTACTATAAGTAGAAAATTACCTTATTTTAGTGGTATTTTTTGACATTTCAGGAGCACGCCGTAAGTAAAGGTTCCTTTTCCACGCCTTTAGGCGTATAGGGCATATAGGGCTAGACCTATATTCTTATAAACCAATCGGCACAAGATGGGTGATGTGCTCAGCATCACGCAGGCCGCCTTTACTTCCCGGGACTGCACCCGGTACCCACCTGGAAGTTAAGGTAATTTTTGAAAAAAAGTATGGCTCAGTAGCTGGCTGTAATCTGAAAATATTCACTCTGAAGAAAGAATTTATTATTGCAAAGAAGGCAGAACATTGAAGGAAGTGTTTTTTATGACAACAGGGTGACTCCGGATCCACGTGTTCGTCACACCGTTTGGGGCCTGATCTTTAGCGGGACTACGTACTGGATGAGCGCTCATTTCTCACAGTCCAGTGTACAGAGGATTGTTGCCATCAAATCAGAAGAACAGGCTCGAATGTAAGTAGACATCAGAGAAAACATTTGAATGTTGAATTGAGATTCGACATCGCAGCATTTAGGGCACTCCCACAAGCGCTCCGTCCCCATTTTCAGCAGCAAGCAAAGAGTTCCAGTTCCGATGGCACCAGTGACTGTCTAATTGTATATCCTTTTCGCCTTGCCCTTTAATGTTGAGCGCCATTCTTCTCAGACGGAAGTGATCTATTTGCGCCTCCGTACTGTTCACTAGCTTCCAAAGGACCTCATAACATCTAGCTTGGCTTACATCAGTTTACCACAAGTATCGCAGAACCGGTCAGTCTATCTGTCTGCTCGTTTCCTAACACACCGGCATACCTGAACAAAAGGAGAAAACATCAGAGACCGCTCAGTCCGTCCAGTTCCACTAATTGTGTAGAGTGCCTGGGTGCTATAAGACTTGTTTAATTTTACAAAAGTGATAAAAGTTATATTAATATTTTTAATGTACTATTAAACATGGCATTAAATAATTGAGCCTCCACTCCCCACCCCCCAACACCCAGTCCTATACAATTATCCTTTTTTAATTGTACAAGAAAAATAAAAAAATATAGTGTTTGTCCCTTTCTGATTGTTCCATTTAGAGATCTACTTTCATTAGCCTCTTTCAAGCAATCGTTGTTAATTACTCTGGCCGTCCAAGGTTTTCGTAACATTCATCTCAGAAACCACATCTCTATTGCTTCTAAATTCTTCCTAATTTGTTTACTGACATTTCCAAGTTCGCTGTCATACAGCAGAACGGGTTCTATGTAACATTTTAGCACAATCTTTCCAACACTAAAAAAGAGCGATTTATTGCATAAGATATTAAAAATAATATATCTGAATTAATTTCAAATGAACTGACAAATTCTTAAAGAAGAACATCCATATGTAGTGGGAGAAGAAGGGCACTGCTCCAGATAAAGTAGTGAGGCAGGGACTAAACATATTTGAGGGAGTGGGAGGGAGGTGAGTAGAACTAAGAGTTTCTGCTCTCCTAGACTCCTGCTCATCAATGTAAATAGGATTATACTCATATCCTACCCCAAACAGGGGAAATCCACAGGTCACGGGACAGTCTAATATTTCATGGGGTAGTTGACAGACTGCATGCAGTCTTGGGACCTAGGTTGCATGCAGTAGTGGGACCTAGGCTGCGCTCTTTCGTGGGACGTAGGTGGGTTGGGGTTAAGGCCAGTTCTAAATTTTTTTGGGGTCGTTAAAAGCATCAGAAAGCCGGGAAACCCAGTCTTACCACCCTTTAAAATGTTGGACTGTCCTGTGACGTCATCTGGGGTAGGATATAAACAAAGAGGGAGCCGCGTTAGCGTAGTCGATAGGAGGCTCGCTTTCAAATCCAGATGCGACTCGCTGCAGCCACAGTCGGTTTTCGAAACCGGGAGGTTCCCGGGGTTTACCCAGCTCTAGGTAATGGGTACCATAGTTAACACTCTGAGGTAAATGGAGTAGCGTCGCTGTAGCTACACAGGTGGACAGTTTCTTATCAGCTATCCGTACTGGTGACAGAGCACTTATGGTTTATAACCGTGTGCAATGGCGCTGCATCACATCTCCCGACTTTATCTTTACCTTTATAAATAAAGAACCAGGATATTTTCTAAGGGACTATAAACAATGTAATAATTACGGTTCACCCTCTCCTCCTCCTAAGTTTCGTCCCGAACAGATTCCACTTTCCTAAGGACTGTTTTGCAAAAACCCCTTTTCAACCACGAAGCTCCGAAATTAGTGGAGTGTGCAGCTAGCTCTACTAAAACAACACATTTATAGTGTATGGTAAAGGTCCCTTTTCCACGCTTTTAGGCTTATAGGGTATATAGGGCTAGACCTATATTTTGTAGACCAATCGGCACAAGATGGACGCCGGCGTCCTTTACTTCCCGGTACTGCACCCGATACCCACTCAAGGCTGGGAGTCAAGGTGATTTTTGACAAAAGTCCGGCTCCGCCAGGAAGCGAACTAACGACCTTCCGATCCGCAGGCGAGCGTCTAGCCGCTACGCCACGGCAGCTCCCACATTTGTAGAACAGAATAATATGAGGTGTAAAAGTCATAATTGGGCACACCACACACAGACTGGCTGAGATTGGGTCTGTTGGTAATACATAGTCTATCTTTCAGTCTTTCCGTACTATAGAGTTTTAGTGTGTTATATGGAGTCATGACGATAGCGACAGGGACTGCCAAGGCCTGTCCGCGTTAAGAGAAGTCTTCCCGCGTTAAGATAAATCTTCTACAATTAGAGCTTAGAATTTCAGGACCGTTGTTGCAATAAGATGTGTTTAGTGTGCTTCTTCTCAAAACTCATCATGAAACATTTCTACGATCATTTTCTACCTTTTTTCCAATTGCCTTTCTGATTTTTTTTCCCGCCTACGCTGGACGGTTCAGGGAATTGTTTTTCCACGAATCAACCCCAGATCCTGTATGATTCATGTCCCGATGTATATCACAATAGAGGCTGGCCTTAAAATCTTCTACCCATTTGTGATTCACAAAAGAGAATGTCCTTGAGGTCTCTGTCATCCTCCATTCTCCAAATATGACATAAGCCATAGGAGACTGAGAATTAGGAAAAGTCTTGTGAACCTGCGCTTTCCAACACCTCTTTAAAACGATCAAACTCTGGGGTCAGACCCTGCATGAACCCTTATTCATAAGACTAGATAACTGAGAGTGAACAGTGTGCTCCGGAAACCATTATCTACAAATGACGAGAAGAACAAATTATCACTATAGGTTAAACAATCATGTAACGTAGTAGTGGATTTCCAAAACTATCTCTCGTTTTGGTTACATATCGATTCAGACTCTTGACCTTTCTCCATTTTCTGATGTCCTTGCAGTTGCATAGCTGTCTACCTTTTATCTTATTCGTCTACATTCTTGTTTTCCATTTAGTATAGTTTTTTTTTAAATGTTTTTTTTTAATGTTGTGTCTCTTAATGTGACCGAAATATTCACTCAACTCCCTTCTTCTTCTTGTTTCTTCTTCTTCTTCTTCGTCTTCTTCTTCTTCTTCTTCTTATTATTATTATTATTATTATTATTATTATTATTATTATTATTATTATTATTATTCGTCTTCTTCTTCTTCTTCTTCGTCTTCTTCTTCTTCTTCTCCTCCTCCTCTTTCTGCTTTTTAAACTTCTGTGAAGCAAAACACAACATAGTAATAATACCATTATTTCCGTACAGGACATTCATAATGGCCACAGTTCTATCGGTGATCTATGGAGGGATCATGATTCTGACTGGTCTAGTTCTCTTAGCATATTTTTTCAGCATCGAATGCGACCCCCTGAAAGCCGGCTATATTAAGAACAGAAACCAGGTAAACATTTACTTTGCAAGTCGTATACATGTACTACTAAACACTGATAGAATGAAGAGACACTAAGATACTAATACAAGCAGTAAAGTTTCCTAACATTTCTGAACACCCTATGAAAGAAAGATTCCAAACTCTAGCAATGGGGCGACTAAAAAGAAGCAGTTTTATCCAAAAGGCCCAACGACTCCTCAGGCAAACCAATGATCTGCCTGCAACTGATAGCCCCCTAAATGCGTCCAGATCAGACCCATTGGAAAGAGGATTACAAGTTGCCAATACACATCCAAACAGAAGTGAAAGGCGTATTCGATAAGGAAGAACAAAACAGTTTGCAACGTAAAACTGTCACCCTTGCTCTGCTTTATAACGAATACTCACAGAATCTTTGGTTTCGTTTCTATACGGATGGATCAGCACAAAACGCAAGCAGAAATGAAGGAGCAGGAGTGTATATTGAGCATCCAGATTATACCACATATAGGTCAAAATGCTCTCCAAACTAAGCAGTCGGTGTAAGATGACTATGCAGTGGATACCATCCCACTGTAGAGTTTCCGTAAATGAAAGAGCTGATCAACTAGCTAAGGAAGGTGCAAATGAAGAACAGTTTGACGTACCAATATCTTATCAGCACAAGAAGAGAATAATCAAATCAATCAGAAAGCCACCAAAGCCGGCACAGGACGATTACCATTTATAGACAGACCAGAGCAAGTTATTATTCTACACCTTAGAACAGGACACAATCGACTTCGAAGGCGCATCTAATCAAAATTTCAAATCGGCGATTCAGCCATGTGCATATGTGGATTCGCACTTAAGACAACAGATCATATCCTCCAAGACTGTCCCAAACACAACAAATTAGGGCAAAACTTTTGGCCAAGAAAAAACATCAGTGCAAGTCAAAACTGTACGGTGAATTACAAAAGGCAGTGAAGGTCATACTAGAGACAACGTTGCGGATATAGAAAATTTATTTCAAGCGAGCGAAAGAAGAAGAAGAAGAAGAAGAAGAAGAAGAAGAAGAAGAAGAAGAAGAAGAAGAAGAAGAAGAAGAAGAAGAAAAAGAAGAAGAAGAAGATATACATGTACTCTTGTGTTCTTGTTTTTTTTTTGGGTGGAGGTGGGAGGGGGTGGGGGGGGGGGGGACCTGTCCGTCTTTCCAGACGATATATTATATTGTGCTAAATGGAGGCATAAAAATCATATCCCAATATGATAAGTGCAGGTAAAAGTTCTCCTCTTTATAGCCCAAATCCTAGGCTGTACTGTATAAACCATATGTTGTCCGTATGTTATGAACCCTCTGTTGGCCCGCCTTGTTTGCTTCAAAGAAAAGGTCACATTAAAATTAGGTACAATACTCGCTGTAGAAGCTTCCTGATCAAAGAGCAGCTTTGGTCTGTCCGCATGTCAGAACGTCTTTCCTAAACCACCTGCCAACGGCTAACGGCTTAGTCTGCCATGACAAAAGAGTAGCTTAGGTTTTCATGTTGCATATTTTCTTCCCAGCATGAGGCTAATCTATACGACCCCCTCCCCCTCTCCCACCTGTTTTCCCCTCCCACTATTCTCCTGCTCCTAAAGCTGTTGGCGGACTTGGGATGTCAGGTTTATTATGCACTGCCCAACATTCGACATTTTTAAAAAATAGATTGTAATATATACGAGTATATATATACACACACACACACACACACATATATTTATATATATATATATATATATATATATATATATATATATATATATATATATATGCGTGTCTGTGCGTGTGAATGTATGTGTTGCGTTGCTATTGACGGACAATATTTATAGTTATTCCCTTTAGAAACCATAATGTAAATCTGTTCACTTCACCATTGAACGACTGTGCGCACAGTTGATGCCGTACTTTGTGATGCAGTCGTTGAGCTTTCTGCCCGGGTTGCCTGGTCTTTACATGGCTACGATTTTCTCTGGCGCTTTAAGGTATTTATTTACTTATATTGGGGTGGGTTTTTTTTAAATTCTTTTTTTGCTTCTTCTTTCGTTTGCTTGAAATAGATTGTCTATGTCTGCAATGTTGTCTCTAGTATGAACTTCACTGTCTTTTGTAATTCTCTCAGCGGCTCGTCCCTCTGTGTTCCCGTGCATGATTTTGAAACTAGATCTATTCGCAGATATAGGTATATTTCCTATAGCGATTGTGCGTGGCATCCTGATCTTTACCATGCGCCGCCTGGATGGTCGCCTCCAACTTCAGCACCTAATTTTAATTCTTCTGTTTGTTTTTAAATAAATGCCGCCTACAACAAATAATTTACCCAGCTTAAAGACTTATGTTTGTTGTCTTCTAGGCTTCTAAACTCCAGCGATCCGAAGAGTCGTATCCTATTTTCAATCTTCTTTTTCTCTGCGTTTCCCGGTGGATAGTTATGGCAGTTCTTCCACTTCAGGACTTTAAAATTTCTCCAGAACCTGAGTTTTGGGTGCACAACCGTTTACAGGTCTGGCTTACTTTTTTTTTTCCAGATTTTTGATACCTCGCCTTTCGGATTCGTGTTCAGCTACCTAAAAGTCACAGTTAGGTCATTACTACAACGAACGCCACACGGCATAGCCTGTAACAAGAACATCTTCTTTTCTAAGGCATACTGAAATTATCAACATAAAAGATCACATGCAGCAGTGGCCAAACTACCGTACATTATCATTCTATCGACACTCTACTATCGCACTGTCATGAGCATCTATTTTCACGACGTCTTGACTTGACGTAAGAACATTTTAACTGAGAAGGGAATTGGTGATAGCACACAGTAAATAAAACCATCACCTGATTTACGTCACAGTTCCTCTTCTGCATTCGCCCTTAAAAGAATGTTTGGCACGTTGTTTAGTGGTTTACAGCAAGGCACATGGAAATCAACTCTCTAGTCATCATCATCATCAGGTGCCTTGCCCACTGGCGTAGGCGATCATGCCTCCCCATAATCCACGATCTCCTGCAGCATGTATCAGTTCGTGTGCCGATACACCTCCATGCCATGCAACAAGACTGTCAAGCATCTTCTCTCGTTGTCTTCCTCTACCTCCTTCCACAGATCTTTCCAGTGGTCATGACATGTTCTATTTTCCATCTTCTCATAACATGGCCGAAAAATGATGACTGTCTCCTTCTGATGTCTGTGATAAGTTGTCTTCGGGCTCCCGCCTCTTTCAAAACCTCTTGGCTGCTCTTTTTTGGCTGTCCAAGGTATTCTAAGCCTTCTTCTGTAAAACCACAAATCTGAGGCCTCAAGAAATTGTTTGGCCTGCCTACAGATTGTCCAGGATTCACAGCCATATGTTAAAACTGGATTTATGTAGCAACCAAGAATTCTTTTTCTAACTCTCAATGACAAGGATATATTGCACAAGATGTTTTTCATTTTATAAAATGCAGTTTTTGCCTGTCCTATTCTGTTTCTTATCTCAGTTATGCATCTTTCATCTGATGTCATCCATGTGCCCAGATACTTAAATTTCTGTACTTGTCCTAAAATAACGCCAACGACTTTTATTACAGATTTAGGAATAATTCGTTTCTTTGATTCCACCATTACTTCTGTCTTCTCATTATTCAAACTGAGGCCCACTCTTTCACTTTCTAACACCACAATGTCTATCATTTCCTGTAGTTCTTTCTGACTTGTTGCTATCAAGACTGTGTCATCAGTTTATATTGTGCCCACCAACCACAATTCCGGGCATATCAATTAAAGATCTCATTATTTATTCACTGTATATTGAAAACAAATCAGGTGACAGTACACATCCTTGTCTTTCGCCCCTCTTTATGCTTTGAAATGTACCTAAACAGATGTTAATTCTTATAGCTGCTGTTTGATGCCAATACATATTCTTTATTATTCGAAGATCTTTCCCACCAATGTTTAAGTTTTCTAACAGTTTGATTCCTTCTTCGTGCTTGACACAGTCAAATGCTTTTGTTTAGTCTATGAAGCATAAGTAAAAATCAGTCTTTACTTCTATAGATCTTTCTGACAATGTCCTTAGGATGTATATGGCATTGTTTGTACCTTTTTCTTCTACAAATACACATTGTTCATCGCTGGTTTCTGGTTTAATTTTGTTTCTTATTCTTCTCATAATTATTCTCAGTAAAATCTTAGTCATGTGACTCATAAGACTTATTGTGCGATGGTCTTCACATTTTAAAGTGCCTGGTTTCTTTGGCAGAGCTATAAATATGGATTTTAAAAGGTCATTTGGAATATACCCCACTATTATAAATATCATTAAAAAAATTATTTATTATTTCAATTCCAAAATCTCCCAGTGCTTCAGTGTCTTCCAGTGAGATGTTTTCTGGCTCGGGTGCTTTTCCTTTCTTCATATGATGTATTGCATCCTCAACTTCTGCAGTCATTATTGGTGTCATCTCTAGTAGCAAACACAAATGAAGAGTTTCTTTCTTGTTCTGAGTTAGGACATATTTTCCTAAACAAAGTGCACCTAACTTCATTCCATACAGCCTAGTTTATGTAAAATCTGTAGCCGTGCACGTCTCATACAGCAGTTTATGTATTGCTAAAATAATTTTACAATGACCCCTGTTTTCAGCACACTGTCCTCTGGAATCAATTCTCTAACAGCCAATACAGTAGAAGACTTTCTTGGTGGTGTTCTGGCCAACAAACGCGAATCAACCGTCACCGCCATATCAAAATTTACAGGTATTAACAGTATATTGTCATCACTACCAGCAAATGCCTTTCCATCATAATCACTAAATGTTTTAAGGACTGGCGTGGGCGATAATGCCTCTCCACAATCTGCAACTGTATACATCAGTTCTTGTCTTGTCACCCCTCCATGTCATGACAGAAGGCTGTTAAGAATCGTCTTTCCTTTCTTGCTCTGTCTCTCTGAAACGATGTTTGAATGGAATAATGTATGCACCGAGTAAGACCAGAAAGGCAAGATATCCCTGATAACCGGCTCCACAGCTACTTCAGACCCGTTCCTAAGCCAGGGAAAGATAACAAAAAAGTAAATGGCTATGGAATCATCACACTTCAGAACACCGCAGGAGAAACCGATGGAAAAAATGGTGGCCAGAAAGTTTACCAAAAAATTTGAGCCAGGTGGTCTTTTGGCACCTAGACTAGGTGGGTACCGCCCGGGCAGAGATACCTGGTGCAATGCAGCAGTATTGGCTTACCACACGTATGAGGGTTTCAAAGCAGGAATGGAAACTGCCGCAGCCGCCATTGACTAGAAGACGCGTACAACAGCGTTCCATACAACATGCTCATCGGACTGATGATGAATATGCGCATAGGGATTAAATGGGTCAACTTGATTGCAGCAGCGCTCTCCGAAAGAAATGTGTCGATGAGATGCGGTACGAGGGCATCAAAACCTCAACGCGTCTTTTTGTGCTTTCCCGATTGATGACCATTGTCACCCGTTCTCGTTAATGTGTACACATCCTTAGCCACCAGTGCACAGATAGTAGGTCTGGGCAGAACAATGTGTTTCGCAGACGATATCCTTGTGTACCGACGAGGAAACAATTAGGATGCAATTACAATAACTCTACAGCATGAATTAGATCGATTCACTGAGTGGTGACAGGAATCAAGCACACAGGTAAACGAGGCAGAGGCTTCATTAAAATGGTTCTCCTTGAATACCCACATTGTCAATACGCCTACGCCAGTCGCGAGCATGTGCGGTATAGAAATCGATTGAACGAACAAAATGAGATACCTTGATGTACCTTTCCACAGATGCTTGTCACACAAGAATCATGTGGGCAATATCATAGTTAGAGCCAGGACAGGTCTAACGGCTCTGAAGGCAATGGCATACGCCGAGATTTAACAACCACTACAGTTGCTGCTGCATCAAGGTCTTGCGTTAAGTGTTATAGACTACGGTCTGGGCTTCCTCGCAGTTAACAGAATCCAGCTAGAAAGACTGGACCGGGTACAAAATGAGGCCATGAGACTCAAACTCGGCTGCACAAATGACACTCGTGGCACGCCATGCAGTATGTCATGGGTTTACATGCGGTAGTAGTTTCAGACGATATGAACATGCTTCAAAAATTCACTACACTACGCTTTGAATGGGTAGAAAGCATCTAAAAACTGCAGTTAACTTCCATCATCTGAATCTACACACCTGTTCACGCAGGAGTACATGGTAATAAAAAAAACCGACCAGTTGGCAAGTTATGCACCAAAGCAAACGGGAAGCAGCATGGACAGAGCTGAGATCATCAACGCTTTACGGCCTAGGTTGGGGGATTACTGCGAATCTCTGACGCTAATACGACTGCGTGACCGAAGAGTTAAACTTGGTGAATCACATCTATGTCGTCTTCGAGGTAAAGACAAGAGATATAGCATTTTTAAATCAACTCTTGATTCAGTTGCACTTGATTAATTCTAGCTTGAAAGCTCCAGATTACACCGAGTAATCATATATATATATATATATATATATATATATATATATATATATATATATATATATATATATATATATTAGTTTTCCTGTTTTTGTCTAAATTGATTTATCTGGCCTTATATTCTACAAGTGCCGATACCCAATGTAGAATGTTAATTAGGAAAAACAGTAATGACATGCAAAGGAAGACATGTAATTTAGCAAATATAGCATCAAATGATGGACTACAAATAAGGTATAAAGACAAATATAATGAAGACACCAGCAACAGATCAAACAGATGTAGCCTCTTCTTCTTCTACCTTTCGAAGCAGATGTAGCACTAAAGACAAAATTAATTAAAGTAACAGATCAATTTACTTATTCAGATAGTAATTTTTATAGTGAAAGAAACAAAAAATAAAGAAAATTATGACACTCACTGGCAACTTTTACCCCACAAGGACATCGCACAAGCGATAAACACCCTGTGACAAAAGGTACCACCATACGGATGAGGATCACTCGTGAATAGGTCCCGGAAAATCGGTTTAGCCGTTTGGCCATATTTATGGCCCAGCTATATTTAGGGTGTCCGGCAAAAGCCGTGGTGGGGCTTTTATGCTCCCCAAAAAATTGTATCCCAAAAGGGGACGACTTCGATTACAAAAACAAGTTACGTATATTCAATTCTAATGTTATTTAATGTAAACTGAAAGTTGGGGAACCATTAAAGACATGAACCAAAAGTTAAATGCGTTCGAAAACAAATGTCTGGGGGGAATGATGAAAAATAAAGTGGGATTAATTTAAAAGGAGTGAAAAGATAAGAGAAATGTCTGGGCAACCATTAGTATCAACCGTTATAAGACAGAGTAGATGACGCTACATTAGACACATTCTGAGAAGAAAACAATCATGAAAAAGGCATACATCATCATCATCATGTAGCAGGTCCTTTGCAGAATGTCGCTCTCATCACAGTCTGCAGGAAAGAAACTCGGTTTCTTGCCAGTTCTCCCGTTTCATGCACTTTCACACTCAAGGGGTCACTTATATCCTGTGCCCATTTTCGTGTCGGTCGGCCCCTGCCCCTCCTTCCTGGTACCATGCCTTCTGCTATTATTTTTTTTCCAATCCGTCTTGGCGCTTGATATTACCAAAATAATCAGCTTTTGAGAAACGATGCTGTTTATTAGCCAGTCTTTCTTGATGTTCAGATCTTTTAAGATGTCAATATTTAAAACGTGCATACAAATGGGAAATAATGGAATTAAGGAGTTGAGGACGTATAAACGAAACCATAAGACGAGCGTTGATAAGAGATGCCAAAGTTGCTGGATTGGATTATATCCATGATATTGGACTGATTGCACAGAATAGAGCGGAATGGAAGAATAGACTGCGAGCCCTATGTGACATACAATGATGGCGCAACAGGACAATGACGAATGAGACCCAAATCACTTCAAATTAACCACCTGGAAAGTGCACCCTCTCTTGCACGAGAGCCCACTGGCATTCCTAACGTCATTTTTAGGATGTAATTTTTTGGTAATTGAAGCCCCACTCTGGCTTTTGCCAGGGGCCGCAATATAGGCAGGCCATCAATATGGCCAATTGTCTGAACGTGGTTTCTGGGACCTCTCCACGGTGATCCTCATCCACATGGTGGCACTTTGTGTCATCGGGTGTTTATCGCTTGTGTGATGTCCTGGTGGGGTAGAAAGTCAGTCAGTCAGTCAGACGAGAGCCCAACAATGCTGTGTATATTTCATGAAGTTCCTTTGACAACGCACATGGAGTCGCGATTCCTGTCTTCTGGCAGTCTTATCTAGGAGAACACCCGAAAATTCCAAGTAGCCAGTCCGAAAACAACGAATATAAAGAACAAGAACAATATGTGCTAGGCCAAGAAAAAAAAATCAGATTATAAGAACGGGAGGATGCTTTGATAGGATTTTTTTTTTAAAGAAAGGTTCAGAGCAGCGGTTCTTAACCTTTGTATGGTTGGGGGTCGCCACATCATCATCATCATCCAGTGCCTTGCCGACTGGCGTGGGCGATCATGCCTCTCCACAATCTGCGGTCTCCTGCAGCTGTATCAGTTCGTGTGCTGACACACCTCCATGCCATGCAACAAGACTGTCAAGCATCTTCTCTCGTTGTCTTCCTCTATCCCTCCTTCCACATATCTTTCCAGTGTTCAAAACATGTTATATTTTCCATTTTCTCATAACATGGCCGCTAAATTGTGACTGTCTCCTTCTGATGTCTGTGATAAGCTGTCTTCGGGCTCCCGACTCTTTCAAAACCTCTTGGCTGCTCTTTTTGGCTGTCCAAAGTATTCTAAGCCTTCTTCTCTAAAACCACATCTCCGAGGCCTGAAGAAATTGTTTGGCCTGCCTACCGAATGTCCAGGATTAACAGCCACATGTTAAAACTGGACGCCACAACATAAGGAACTGTGTTAAAGTTCCGCGGCATTAGGAAGGTTGAGAACAACTGGTTTTGAGTGGCAAACGTACGTACTGTATAAAATAAAACAAAATGGTTCTTTGTTTTGTTTCTTCGTTGTTTAATTTAAGTTCATCTGCTGATCTATACTATTAGCGCGAAAGCATTTCTAACAAGCAATCACCGTCTTGCTGATTGATGTTCTTTCTGTTACTGCTATTGCAATTTCATTTCCTAGTCAAGTCGTACGTGAGATTTCAACTGGTCGAGTAGTAAAGTTTGTTTCTCTTCTGTTCATCGTGTTTCTTATCTGCGTGCATCTGTGGAAGACAGAAGTCTAATAGTAAAAGACAGACAAATTACATAATGATCAACGTGCAGTTGCTGTTGTTGTTGCTATTGTTGTTGGTGTTTTTTCAATTGTTATTATTATTACTGTGTTGTTATGGTTGTTGGTGTTTTTTCAATTGTTATTATTATTACTGACCTTTTAATATTCGTCCTCTTACCCTCATCATTCACCTCCTCTTCTCGTTATTCTTCTTTTTTATTTCTGATCCTCACCGTTCTCCTTCTTCCCCTACACTCCCTCTTCTACTTTTCTTCTTCTTCTTCTTCTTCTTCTTCTTCTTCTTCTTCATCTTCTTCTTCCTCTTCTTCTTCTTCTTTTCTTCTTCTTCTTCTTCTTCTTCTTCTTCTTCTTCTTCTTCTTCTTCTTCTTCTTCTTCTTCTTCTTCTTCTTCTTCTTCTTCTTCTTCTTCTTTTTCTTCTTCTTTTCTTCTTTTTCTTCTTATTCTTCTTCTTCTCATTCTTCTTCTTTTCTTCTATTTCTTCTTCTTCTTCTTCTTCTTCTTCTTCTTCTTCTTCTTCTTCTTCTTCTTCTTCTTCTTCTTCTTCTTCTTCTTCTTCTTCTTCTTCTTCTTCTTCTGCTTCTTCTTTTCTTCTTCTTCCATTTCTTCTTCTATTGTCACTGCCTTATAGCGTTGGTCACCAGTGTACGGTCAATAATTTATGATACATATTTTCGTAAAGGACTATCAAAGCCACTGGATTTGACATCATATGCAAGGGTCTCCCTCTACATCCCTTCCCGTCTAGTTTTTGTTGAGCTACTTCATCATAAAGAGGGCGTGGTGATGCTTCCATGGGCTCAAGCAAACAGTGCAAAAGAAAAGACAGAGGATCCAGATCTGGAGACAATGATTCAGCTGGGAGTGAACAGAGAGTCTGGTAAACTTTCTACCCGTAAAAAGGGGGTGGATGGGAAGAGGGGGTGGGATTAGACAAACTTTCAATCCAGTAGCACCATCTCCATGAGAATTTCTTTGGCTGCTGAGGAAGGGGATGGAGCATGTATGATAATGTCCCGAGTACATTGATGTCAGTTCACTTATTTATTCCTTGTTATATGTAATACGATTTGTATTGGTATTTCCATTTCAATTTAGTATGTGTGTACGGTGCATTAATAATCGGACTGGCCTATCTGGCACGAGAAATGCCAGGTCCCGTGACTCAGGTGTGTAGTGTGCATTGTGTACTTGTATGTGTGAATACATAAAACTAATATCTAAGGTAGAGGACCATTTTCATGCCAGTGACGCCACATGCATATGATTCTAAGTTCATATTTTTATATACTAATTTATCAATAAGTGTTGGCTGCAGTCGACATCACGCCAACCGCCTTTACTTCATAGATATTTCCTGGTACTCATTTCCCTACCTTGTAGTTATTAGGTACAGGCTGCTGGGCCACATTTTGCGGACCAAAATACATTGGTCTGTTAAACAGGCTTTCAGCGCTATTTGATGGTGAACGGATGTATGACTAACTAGATTTTGGGAGCAAGTGAACAGTGCCGAGGCACAAACAGATAATTAAAGTCTGAGGAGAATGGCGCTGCGAGGAGTTACCTGGGGATCTGGTTGACCCTCAACACTCAGTGAAAAAGCAAGCCGGATTTGAAATCAGACCGTTACCATCGGAGTTGGAACTCTTCTCTTGCTGCTGAAGATAGGGACGGAGCGCTTGTGGGAGTTTCCTGAGTGCTATGATGTCGATTCTTAATTCAACATTCAACATATTCGGTACAGTATGGAGGATAGTCGTGGCAGAATTTTAAAGTCATTTTTGCTTTTGGCAGCGCTTTGCTAATGCGGTTATCACATTTGGACGGATTTTCGCGGTATTCCTATCTAAGCTGCTAATTAAAGTACTTAGTGAAGCACTGTGAGCTGTGTTATCCACGTGGAATGCCTTTCATTTGTGCAGCGGCTGTGTCATGGTATTCAGTGTCGCGACAAAACTTCGATTACACCTACGGATACGACTACCGTTCATAATAATTATAGACAGCTTCACCTCCTTTAACATATACTGTGTACTTTATTTTTAATTTACCTCAAACAATGGAAATCCAGGAGTTCCTGAACAAGTCCAGTATTCTAGGGTGTTATGGGTTGGGGTTAAAATTAAGGTTAGATTTAAGTTTAGGGTTAGTCGTTGTCTCTGAGGCGGCCGGCCTCACAAAGATCCTAACATTATTAGACTTTCCCTGGCAACTACAGGATTCCTTCCTGTTTTTTTTTTTTTTTTTTTTTTTTTTTTTTTTTTTGAATTAAAAATAATGTACTTATCTTGGTATTTATTTGTGTTAAGTTAAACCGAGAAGTCAAGGTCATTGAAAACACACAGACAGACTTCCTTGATTGATAGGGATTCGAAAACACCGCCAACCGTTTGGCATGCTATCTATTTCATTTGCATCTGCTTCTTCTTGAGCATCCATAGCCCTTGATGGTCACTGATGCAGACAGCAATCGCTCCAATCATCTCTTACGTTTTCTGTTTATGCTTATTCAATGGATCAACATCATGACACACGGGTGCAACTAAAAAGTGCTCCGTTCTACTTCTAACTCAATCCTGAGTCTGAAGAATCTCAGCGCAGTGCTCGAACTCAGTTGTACCGGCGATACTTTGGGTAGATTTTTAACTCCAAATTTTGAGTCTTAGTCTGACACTGATCCTTTCTGTTCAGTCCGTGACCGCAAGAGTTTGTTGGTCAGACTGGAAAATATCTCTCCATCGTCTTCTTTGTCCATATCGTCCTATATCGACGTTTCAACTCCCTTGTGTAATTTCCCTTATATACTTGGAATTTTTGTTTTTAAATAATGTAAATAATCTCATTAGAGAAGATGAATGGTTTTATACAGGGATATCATATAAAGGGACGTCTTCTTACACAAAAGTACATAGGGAAATATAGTTAAAGACATGAGGGTATTCCCTTACAATGACGGTTCTCCTGTACTATGAAAATAATTCTTTAGAGTGATGGGTTTCTTTACTGTGAAGTGTTTTTCTTTATAATGAAGGTTCTCTCGTGGGTAGAAACTATCAGACAAATCGCAACCCAAAAAACCAAAAACAAAACACCAATAAAGTCTATCAGATACCTTTAGAGGCAAAAGGCATATTGTTTAGTCATCTTAACAGAATGCATCAACCACCGTAACTAACACAAACGCTACACCAAGAGATGAGAGGAGAGAAAGAGGTCATTGAGGAAGAAGAGGATTTGGTGACGTTAAAGATGTACGTCCACATGCAATGACATCAGCCAATGTCACTCATGGAACGCTGGACTACGAGCTACTCGTTCACTGAGAAACTTTGCCAACTGAAGTGGAAAAAGACGATAGCTGAAAAACGAAAATAAATGAACTAAAACAGGGTGTGGCTTGTAATGTCCTCAGACAACATACACAGCTCTGGGAGCAACCAGTGGACCTTTGGTTGGAGTCTTCATCTTGGGCGCCACATTTCCACAAGCAAACGCAGTGGTGAGTCACAGTTATACGAGTGTTTATTCACGCACGAGCCTGTGTGTGTGTGCGCGCTCGCGCGCGTGTGCGTGTATGTGCCTCAACCGGGACAATTGTACCTATTCAGAAGTGTGTAAGGATGTTCAATCCACACCAGGACCGCACAACGAGCGATAAACATCCGGTAACACAAACTGCCACCATTCGGATGAGAATTCCCCCCCCCCCCCCCCCCCCCCCCCCCACACACCAGGCAGAAGTTTCGGAAACCCCGTTCAACCTTTCTTTTTGCCTTTCCTTCTTAGAAGATTCTGGAAATCCCTGAGTAGACTCCGGGTCCCTTTGAGGGGGGGGGGGGGGGGTGTAGAATATACACACTGCCCCTGAGAAGCACATCGTAAAAAGAAACTAATTAGTGTTGTGCTGAAATGAGACGTGCAATACCGAAAAGCGCCAATTTCACAATGTCGCTGTGAACCATCATACACACAAAAAGGAGGGGTCGAACAAAGAAGAAGAAGATATAAGGTTAAGTCAACTGTAGTCGAACTTCGGGGGGGGGGTGCGGGGCGGTTGGGGAACTATCACTTCTGCAGATTTAATCCAGACGACGACTGAATTCGGACCACTGTTTCAGACCAATTGCTACTAGATTTTTTTTGAAAGCTAACACATTTGTAAAAATTACGTATTAAATATTATAAAAAATTACATTATCGCCATTGTATTGTTTTATACATGTTAAATCCCCATGTAGATTCCAGGGCCCCATTGTAGGGAAAACAAAAATTGACCCTGCCTCCACAAAAAGCATGTCGTAAGTCGACTAATTTGGGGTTTCCTTCCATCTCGGAGTGCATCTGCCCGAGAGGCCAAAAACCAACAGTCTGCAAAAAAATAAGTCAGATCTGTAAACCGGATGTGCATGCTACATTCAGGTACTGGAATAAATCTAAACTCCAGAGGTGGATGAACAACCAGAATTTGCTACTGGAGTTTGCAGCCGGTGAACGCGAAGAAGAAGAAGATACGAGTGAAATTATGTACACAAAGAGGACAAGATAAGAAGTGCCCCATGCAG
The DNA here is from genome assembly GCA_905116865.2 of Candidula unifasciata. Lineage (NCBI taxonomy): Eukaryota > Metazoa > Mollusca > Gastropoda > Stylommatophora > Geomitridae > Candidula > Candidula unifasciata. The sequence goes on along the minus strand of CAJHNH020001620.1, from coordinate 75,187 downwards.
CGTTCGCAAGGAAAGAAATCAGGGGTGGGGGGGGGGGGAGGGGGTGGAGGAGAGACAGTCAGCCTTCATAACTTTCTAATGGACTAAGGTATGCTTCTGTGGCTTAGGCGTTGCGAACGCGCTTCGTAATGCGGGGTTGCCGGGTTCGATCCCTGCTGCGGCCGATCTGTCTTGTGCTGGTTTCGACAGTGGTACCCAGGGCTTGGCCGTTCAGAGCTGTGGCAAATTAGTGAACGTAAAATTTGCCTCGAAAAACCACAACAGTCAATAAATGCTAGGGTCGGTTTTGCAACGTCCTGTAAAGGATACTAGACCAACTTTTTAATGGACTAAGAACCTCAGAGGGTTTAAATCAGTCCTGGAATAAGTTATAAGCTAAATAAGCAAAGCTCAGGGTCTCAAAATCTGTTGAGGCCTAAAAAAAAAAAAAAAATTTCACAGATGCAATTTTTCTGTAAAATAATGTAATGCAATTTTCTCTTAACATATTTTAAATTTACAAATACTGTTTTCATTTGTAACTTAGGGTCGTTTAGATAATTATATAATACAATTTCTGTGATTTTGCAAACAAATTCTTTATCAATTTTTTTTTCATAAAAATTAAATACAGTAAATTTGTATTATCCATATATTCAAAAGCGATGCGCCTAAGGGCGTGTAAAGGGATCTTTACTTACTTTTAATATATTCAAAAGGCGTATTTATTTTTAAAGTTTCTGAGATCAGCCGGACTGACTGACTGACTTTCTACCCCACCAGGAAATCACACAAGCGATAAACACCCGATGACACAATGTGCCGCCATGTGAGTGAGGATCACCATGGAGAGGTCCCAGAAACCACGTTCAGCCTTTAGGCCATATTTATGGCCAGGCTATATTGCGGCCCCTGGCAAAGCCAGAGTAGGGCTTCAAATAACGAAAGATTTCATCCTTAAAAGGACGGAAAAGTTAGATATAGGAAACAGAGAGATCAGCCGATGCGACATAACGGTAACGGCCTCATTTCTGTATTTCGTCTAAGGGCGTCATGAAGTCTACATCTGACCCTGGCTTAAGCGTTGTAATTATTATTATTATTATTATTATTATTATTATTATTATTATTATTATTATTATTATTATTATTATTATGTGCTGAATGGCGTATAAATACATAAATATAGTTGAAGTTATAGGAAATGAACGAACAAACACCTTTTAACAAATAACAACCATAGCAACAAAAACACGTCTACACAAGCTTGAAAAAAAAAGTGTGGTGGGGTTACTTAGCTCCCTTGACAATTTGCAGTCGGGGAGAGGGGTGTGGTCAGTCCTCTTTCAATTATTGGGAAGGGTTTTTATGGTTAGGGGGATCTAGCAAAATATAGAGTTAGTTACTACAATATTTGACTATGATGATTTCATTCATGCATTCATCGTCATGTTGTGCCATTTCTCCATTCCGTTCTGTTTTGTGCAATCACCTCGATATCATAAATTTATCCAAGTCTCGCACATTTGGCCTCTGTTAGCAACGTTCGCCTTTAGGTTTCTCTTGGAGGCCCTCGTTTCTTCAGTCCCTATTTTTCCCATTTCAGTGCTTGCTTGGTGATCTCGGAATGTGTCAAGCATAGCACCATCTTCTCTGTCTTTAAACTTTTGATACTAATGGTTGCCAAGACACTTCTTTTATTTCTTCATTCCATTTGCATTTTATAAAATGAAGAACATTTTATGCAGTAAATCCACGTCTTAAGACGCCAGGAAAAGAATTCTAGCATGCTATATAGAGCCAGTATTAACATATGGCTGTGAATTATGGACAATTAATCAACAAGCCAAACATGTCTTGAGGCCTCGGAGACGCGGATTTACGTAAGAAGCCTTAGAATTTCTTGAACAGCCCAAAAAAAAAAAAAAAAAAAAAAAGAGCAGATCAGATGTTTAAAAAATAAAACAGTTAGGGTTCGAAGACAATTTGTCCCAGACATCAGAAAGACGATCATTTGTTGGTAATAGTATGAGAAGAGGTTATGGCATGGTGGGATATCAACACATAAACTGCTGATGTTTGAGGTTTGAACAACTGATCAACATCAATCATGGTACTCGGGTAGAAACCCATAAGTGCTCTGTTCTCCGTCTAACTGAAGTCTGAGTTCGAAGAAGCTCAGCACACTGCACAGGCTCTGTAGCGACGTCGTGGATCCTGAAATACTTTGGGTAGATTTTTAACTCCAAAATTTGCCCTGGCAGCGCCGTTAGTCTACTCTTTTCGATTTTCAACTGCCAAGATATTTTTTACGTGCGCAACAATATATACGTGCGTCCTTTCTCACTACCCAGAGACCAAGGGAAATTACTAGAAGTCCAAGTCCACGTGAAAAAATCCCAGCCCTTACCGGCTACTGAGCCCAGAACCTCTAGCAAACGAGGCGGACACCATACCTTGAGACCACGCAGTCCCACATCGAAATGAACTGATACACCCAGTTGCAGATCGCAGATTGTGGAGAGGCATGATCGCCCATGCAGTCGGAAAGGCACATGATGGTGATTTGAATTCATCAATTTTTTTTTTTAAATATTTCACCCAGACATTTATAATTTAAGGGGTGATGATATGAAGTGTCAAAAAACTTTGAAATACCCAAACAACACATGGTAATTTTCATGGTACAGAAACCCTAATGATAGCGTTTCATCATACAGGGAACGATGTTTGGGCTGATAGTGGGTCTCACATTGAACATATGGATTAGCATCGGCTCTGTTTTGTATGGGGCGCCAACACCTCCCTTACCTTATGGCTCAGTGGACAAGTGTCTTGCCCAGAATGCCTCAGCGTCTGCAGGTATGTGGAACTCTTCGTGGATCGATCAAGTGACCCAGGCTACGGCTACTGTTTCCTATACTGCGGCGACTGCGACCTTGACAGTAGCAAGCAGCACAGCAGTAGGAAGGTAAGAGCGCTGAAGAAAAACATCAACACATCCTATACTTATATTTACACTCTCGCTGGCGGATCTGAAGGTCGAGGTTTCAGGTCCTGCCGGAACCGGAAGTTTTGTCAAAAAATGACCTTGGCCCCCAGGTTAAACCAGCCTTAATGTGGGTACCAGGTAAAGCCGTCGGAAGTAAAGGCGATCAGTGTAATGTTCACCACATCACTCAACGGGTGTCGACTGGTCTATAAAATATTGATCTATGTCCAATACGCCAGTAGGCGTGAAAAAAAGGTCCTTTTGTTTGCTTTATACTTATATGTAAGGCACATCGACATAAACTTTGGTTAGGAGTGCCTCAGCACCCTTGCACGTATTCTAGCTGTGCCATTTATTGGCATAATAGTTGATTAAGTGCTAAATAATAATACACTAAGTAGTAAATGTAATACACGTGAAACGAAAATATAAACTAGTTCGTGTATACATTATCTGGAGGCGGGCGGGGGGGGGGGGGGGGGGGGGGGGGGGGGGGGGGGGGTAGTTACTATTATAACCAGAGAGGGGGGGCTAAAAAAGTGGGGGGGGGGGTGGGATTGGAAGCTCATGTTGCCTAAACCCCTAGATTTTGGCGACTCATATATATATATATATATATATATATATATATATATATATATATATATATATATATATATATATGTGTGTGTGTGTGTGTGTGTGTGTGTGTGTGTGTACACATACATATTAGCCGCAGTGACATAGTGGCTAGTGCATTTGTCTAACTAAAACATTGACAGTGTTCAGTTCATAGAAGTGGAATGATTCTTTTCCAACCAACATGGCTCTAGTTTCGACGAACTCTAGAACACTGTAGGAGAAGAGTTTGCCTAGGAATTGTTAGGAAAGGAAAGGCGACCAGAAATGGAACTGGCCAACTCATCTACTGTGACGTTACTTAAAATGTGTTAACAGCCTAACACTTCATATCCCAACGCCTTGATCTCCTAAAAGATCATCATTGTATATATTTGTAAATAAATATATATGTGTGTGTGTAGGAAGCTTAAGAGAGATTAACTGTAAAATAGTCTAAATTAACGCAGTATGTCAGAAGATTATAAATATTGTATGCAATAAATCCATTTCCCTGAATATCAGAAAGTCAGTATGATGTGTTATGTCTAGCCTGTTCTGATATATTCTGTGGGTTAGGTGTTGCGAGCGTATTTAGTAATTTCGAAATACCCTGTTCGACTCCAGCTGCAGACGATTGAGCAGCAGATCGCTCTGCGTTGATTTAGACAACGGTATAAACCGTCAACCTAAACAGCTAAAAAGAAAATATGCCGTTGACTCTGCATGTCTTGTAAGGACACACATGGAACTCTATTCTGATGTATGATAAGTAATTTTGCAATATCAACCAACAAGATAAGAAGAGAAAGCAGACTGTTGCTTTTTTTATTTTTTATTTCTGAGATTATTTCCATTAAAATGACATTCTAGTTATTAGATTTTTCCGATTTGTGACCCATCCAGCGTCAGCGTTTGTTCCTCGCCTCTTGATTTCATTGAGTGTGTCAAGATTTCCTCCTTCCTAAGTATAACTGATAACGTCATACCATATGATTCTTTCTATGTTGTGCAACCACCAGGTAATTACCATATATTTTTTATTGTGTGCCGGGGTTCCTTGGGTGAATTAAAGTAAAGGACCCTTTTCCACACCTTCAGGCGTATTTGGCATATAGGGCTAGACCTATATCGTATAGACCGATCGGTACTCGCTGGGTGATGTGGTCAGCATCACGCAGGCCGCCTTCACTTCCAATGATTTACACCTTTTACCTAATTAAGGCTGGGACGACCTGGAATCAAAGGTCATTTTTAAAATAGTCCGGCTCGGTCCCGACCTAAACCTACGACCTTCAGATCCTGAAGCGAGCATCTAGCCACTACACCAAGGCGGCTTCCTTTCGGTGAAATGAATAAGCCTTTCGTTTCAGAGTTTTGTGCTCTGATTACTGCTGCTTCGTTTTGCGTACTTCATTAATCAGTGAATGAGTGCAGTTTTTACTGAGATCCATGGAGATTGTCACTGGAGTTATGGAGTTCGCGCTTTAAACGACGCCGACAGAGGGTGGGGAGGGGGAGGGGGAGCCATTTGCTTGAAATAAAAGTGATCCTAACAAACTTCAAAGATTACAATGTACGACTACCAATTTCCCTCAACTTTTCCACAGAGGCATACATGATGGCTTTTCATTCTACGATTTATCCTACGTATGGACCCCTCTCATTGGTTTCCTGATCACAGTACTTCTAGGATTAACAGTCAGCATCATCGTCGGTAACATCTAGTAACGTTTGTATAATGTATACCTTGTTGGTGTGGTCATATTGTCCCACAACATGTCATGGCTATGTCCCCCATTATATTGTATTTGTATTTACGAAGATACTTGTTGATATCATCTATTATAGGTCTTTATTTTACCATCCAGAATCTTCTGCTCCTCCTCTTCTCTGCTCTTCTTATCTCTACCTTTCATTTGTATTTATTCCACTTTTTGTTTCCGGGTCCTTTCTCTTCTTCTTCTTCTTCTTCTTCTTCTTCTTCTTCTTCTTCTTCTTCTTCTTCTTCTTCTTTTTCTTTTTCTTTTTCTTTTTCTTCTTCTTCTTCTTCTTCTTCTTCTTCTTCTTCTTCTTCTTCTTCTTCTTCTTCTTCTTCTTCTTCTTCTTCTTCTTCTTCTTCTTCTTCTTCATCTTGTTCTTATTCTTTTTCTTTTTTTTCTTTTTCTTCTGCTTTTTCTTCTTCTTCTTCTTCTTCTTCTTCTTCTTCTTCTTCTTCTTCTTCTTCTTCTTCTTCTTCTTCTTCTTCTTCTTCTTCTTCTTCTTCTTCTTCTTCTTCTTCTTCTTCTTCTTCTTCTGCTTCTTCCTTCCTTCCTTCTTCCCTTTTAAGTGTATATTTAATTCCTAATAATTTTAGAAGGCACATATTTTACAGAAAATCGATTTTAGTATTAGTAGTCGCAGTGTAAATATTGTAGCTTTAAACTATTAAGAAGCAGTAATCATAGTAGTAATATTAATAGTAGTAGTAGTAGTAGTAGTAGTAGTAGTAGTAGTAGTAGTAGTAGTAGTAGTAGTAGTAGTAGTAGTAGTAGTAGTAGTAGTAATAGCAGCAGCAACAACAGCGACAACAACAACAGTAGTAGTATTGCTAAGCAGGTGGTACTGCTGTTGTTTATATGCCCATGATAATAAGTACCTATACAAAAATTGACGCAGACAAGAGTGTTAAGTTTGTATTTATTCTCTCTGGTAAATTGATGTATGACAAGCTAGATGTTGTGAGAGCCCTTTGGGAGCGAGTGAACAATGCGGAGGCACACATTGATCACTACTGTTTAAGGAGAATAGCGCTGCGGGGAGTTACCATGAGAACTGGCACACGCACAACACTCTAGGAAAGGGCGAAACAGGTATACAAACAGTTAATGGTACCAGCGGAATTAAACGCTTTGCTTGCTGCTGAAGAAAGGGATGGAGCGCTTATAGGAGTGTTCCTAGCGCTGTGATGTCGATTCTTACATTCAACATAGCAACAATAATTTATTCTCTCTCTTTTTCTTTATTTTTCAGATTATTTCCGGAAGTCCAAGCAACATTCAAGTCCCCACCTGTTTTTTCCATTTGTTCGAAGGTTCATCAAGTTTGAGATAGTGGAAAAAGAAATTGGTCTTCTATCTGATTTTAGTTTTAAATTTGGGAGCAAGGGTTAGGCATTGAATGTACATATTAACTAACTCTTTCATTACGTTTTATTTTCTCTGTTTCGTTCTCCAGACTTTCTCACACACCTTCCGTGATAATCCCGAGTTCTTCTCAAGTCTGTGAGCGTGTGTGTCTCCGTGTGTGTGAGTGTGTCTCCTTGTGGTAGTGTGTCTTAGTGTGCGTATATATGTGTGTCTCTTTTCTCACCCTTTCTTGTACATTTGTGGGTTATAAAACAGCTTTTGACAAGGTACATAATGACTAAAATAAGATAATTACCTTTAAAAATGGATATTTTAACCGGTTTCTTATAGCCATGCTTTGTTTTTTTCCTAATACTTTTCTGTTGCTAAACTTTTTCATCCTCCTCCATAATTCTTGAACAATTAAGCAATCATCTACAAGAGCAAGAGGACGGCCGCGGAAATATGGATCGACAACATTAAAGACACTCTACGCCTTCACGGCATGACAATAGCCAGTGGCAGCCAACGTGAAATGGATCGCAAATTATTACTCCCCACGCCGCTTAACGACAGAAGTGGTTTATGATGATGATGATGAAACTTTTTTCATTCACTTTTAAATTATTTTTCAAAGGACAATTAGCACACAGTTATTTTTATGCGCTTAAAACAGGATTAACCCCCTTTGAGCGTTCTCTGCCTAGAAAATGTTTATTATGAGGGGAGGGGGTGAGGGGGGGGGGGATTCCCCTGAAAACAAGAATGCATTTGCATTTAACGACAGTATCTCTTAAAAGCAAATTCATGAGTGGATGTAAACACTACTATAGTATCAGCTCTTATTCTCTTTCATTCTCGCACGGTTGCGGGACAAATGGAAGAATTACCAGTCAAGTGTTATGGAGTAAGGTGAACACAGAGACACCGAGATGGCTGTTGCATCGTAGGACGGAGCATGAATGGGTCGGACCGATCTGCTAGGATGTCGATACGGATAACAAGTAACAAGTTTGTACAACAGAGGTTTGAATAACAGATCAACATCGTGGGACACCCATAATACTTCTAATTTAAGTCTGAGTCCGAAGTAGCTCAGTGCAGTGTACGGACAGGCAAGAATCTTGAAATATTTTGGGTAGATTTTTAACTCTAAAATCTGCCCAGGCAGCGCCGTTAGGCTACTCTTTTCGATTGCCAATTACCAAGGGATTTTTACGAGCGCAACAATACACACAGGCGTCCGATTTCATTAACCAGAGACCAGGGGAAATTACTAAAAGTCCAGGTGAGCAGAAAAATCCCAGCTTTCACCGGGGCTTATATCCGGGACCTCTAGCACTCGAGATGGACACCATACCTCGAGACCACGCAGCCACAGGTAACAAGTAAGTCTTACAGATACTCGGAGTCACCAACTTGAAAGAAAATGACAACTACAGAGATCACTGGAAGCATGTGTTGTCAACAGCAATAACCTGCAAGGACTTGTAATTCTGAAGAATGAAAATATATCATTTACGTGGAAACTACGCTAAAAGTGCTGCTGAAAATATGGATGACCACGGTCCAGCTGATATAAGGAAGGGAAAAACCTCACATGTCCCTAGTTTTCGTATGTCCGTTTCTTTGTTGTGGTTTATAGTGTATGTTGTCTAATTTGCTGGTGAAGACTTTGGTTAAAAGTCAGCATTGTACAGTATCTTTCGTCGAGCTTCCTACCATAATTTGTGTTATGATAATTCTCGACTCTGAAAACACAATGAAATGATTATGTGGGGGGAAAAAAACACGTTAAATTCTTACCTTTGATCGGAGATCTACAGCCTATCGTGAAGACGTTGCTGTGGATTTCTTCTGGTCTCGACATAAAGGAGCCCGCTCTGTACTTCTTTCTTCGGGTTCACAAGCTGGGCATGGAGGAGGAAATACTTGAGGACATGGTGGTTCGATGTACTGAAGGACTTCTTTACTGACGTGTGATGGAGTGGAATCTTCCCGGCACGTATTCTGGCAGCTACCATTTCCACACAAATGTCTCTTACACGACGCCATACTACCGTGAGATTTCAAACAATTGGATGCAAGAAGCAGACTTTTACTTTGAAGTCTTTATGGGAACCAATAAGTTTTAACGACCATGCAAAAAAGAAGTGCCTAACTTAGCAGTGAGGCTTGTGTATCTCTGTTTCAACAAGAAAACTTAAGATCACTGTGTCAGCTTCATAATGACCATTGGTAGTAGAATGCCCACTATTGGTTGACTTTTGTAGCTTCAGACAGTTGGTTCTATCGCAAATTACGCTAGAGAACTGAATAGAGCTTTTGAGAGCTTCAAAAATTCTCGAATTATACGTTTATTGTTAGTTCACATAATGAAGATTGCTGCAGTAGGTGTCCTTTTCGTTTTCACTAGTTTCAGAAGTGAGCGACTGATTCTTCAGTTAAAGTTTTGCAGCTGGGAGAAATATACACCTCGAACTGTAAATGTTTATTTTTCATTAAAATAGCTGACCGTTTCTGACTGACAATTAGTTTTAATATAATCACATGTTTCTCATGCGATGAAAGTGAGTTAGACGGTTTTAGAAACAATGTTTCTTATTCTGAAACTACAGTTTAAACTAACAAATTTGAATAAAACTGGACAACTGATGATTTCGTTTCTTCGAGCTTTTTGATGATACTCTGTATGTTCAGGTTTCCAGTCATTAGTTGAATGACTTCATTGTGGGAAAAGCAGTTGATTTCTTCCAAATGATTTCTCGTCAACGTTAACACCTCAGATGGGCATCTTCAAGCTTGGTATTTAAAATCATAGTCGAAATGTTACCAGTCGTCATCATCATTGCCGCATGGTGGTTTAAAGGCACAGGGGCATTCCGGTTCTGGCATTTCCGGCTCTGGAACTGGAGTTGGGGGCTTTGGTTTCTTTAGAGAACAATTGTTTTTAAGAACCAAACACGGGGGTCTTATATATTGCTCTAAATCAGGCTCTGACAGCCCACTGTCTTCGCCGCAGGGTTTACATTCACCGCGTGTCTTTGTCGGGCAAGCCATAGTATTTATCAAAGACTTCTTGTGATAAGTAATCCTTGCAGATGATGTAGGAACTATATAATGTTAGTATTTTTTTAAAAAATTATTTTTAAACTTACAAATTATGTCTTCAAATGATTACCTTCTCTAGTTGTTCATTTTAAGGCGGCGAAGAAGAAAATAATTGGGGAATGTGTTGAACTGTAGTAGTCAGTATCCAACGGCACACAGCAGAGTTATCTAGTTTCGGCTCCACCGAAAAAATATTTTTTGGATAAGAAATGACTGAAATGGCTTGTTTAGTTGCGATAACGTTATATGTTATTGCGGCTTGGCAACAGCAGCGTCCGATTTGCTCTTGTCGGCAGGGTTTGGTGGTGGCAAGATTGGTACACAAGGTGGGCGTTCATACTCCTCCTTTTCCGGTTCTGGCAATGGTTCGTCAGTCTTAGTGTTTTTCTCGGGGCATGGCTTTTCTGTGTTCATGTTGTTAAGCGCTTAATGATGTTGCCTTTAAAGTTCAGTTTGGAGCTCTTTTAAAGATTATGAACATTTCGCTTGCTTCAACCACCGCAGAATGTTGCATATTAACGAATGCCGTTTCCAAGGGACGTATGATAGTGAAAACCCAAATCAGTGATGTCAGTGCTATTGCACAACGGCTTTGGTTACTAGGTTAGAGATTAGACCACAAATAGACTAAACTGTGAGTAATGATGTAATTACCGGAATCCGCCGCTGCTTTGGACTCCACTTGTTATACACAGTGCGACTTACTATAGTTTATCATCATTCTTATTAGGACATGGTGGCTTCAACGGTGTCGGGCAGGGACATACTGGCATTTCAGGTTCAGGCTCCGGAGTTGGCGGTTTCGGTGGAGCTTTCATTGGACAAGGTGGCAGAAGTGGAACACATGGTGGTCTTTGATATGCTTCTAACTCTGGCTCATCGAGGGTTTTCTTTTCCCCGCAATCCTTCGTGCACTCTTTGTTGTCAGGACACGGTTTGGCCATACTGGTAACAGATGAAGATAGAAGGTTACAGCTTGGTAACCTCTTTTGAACAACTTACCACCATGTATTCCAAGATGTCTTTGGTGTACTTCCGTCGCTACTGAAGGGTTGTCAAGGATGAATATGACGTCACGGATAAATGTAAGGTTTGTAGCTTAGATACAGGGACACATTTCCGAGCAAAAAAATAATTAGTTTCTTCATCTTCTTCTTCGTTAGTCTGTTTCTTTTTAGTTTGGGCATCACTGCATTGTGCTTTTTTAAAGAATGTCAGCGATATTTGTGCCTTTCCGCGACACATCCGATTTTTCAGTTTAAGTAGAGTCAAGAAACGACATCACAACACTCGGGGGCATTCCCATGCATTTAATGACTGGATTATAATTTCCGGGTCATTCGAAGCGATAATAGAACAGGAAATAGTGTAACTACCTGGCCACTCTAGTGGAGCCTGTCTGCTATGGAAGAGATCCACAGCCTCAAGACGTTATCCACGCTTTCGATAAATTATGGTCTCTCTTCGCTCATTCCTGATTCAATCAGTCTATGCAGATATGAATACTTCATACTGTTGCACTGTTGTCCACTTAATCCAAGAGAGCCTGTACCACATTCGCTCTATTTTGTTTAATGTTGAATTAAGAATCGACATCATAAGCGCTCTGTCCCTATCTTCAGCAGCAAGCGAAGAGTTACAATTCCGATAGTACCAGTAATTGTCTGATTTTATATCCGTTTCGGCTTTTCCTGAGTGTCGACCGTAGGCCAGATCCCATTGTAACTCATCGCAGTGCCATTCTCCTCAGACCGTAATGATCTATCCGTGCCTCGGCACTGTTCACTCGCTTCCAAAGGGCCATTACAACATCCAGCTTGTAATACATCAGTTCACCACCAAGTGGTACAGAACCATCCAATCTATATGTCTGCTCATTTCCCAACTCACCGGCATGAACTGGAGAAAATATCCAAAGGATGCTAACTACCCGGGACCTTTGAGGTGATGCTTGCTACTCTACACGGAGTATGCCCGTCTCCACCTTTCTCACCATGATCTTTGAAACAGTTACTATGACGACATGTGTGTAAAGCTGATTCTTACGCCAGCTGCGGAAGGCAGCAGTGACTGCCTCCACCTTCATTCTCAAACTAGACGTTGTGATATCATATGTCAGGCTTTGTTGCACCAAACGACACCCTTTCGCCTTCGCTATGAACTCCCATGCACTTCGTCTGCCCCTCAACACAGAGCCATCTGTATAGACAATCACACCACCCGGGCGGGAATAGTCATAAACCATTTGTTGAACTTCTTATTCTGCAGCACCAGCTGGCCAGTCCCTGCACTCACGTAACAAAGTGATCAGAACCCTACACAAGACTGAAACCTGATCGGACACTTTGACCCACTCTTCTTCTCGCCCAAATTTATCAAACCTGCACACATGTCAAATTATGTCTTCAGCTTGCGCCATCCAATTCTTTCCTCTTTTCGGTCTATGACCCTTAGCTCTATCTAGGACTTTATGCAGGAGGTGCCTCTTGTCCGCAGCTACACTGGTATGACTTTGCTTGCAGAACTTTGAACCTATTTGCAATAGTAGGCAGTGCAAGTATATATCGCATACATACTACCAGGGTATCTCTTGGACATCCCATAATTACCCGCATAGCTGCATTATGTATGCGTTTAAGTTTTATCAGCTGACTCTTTAATATGGTAAGCATTCTAAGCCCATAATCTATCACTGACAGAACGACATGCTTAAACATTGTGAACAGCATTCTTTGTTCGATGTCCATCGCTGTCATAATCTTGAGAGCATTGAGTCCTTTTTGGCATTTCACCGCAACTGCCTCCACGTGATCCCTGGCCGCTCTATCATGAAGTAGCCCACCGCCAACTTAAGGGACAGCAGCCAATCTATCAACTTATTAACATACAATCCAGAGTATCCTGAAAAAAAAAGGGGGGGGGGGGGTCGATGTTCTTCCTTAGTGTTATAATTTTTATTTCTTCAGATTCAAACAGTGTCCACTTGAAGATTCATTTTCCCGCAACTGAAAGATTTACGATAACGGCAGGCTGGTATAGGGAGTCGCCGTGATGTAGCGGCTAAAGGTTCGCCTGCGGATCGGGGAGGGGTTCTTTGATTCAGGTTCTGACGGGCCGGATTTTTTTTTTTTTACGACCTTGGCTCCCAGGTCGACCCAGCCTTTGGTTGGTACCAAGCGCAGTCCACGACTAAGAAATTTAAACTAATATTAAACTTAAAATTTGTAAATTCAATGTTAAATTGGTACTATTGTATGGAACGCAAACACGGAGAACAACTAAGGCAATTACAACAAAAAAAATAAAAAAAAATAAAAATTCTTTAACTGGTGCCTGCTCAGAAAAGAAGGGACTTAATGGTATAATATAATCACTAATGTAGAACTTTGAGAGCGAACGAAATAAGCCAGAATAATAATAAGTCTGAAAGATACAATCTACATTCTTTGGTCATGTGATGAGAAGGAGAAAACTGGAGTACATCGTGACAGTAGGAACGTTGTAGGAGAGGGTAGACAGAGGGAGATCGACAGAAAAGTTGCTGGACAGTTTGACATCATCGCATGGAGGATCATCTTTGTCAGAGTTGACTGAAAGTAAATGGGGCAGAAGGTTGTGGGTAGACGTGTCTACCAACGCCACATGGTATGGACATTAAGAAGACCAGTTAGTCCAGCTTTTTTTCTATTTAAATAAAGATCTCTGTCTTGATGTTTTATTACATTCATATCTGGCAGATCAACCGCCAGTAACCAGTCCCTCGCAGAGTCTAGCACAGATGGAGCGAATGCGTTTTGGTTGACCTTACCTTTTGGAACCTGCCCAGCCTTGAGGAAACGAATGGGGACGATGCTAGAACTGGCTCTGGCGTTAGCCCTCATTCTAGCCTGGTCGACAACGGCTGCTAACTCTTTTAGCACCTTGTTGTGTCGCCATGTGTATCGGCCTTGACCTAGGGCTTTCCTGCACGCGGACAGGACGTGCTCAAGAGTTTGCTTCGATTTACACAACGGGCAAGTCGGATCGTTGGTCGCAGACCATTTAACCATGTTAACACCGGACGGTAATACATCGTACGCCGAACGAACGATAAAGCTCAGTCGCAGCGGGGTCATCCGCCAGATCTCACCCCATATGAGTATTCTTGGCAATGCGCTCTCCAGGCTGACCCAATGGCCCTGCTGCGACTGCTGGGCTGCTTTCTGGACCCGAACCTCGTTTTCGTTGTCCCTCACCGTTTGTATTACCATGTCTCGGCGCTCTTTGGCTAAGGCCTTTGACCACCAATTGACTTTGCCGTGCCCTAGGCCTCGACGGTCGGTTTGTGTGTATCCCATTATCTCCTTCAATTTTAGTGCGTTCTGAGCAAATTCCATCGCATCGAGGACCCTCCACTTCTGCCCAGTCTTTAGAGCGGGCTGGACAGCGATGACATTTGGGTCTGAAGACTCGCGCAAAAGCATGGCGAACCTTACCTTGCCGACTTTAAACTCTTCGGTTATTGATTTGAACGGAAGTACCAGCTTAGCCTGTTTGCAATACAGAGCCACGTCGGTCAGACAAGGCGGTGCTCCAATCCACTTTCTCAAGGCTGTGTTGATTTTCTTCTCCAAGATAAAGTCAACAAGGTCTCACACACTCCAACAATACTTGACTGTGCGAGGGATTGGCTACTGGCTATCGACCTGCCTGGTTTGGAAAAGTACACAGAGTCAATCCGGAAGACTGGCCTGAGACCAGAAATAGTTATGCACTCTACGGGAGGGGGGGGGGGAGGGGGAGCCGCTAACTCGTCTTGATAGAGCTGACAGTGCCGTATGAGTCGCGGGTGGAAGAAAATCACATGTACAAGCTCGAAAAGAAATGTGAGCTCCTGGCCGGTCTGAGGAGAGACGAAGCGTACTCAGTTAAAATCTTCACGCAAGAGGTCTTGTCTCCACTTCCACATACAATGTACTAAAGCAGCTGGGTTTGAGAGGAAACAAAAGTAAACGATCACTAAAACAACTGGGCGAAGCAGCAGAAAGGGCTTCGAGCTATCTCTGGACGCAACGGAACGTCGTTGGGGTGGGCCTCCGTAGACTGGTACGAGTTCCTAGTGGAAAGGAGCTTCTTATCCCTTAGAGCCAAAGTGTCCAAGAAGTGTCTGCCAGTGTATCTCTGCCAAATACCAAAGTCTAAGGTCTGTCTGATGAGCCAGACGTTGACAAGCTCTGGTCGTAAAGGTAGGCGGTTAATTAATATAACGATATAACGCCAATCTCACAATACCTGTTACAAAGTCATCATATCGTCTTGTCTCTGTCCGAGAGTCCGATGAGTGCAGCAGGTGAAGATCGAGGCCTGGAGTCATGACCTAGGTCGGCCCACCTTCTGAGATTGTATAGGAAGTAATTGGCATCTTTCTATTGATTTTTGGGTGAGCCTTGCCGTCCATGCTCTCCTGTGGAGTTCTTCTTGTATATTATATATAATTTATTGAGAATTATTCTACAAACCGTCTTGGACGTTACTTATAACTGAGTAATTCATCTCCTGTTGTTACAGTCAGTAAGATTACTTTTGATGTTGTTGACATGTTAACAATCAATTCTGTTTTCCCACCTATTTGCGATTTTTTTTTTCTATTAAACACATTTATCACTCGCTCTATGGTTATATCATCACTGCCTTGAGAATTTCGGCTATACTCCAAATAACGGCCACATATTATGCCCCCCCCCCCCCCCAAAAAAAAAAAAAAAAAAACACACACCCTGACAGGGCCTCAATCACACGTAAACTGTGTACTTCCGGTGACTACCGCCACCGCCGAGAGTATCTCCCGCTTCCTTGCAGCTTTGCTCGTGAGTCCCAGCCATCTAGTGTAGCCCCGCTATAATATGTGGCCGTTATTCAGAGGAGAGCCAGAATTTCTGAAGTAATATCAGGACCACATTCTGCCTTATTGTTTTAATATAGCTTAGTAAAATGTCCTCCTCCCCATGCCACCTCTAATCTCTTTCGGCATCAACTTTCTGCCATCGCAATACATTTTCAAGTTCATTTTACCTTATCTGAACAGATGGTGTTGCTCTCACATTCCAGTTTCAACGTGGCTAATGCTAAATTTACTTGTCCAAACATTATTGGCTGATACCAAATCATTTTAATACCAATGCGCGAAATAGCTCCTGAAAAAGCTCTTGTCCTTTTTCAGTAAATCAGACTTAGGCATTTCAATGACATAAATGTAATAGTCAAGCCATATTGGTTTATTAATAAAAAAGCCTAACACCTCACAGATACCTCATCCTATTTCATTTTATTGGTGTCCCCCAAATGTTGACCTGTGACCCGGATGTTGATTTCTCGGCCGGTGTGTCGTTCGTTTGAGTTGACGAAGTAGCTAGCAGAAGTGAAACATGGAAGGACGACAGCGGTGTGCTCTCACTTTATATCTGTTGTTGATATCATTATCTTTTACCCTCTGTGAACACGACGACGCAGATGCTCAAGAAACCGGTTTGTTTGTATACATTATGCATCATGATAACTCGTGCTTTCTGATTGGCATGCTACTCATGTCACATAACCCGGGCTTTTTTTTTTTTGTAATAAAAACATGCTGGAAATCATCAGAGAATGTAGATTTAAAATAAAAGGATACCAGTGCATACTACAAAACGTCAGTGACAGTTGCATTAGCACTAAAATAACTGAATCTAAAAAATAAATTTAAAAAAAAATTGCCCAGTGCTGCATACCTCAGCAAACTAACCGAAAAAAGCCCTGCATAAAGTTTATGCTGATTAAAAAATGTGTATGTGTGATATAAGAAAATTAGGCTCTCCTGTCAACTACGGCCGGTAGACAACAGTAGACGGCCGGTTAGTCGGAGTTCTGTCCCCTGGCTGCAGTGCAATTACGGACTGGAGAAGGCACAAATCAAAAAACAAAGTGAGGTGGACATGCCTTGCAGACCCCGCGCTGCGACTCAAATTAGCGACCGTGTTTAATTACCGCTTCTTGCGACGCATTACGGTGTGGACTAGAGGGAACAAAAAAAGTGACATAATTACTGTGTGTTGGCGATAGACAGCGTGCAGTGACCTACTGTCATCTTTTGATTAGGGTTTGGGTTAGGGGTAGGGTGTGGGTTAGGTTTAGGGTTTGGGTTAGGGTTTGGGTTGCTACTTTGAGTTTGTGCGAAGACGAGATGCAGTGACACTAACCGTAACCCTAACCTGCACCCCAACCCTAAACCTAACCCAAACCCAAACCCTACCCCTAACCCTAATCATATGATCATAGCAGGGCAGTGCACGCTGTCTATCGCCAACACACAGTAATTATGTCATTTGTTTCATTTCCTCCTGTCCAGTCCGTAATAGCACTGCAGCCAGGGGACAGAACTCCGACTAACCGGCCGTCTACTGTTGTCTACCGGCCGTAGTTTACAGGAGAGCCGTAAAATATGATACTTTTTCTTCTTTGTCTTCGGTTTCATATGCTCAGATCAGACCATCAGGTGGGTCTCCTCTATGAACTCGCATATCAGCAGCAAATCCTTCGTGGTTTCCAATAGCTTGCTTTGCACACTTTGCTCTTGAGGCCAGGTGTCTTTTCGAAGTTGCAGGTAGAGTGGGCAGGTCCGCAGAATGTGCGCAGGTGTTTGTGGTCCTGTTCAACAGGCACAATGTGGGGACTGTAAAGTCTTAGTGGGGACTGTACTGCCAATTACTGCCTTTATATACCACTTCTGCGGTGTAAGCGGTTGGGGGCGGGGAGTGTCTTTGAGCCTGAGGATATACAGCTAATGACTCTGCAGGTGAGGATTTTATTTTGCACCCGACAGAAAAAAATCCCCAGCCTTATGAGGATTCGAACCCGGGTCTCTCACATGAGAGCCCAGTGTTCTAACTGTTTAGCCATCGCTTCTCTGGGGACTGTACAATCTTTATTTTATGCATGTGGTAGTTGAGCCTGCAGTGTCCTGTTCATAGACAGAAAATTTTTGTATGTTGCTTTCTCTTGAGTTTGCTGTGGATGACTCTGTTATTTTGTTCTCTCCACAATTCCTTTTATTTTCCCTTGATATGTGTTCTGATTTCTGGTAATGACAATTATTGGGTGTGTTGTTTCTCCTTTGTTTCCATTTTTTGCAAGTCTGTCTGCTAACTCATTTATGTTGAGAAACAACAAGAGTAATCAGTACTTTTTTCATTATTGATTAACCCTGTTCTACCTAAATGATAAGGTTATAATTGGAGTGTGTGGTAGGTTTTTTCTTATCGCTTGTACAGGAATTATAATGGTCTTCCATTCTATTAGAATGGAAGACCATTATAATTCCTGTACAAGCGATAAGCTGAAATTCTGCAGATATAGATGATGGAAAATTAAACACATTTATTTATTTATGTTCTGAATTTCAGATTAGTTTCTTACAAAGAATTTATGTATCCATTTCAGCCGATTATGAGACTGAAGATGAGTTTGTTCTAACATTAACTACTGAGAACTTTGATGAAGCTGTGGACAAGAACCCAACTCTCCTGGTCGTATTTGAGAAACCATGGTCTAGGTATAAAATAATTACTCTGTGAAAGACAATATTAAGTAAACAAAGATCCTAAGTCTGTGCTTCAACAATTAATATTTAAAACAACCTTAGTCCACATTTCAGTTGTTATTTACGTCTAGAATATCCTGTCCATAAGTCAGCTGTTGTTTATGTATAAAATTTCTTTGGTCTGTTTCAGCTGTTTTTTTAGGTTTAAAATATTCTTAGCCATGTTTGAGCAATTTGTTTTTTTAATGTCCTATATTCTTAGCTCATATTTCAACTATTGCTTATGTTTAAAACAACCTTAGTCCATGTTTCAACTGCCATTTTTGTTTAAAATATCCCTAGTCCATGTTTCTGCTGTTTTTTTAGGTTTAAAATATTCTTAGTCCACATTTTACAGCCAGTGAACGCTAAGAAGAAGAAGAAAACAAGCAATTACACATATTAAGTAAAAATCTGCCTGATTAAACAGTGTATCACACTAGCTAACCTTTCTTGTGTACTATGTAGAAACAGTTTTAACATATGGATATGAATCCTGGACATTAAATGAATATGCCAAATAATTTCTTGAGGCCTCAGGGGAGGGGGGTGAAGTGATCAGCCAAAAACTGAGCAATCCAGATGTTTTGAGAGAGGCGAGGGCTCGAAGACAAATTATCACAAACATCAGAAAGAGGCAGTCATTATTTGTTTTAGTTATGCTGTGAGAAGAAGGGACTGGAACATTTTGTGACTACTGAGAAGGTCTGCTGAGGAAGACAACGAGAGCAGATGTGTTACAGCCTTTAGTCATGACAGGATTTCAGCTCGCAAAGTGATACATGCTGTTGGAAATGCAGATTGTGGAGAGGCATGATCCTCTATGCCAGTCAGCAAGGCACTTAACTCTTTGAGTCCCAGGGGGTTTAGCATCACAGGCCCAGAGGGTAGTAAATAGAGTTATAAAATCGGCGTATCATGCGTTCATTGGGCTTCTAGGTAGGAACCTATGAACGTATGATGCGTTCCTTGGGACTCAATGAGTTAATGATGATGATCACACTATGTCAGTATTAATTCATATGTGCACCATAAAGGGGTCAAAAGGCAGAGAAAAGAAGAAATTGTCAGTGCGATCTGTCTAATAGAGTAAAGTAAAGGACTCTCTTCCACACCCATGGGCATATTGGGGATACAGTGCTAGACCTGTATTTTATAGACCAATCAGCACTTGATGGGTGATGTGATCAACATCATGCCAGCCGCATTTACTTCCAAGGACTTTACCTTGTACTCCTTTTAGGTCGGGTCAACCCAGGAGCCAAGGTAATTTTTATTTTTATTTTATCTGGTTTGATGTGGATTTGAGCCCATGACCTTCAAGCCTGAGGTGAGCGTCTAGCTACTACATCATGATGGCTCTCTCAATCTGTGGATGTTGCATAAATTTAAAATGTTACTGCATTTTTTTTTTTTACACTGTGCTGAACTACTTGATTTGATGCTTTTATTGCAAATGATAATTGTTTAAATTGGAATATCATTTAGCTGTGAAATATGTAAAACCCTGGCACCAATGTTTGCTGCAGCTGCTAAGGAGCTTGTGGAGAATGATCTCCCGGTTGCACTGGCCAGAGTTGATACCACCGTTCACACTGATCTTGCTGAAAGGTACTTTTGTTTTCAGTTTCATTCGTCACCCTGTTGTGCCATTGTATGTAATTTAGGGCTCACAATTTAGGCCTTAATTCTTTTCTGTCCTATGCAGTCCTTTTAATATCATGAATAAAATCTAGGCCAGCACGTTTAATCTCTTTCAACAGCACTCGTTTTATGATTTCTCTTGGTCATCCTAAGGCCCGCAGTCTGTTTGCTTCCCATTTCAGTGCCTGTTGAAATTCGTTATTAACTGCATTCCCAGCACAGTTCGAAACTGATAGCAATATGTACTTTTTATTTACATAGTTAAATCTTAACATTTTGTAATATTTTTGTTCATTATCAATAAATAAAGTAAAAAAGACGGATCCCCTTCTATGCCCTTCGGTGTACGGGGCATACAGTGCTGACCTTATATTCTGTTAGTCTTAACTTTCTGGGCATTTCCTGGTACCTCTTTTAAGGCTTTTTGATTGACCTGGTGATCTGATTAACATTTGCACTTTGAAAAAGTTTTGAACCTTCTAATATATGCTCTTAGGTAGCAGGTGTTCATGCTAGAAACTGCATTTCTAGTTATAACATTCAGAACAAAGCAGCTTTACATGCGTTTGTTAGTTTCTCGAACAGAACTCTGCTGTAAGTCAAGGAGACCCTGTACTTCTGTAAATTAACATATTCTAGGGCCGTAATGAAATTTCTAACTTGTATGTCAATCATCTTCTATTTTTAGCCATAAATCCATTTTACTCCTAAATCCCTTCAGTCTGGTTTCTTGATATTCAGATCAGATCTAAGTACAGGAAACATTTATGCAGTGACATGTTTCTATGATATTTATGCTCTGTTTTCCTGTAGTAAGCTCACTACCAGGTTTGTATTTTGATGAGATAAAAATTGTCTAAAATGTTTATATTCTAAGAAATAATAATAAGTTAATATTCTTTAACTCTTTTCGTACGGAGCAACTCATCATCATCATTCTGTAATGCCGTTCATTGTTACATTAACCTCGCAGTCTAGTCCTCCATTCTGTTCTTTCCTGTACAAACGTGGAATTCGGTCCAGCACATTTGGCCTATCTCAGCTACGTCTGTTTACGAATTTCTCTTGAAAGTCTTTTTTTCCTCAGTCTGTTTGTTTCCCATAAGAAAGAAACAAACACTGAGACACATTATAGAACATCGGGACAACTGGAAAGATCAGTGGAAAGAGGGGTAGAGGCAGACCAAGAGAGATGATGCTGGATGGGCTGAAACGATGGCATGGCGGGATATCATCAAGAGAGCTGTTCCAGGCAACCAGGGATTGGGATCTATGGAGACACAAGAGCGTGATGATGATTTGTCTCCCATTTCAGGCCACTCACCTTATGTTTATTATTTCCTCTAATTATTCTGGAATACATTTCTTAACTTTTTTCTGTTCTGTTATTCTGTTACTTTCAACTCATTTTTTTCTCATTTGATACTTTCCATAGTTGCATTATTTCCACCCCTACAGACTTTAAGACATATGCTGTAAAATACTCCCGCTTTGGGATAGAAATTAGTTATTAACTGTCTGTGATTGGAAGAGTTAATGTATATATGACCCCTATGATTTCTGATATATATTTATGGAAATACCTGAGATTAGGCAGAAAGTCTCCCCATGTGGATCACAGGGCCCAGTTTTTGGTAGGAAAAAACCCCCAGAGAGAATGGACCCACTGCCCCTTGGCAAGCATGTCATGAAAGATGACTGATAAAAGGTTTGCTGAAATTGAATGTGTTTGGCCAAAGACACAGATATTGAAGCCTAGCTGTGAATCACAAAACAGTGTGCAGTTGGGGGGAGGGGGGGCACAGAAGAAGACACAAATGCCCCCCCCCCCCATTCGTTAGTGAGATGCAAATTTTAATCAGTCTATAACAGGTAAAATGCATTATTATTCTTTCTCTCAGATTTGAAATTGTTGGCCACCCAACTCTGAGATTTTTTAAAAATGGGAAACATTATGTGTATGATGGATTTGGACAGACTGAGCGTAAGCCTTTAATATTTTCGTTATGTGTTGTTTTTTCTACTCTCTGTTGTGTTATTGATTTTTTCATCATCATCTTTTTCATATTAGCTTTAAGAGCTTTCATTGCATGTTATACCATTACAAGAGCCTATCAGAGAGGATTTTGTTTTTCTGTTAGGAATTAAGAAGTTGCCAAACATTTTACTCTCTTCATCTAGCCCTCCTCTCCTCCCATCTGTTGGGGTGTAGGCGGCCTTACATCAATCCATGCCAAGTCATAGAGTATGATTTACTATCTCCTGCAGTTCACTTCATGACCTACTCAGATTATTAAAATATTATTCTGACTCAATTTCTTGTGTCCATTTGTATGTAAAGTTAAAGTTGCGAGGATTGACGTCACTGCACCAGGTTTTTTCCCATATGTCTCTCTGTTTGTAGAATGACTGGCCACCTGCTGAAACGGTCGCACTAAGCAGGAACTTGGTAGCCCTGGCAACGATCCCTGGATCTCCGTAAAAATTACTCTCATGAACCGAATGACACAGTCATGAAACGAAATCATGACCTTCAGGGTACAAGGCAAACGACGTGATTGATCACTTTGCCTGGAGTCCCCCTGTCTTTTTGCCTGCATGTTTCAGTGAAAAGGCATTCACAGATGGGGCAAACACTGATAAAATCTAACAACAGTATGATTAGAATGTTCTTGTACAGGGTCAGTAGAGTAAGGCAGAACGAAAGCGAATGCAGATGGAATTAGAAGGTGAAGTGAAAAATGATGGCGTAGAGACATGGAGTGAGCTACTTGTTAAATCAGAAGATATGAGTTACTAGGAATTGATTGGAGACCTACACACCATTGAGGAATATATGGGGGGGGGGGGGGAAATATATATATTATTCAGAAGTTTTTATTAATCATTATTTACTTATGTGTGTTTCAGATATTGTTGCATACATGAAGAAGATAGCCCATCCTGATTGGGAACCAGAGCCTGAAGTTGCTATAACCTTAACCAGAGAGAACTTTGATGAAATTGTCAATGCTGAAAGTCTTATGCTTGTACAGTTTTATACACTAAAGTAATAATCCCTGTCAGTATAAATTGTTGGTGCCTTTTTCTATTCACTTTAACATCTTTCCAGAGGATAGTATTTTATTGTCTTATGAGGAAGCATGGAAATGATATCCTATGGTGATAATGTGACTAGCAAGACCTGTCAGTGTTGAGAAAAGTCTTCCACAATTAGAGCATTTGACTTTAGAATTGTTACAGATTTTTATCCCATATGGTTCACATTCTCTCCTTAGAGTGGCTGTTTGCTCACCGAGCATTGCGTAAAGTACAAACCTCCACAGTTCCGGTAGCAACCCAAATGGGTTTCTGTAACATCTTCACCGTCAAACCAAAAGATGGCCTTTGAAAATCAAACCCAAAATTTTCGGGAGCAAGGAAATGACTCAGCTACTTCACCACATAGACAGAGCCACCAGTGAATATATCAAGTGTTTAATTGTCCTAAATTATTAGCAGTATGTTGTCTCTCTGTGACTCAGTAAGGCTGCACATTAGTTGTTTGTTTGTGTTTCCTGTGCGTGGATATCTCAACAGTTAGTGTAAAAAATAAAAAGCGAAGTACCATTTTCCATGCGTTTAGACATATAGGGCAAGACCTATATTTTATAGACCAATCGGCAAAAGATGGGCAAAGTGGTCAGAATCACGCCGGCCGCCTTTACTTCTTGGGACTCCACCCGGTACCCACTCAAGGCTGGGTTGACCTGGGAGCTAAGGTCATTTTTTTTTAAAAGTCCGGCTTCGCCAGGGAGGGTACCCACAACCTTCTGATCCGCAGCGAGCGTAACAGTTAGTGTACCCCTAGGTTCATTAATTATATGTTGTCTTTTTGCATAGTGTTTTTATTGTCTGTACTTTTATATACTAATAAAGGCGTTGTAGCCACAAAACTGATTTGGTCTTTCATTATTGCAGTTTGATGACAAGCTGACCTCTCGTTATGGTTTTAATTTGTTCTAAATGATAATTCTACTTTCAGATGTGACCCTTGCAAGAAGCTTGCACCAGTTTATGAACAGGCAGCACAGGAACTGAAAAAAGACAGCCCACCAATTCTATTAGGCAAAGTCGATGCATCTGTCGAAACAGAGCTAGCTGCAAAATATAACATTACTGCTTATCCAACACTGAAAATTTTCAAGAAAGGCAGAGCTGTTGATTTCAAAGAGGATTATACCACCGCATATGGTAAGATGTTAGTAATATTAGTATAAATGATCTGGTCCTGTTCACGTTTCCTGGCCCATCTACACACTACCTGACCTTTAATTCATACTTTCTCAGACTCTTTTATGTCGGAGAGATTCCACGTTGTCTTCCATCCAATTACATCAGTGCCAACATTGCATATTCTAAGCTACACGACGACATAGCTTTCAACGACCCCAGAACATGTAGAATCAGCCCTAACTTAAACCCCTGTACCCACAACCTCAACCTAGGTCACGCAAGAGACTCTTTTCGAAGAAAGCAGTACAACATGACACCCCTCTGACCTAGATCAGACTGAAAAAGTGTGTAGATGGGCGGGGAAATGTGAACAGGTCCAATGATTTAAAAGAACACCTTTTCTAACATGGCTGATTTAACTCCTAGCCCTTTTGCCCCTCAATCCTTGTTAGAAAAAAAAAACATTTTTTAAAAAGAAACACTTTCTTTGAATTCTCTGAAACTGTACCCTGAGAAACTAGAGGAAGAAGAAGCAGAATAAACTGTTTTTAGAAAAATCTAGGGAGTTGAAACCTGTAACAACTGAGCAGACAGGCAAGCTTGCTAGCTATGTCATCGTGCCCTCCTCCCCCTCCTCAAGTCATTAAACATTTTTAAAAATTAAAAAAAAAAAAAATATTTAGAATCATTACGTTGCAACAGGTTATTATTTTTGTTTCTGTGAAGTTAAATAATCACTGAATACAAATGGAGCAAAGAAATAACTGCTTTTCTACCCTTTGACCAAGAAAATAAGGTTTTGTTGACTCAGCCGCAGATCGAAAAATGACATAAATGTAAAGTTTTTAAGGAGGTTACAGTGTAAAAATCAGCCGTTTGTATTCACCTCTAATAATATGTCAAATCTTTTTTTTTTAATCATACCCACTAAGTTTTCATCAGGGCTGCCAGTTGGCCAAAACCCAATATGTGTTGTGGTTTTACCCCCTTATACTTCTTTATTTCTTTCTATTATAACTCATCTTCCCCATTTGGGTTTCTGGGGCTCCCTGTGGGGTGGGGGGGGGGAAACAAGAATAGACCCACTGCCTCCCAAACAAGCATGTCGTAGGAGTCAACTAACTGGGGTCTTCCTTCGAAGTCAGAGTACATCTGCCCAAGTGGCAAGAAACACCCAGCTGCATACAAATAAGCCAGTAAAACAGGCGTACATGCAAAACTCAGGCCCTGGTGCAAAGTCACAGTCCAAATGGACGAACAACCTGGAACTTTCAGCTGGAGCCTACAGCCAGTGAACAAAGAAGAAGAAGATTACTCATTTCTGTATCTTAACATCTTCACCATGTTTTGTTTTATTTTTGTATCTTTAGTCTCCCTTTGCCTGTGAGTTCAACTCATTCTTCTGCTGCTTCTTCTTAGTTTTCACAGCTGTAAACTCTGGCAGAAAGCTGTGGTTGTTCATCTGTTTCCAGGCTTTAGTCTTATTCCAGAACTTGAATTTTGCATGCATATCCCTTTTACAGATCTGGTTTTATTTATGTGCCTCTTAAGCAGGTGCACTGTGATATTGATGGAGAAACCCCTGATTAACCACCTTGTACAAAATGCTTGTTTCAGGGAAAGGGGGGTTGGGAGGGGGGATCTTCCCCCTTCCCGCCCTAACAGGGTCTCAGAACCCACACTGTTAAATTTTAACTCATTCCACACCCATAACTCACCATTTTTTTTGTTAAGTCACTACTTGATACACTTTCGTTAACATGCGTCCTAACCTTTTTTAACCCACTTTAACTCTTTCATCCTTGACATAAACCTATTTAACTGGTGTGTTATTAATTATGACTTGCATTGTCATCACCACTCATGCAGGTCCGTGCCACATCCTCTCACTTTTAACTAGACACCAGCTTGACAGAAGTCATAACTTCAAATAACAGGGGAGACTTTACATTATCAGGGTTCCCTGATTAACCATAAAATGTAAACCATGTATAACTTTGATTGGTAGACATGAATAATATCCAGCCACATATAGTGCGTTGCTTTCACCCTGATGATCTAAAAAAAAAAAAGCAAAACTACCATACTTCTAATTTTTTCAGTCCATAGCACCACACAAAAAAAGGGAGCAGTCAATTAAAAAAAACAATGCAGCATACAATCAACTGGCTTACATCTTTTGGGATCTCTAAACTAATTATAGCATGACACTTACTTGATTGGAGTCGCTGTGGTGTAGCGGCTAGATGCTTGCCTGCGGATCAGAAGGTCGTGGTTTGGGTCCTGCTTGAGCCGGACTTTTTCAAAAATCACCTTGGCTCCCAGGTCAACCCAACCTTGAGTGAGTACCAGGTACAATCCTGAGAAGTAAAGGGGGCTGGCGTGAGACTGACCACGTAACCCACGAAGTACCAATTTAGACTGTGAAATAAAGGTCTAGCTCTGAATGGCCAATGCGCCAGAAGGCTTGGAAAAGGGTCCTTTACTTTACTTACTTGCTGTAGCAATTGTGTCATAAATTTCTATAAATAAAACAGTTTTCTTAAAATCCCCCCCCCCCCCCCCCCCCCCCCCCCCCCCACTCCCCCCCCCCCACCTCCCCCCCCCCCCCCCCCCCAATTTTTTTTAGTGTCTTTCAGATGCTATTTTTATTAAGTTTAATTATCCTTTTCCTGAATGTTTGCACAATGGGCAGATGCATTGAATTCTGTTAGCTAGATATCTTGTCAACATGTCTCTGTTGCAAGCTGGGAAAGTAGCCTTTATGGGGAAATTGTTCCAACCAGAAATGTCAGTTTTGTGGCTTCTTAGGGGGAAACTGTTCAACATAATATTTGTTAGTTGAAAGTACCAGTTAGAAGGAGTTAAAGTAATAACTGCTTAGGACTGAAAGAGTTAAGGACTGATAGTTTGTAAATAGTATTGAATATGTGCCTTTATGTGGTTTTATAGACGAATGATGAGAATACCCTGGACAGATCTAAAGAGTAAATGAAGATGTCTTGAAAGAAAGTGACTCATGAAAAGAACTAATTGCCCACATCAGGAAGAGACAATCTACATTATTTGGTCATGTGATGAGAAGGAGAAAACTGGAGTACATCATGACGGCAGGAAAGTTGAAGGGGAGGAGAGGCAGAGGGAGACTGAGAGAAAGGATGCTGGATAGTTTTACATCATGGCATGGAGTATCATCTGTATCAGAGTTAATTGAGAGTACACAAGACAGAAGATTGTGTATAGACATGACTACCGACACCACACAGCATGGGCTTTAAGAAGAAGATGTGTCTTTTGTTGCTGGCACCTCTTGGTCTTTCCAGATGACATTGTTATATTGTGCTATGAGGAGGCATGGGACTCACAGCCCATGGCAATTGTGGGTGGGACCAGCTTGACTTGCCCGCATTCAGAAAAGTCTTCCACAGTTATAGTATGGGATTTCAGGACCATTGTTGCCATCATTTGCCTTTAGCATGTTTTTTTTAAGATGCTTAGCTCTCATCCTTTCTGCAATCATTTCTTCTTTCCTTCTCATTCTCTTCTAGAGGTGCTCCCAGCACGCAACACGATCCATGGCATTTTGTTCCCATGAGTCCGTCTCATTACCTGTATCATTCATGTCCTGCATGCACACATCTTTAAATCATTGTAGGCCCGGCTCGCTAGCACAGTTGGTTAAAATCCTCTGCACAGTGACTGGGTGATGAACTCTTTATGATCCAGGGGTAGGCAGAAAAGGCACACTTCTGCCAGTATCTTTCATGGAATCAAGGCTGAAGGGTTGTGATATCCATAGTACTGAGCCAAAGTGTTTACAACTTATGGTTTCTGGATACTTTTAAAATAAAATATGTCATTGTAGAGGTCATATGTGTGTCTATTCAATTCAATAATAATGTGTGCCAAATTTGTTTCTGCAGACATAATGTACTGCATGAAAAGACAAGTAAGAGATGCCACTAGAGAAATCAAGAATGCAAGGATGTTAAGGAATTTGCTTGTACCAGATGAGATCAGTGTTGTTGGGTTCTTTGATTCTCCTGAGAATCCAAAAGTTCACATCTACAAAGATTTGGGTAAGAATGCATGTACCTTTATTACATGGAGATTATCATCCTACCAATATTGAGAAGAGCCTGCTTCTGTTCCAGGGACTAGTTCTTTCTCCCATCAAATATGCTTCAGCTCTACTCAGACATACCTGCCAATCTATCAGCTCTTTTATTGCCAACAACATACCCTGGGACAAACAAAGGTAAATGCACACACAGAAGATTTTTGCAATGACTCCATCCACTGTCTGTGTCATTAGCCCACCTTGACCTGCCGGATCTTGCTCATAGAATTACTCAGCACACACATGATGTAATAGTCCTGTGATCCCAGCCTCATAAAAGCTTGTGTCACCGCCATCACATCCATCGTCATGCTGCTGGAAGTCACAGAGAAGGCACAGCTGGCTTCTTAGACTGTTCTGCCTGAAGAGCAAGCTGTAAATGCCCATGCACTTTTATGTCCTCATATAACAGACCCGTCTGTGTAGATCAGTACATCTGTCTCATCTGACTTGTCACTGATAAGCACACAGTCCTCAGCTTTGAAAGCAACAGGATTCTGTTCCCGACAACTTCTTTCAAGCGTGAAGATGCAGCAGAAGGTGCAGTTGAGCGCTTTAGGCACTGATATCCATTCCTCACTAGGGTAGATGTCTGTAAGAATGCAGACCTGCTTGATATAATCCTTTGCCCTATTTAGCCGCAATTTGCCCCTTTTTAGTTTGTTGCTCTTTTTCCTGAACAGCATATGGTGCAAAGGGTGCTTCAGACCAGAGCTTATCTTTGGGTATACGTGAGCCCTCCAAATCTTGATCCTGTAATTCATAGTAGGGAACTCAAGAAGGGACCTATCTCAGTGCTACACAAGAGGTGTCTCTTGCGCACCCCAGAATGATGCTCGTGGCTTTGTTTTGCACTATTTCAAGTCTTTCAATCTGAGTATTACCATCATCATCAGGTGCCTTGCCGACTGGCGTTGGCGATCATGCCTCTCCACAATCTGTGATCTCCTGTAGCATGGATTAGTTTGTGTGCTGACTGACACACCTCCATGCTATGCAGCAAGACTGTCAAGAATCTTCTCTTGTCTTCCTCTATCAATCCTCCCACAGTGGTCACAACATGTTCTATTTTCCCTCTTCTCATAACATGGCCGAAAAATGATGACTGTCTCCTTCTGATGTCTCTGATTAGTTGTCTTCGGGCTCCCGCCCCTTTAAAACCTCTTGGTTGCTCTTTTTGGCTGTCCTGTTGTCATATTATCTCCATAGAAATGCCCATACTTTTTTTTCAGATTTGACATGATTTGGCTTTGAAATGTTTTCTTGACCATGTGAGGGGGAGAATAATGACAAGAGCTAAGCATTTAACCCTTTGAGTCCCAGAGGGTATAGCATCAGAAACCCAAGGGGTAGTCAAGAGAGATGTAAAATCGGTGCATGTTGTGTTCAATGGGCTTCTAGGTAGGAACCTGTGAACATATGATGCATTCCTTGGGACTGAAAGAGTTCAGAAGAAACACAATATGTGATTACAACAGTGGCCTTGAAATTACATGTTTATCATGGATTTTTCTTAATGCACGTTAGTACTGGAAAGGTGGCAACAGTGTTTTTGTTTTGTCATGTAATGGGGATGCAGAGGTGCTGAACCACAAGTAGTTGTCTACCATGACCATAGTTCATCTGGCTAATACCTGTAGGAGCCTCTGGGACCCTGGCCAACATATGAAGAGTCAACATTTCCTTCAAAACTAAAGTTTCTGAGAGGCAAGGAACCAAGGGTTGCACACAAATAAGCCAGATCTGTAAAACTCAAACAGCACTCAAGTCTTGGAACAAGACCAAAGAAGTTGACAACAACTTTTACTTTCCACTAGAGTTAACAGATAGTGAATGCAAAGAAGAAGAAGTAATTTGATAAACAAAAAAGTGACAGTATTTTCTGCAAAACCCCTTATGGTAATCTGATTTTCTACAGCTGTTGAGATTCGTAATGACTTCAGCTTTGGGATCACATTTAATGAGGATCTGCGAAAGTCTTACAACATCAGCCCTAACTCTGTGGTGATATTTACAGGAGAAAGGTTCCATACTAAATATGAACCCAAATGGTATTCCATGGAAATCAAGGTGAGAGTCATTATTTTACGCTTAACCCTATTAGTATGTAAAGCCAATGAAATCAGCATTTGAAGAAGTATAGAGAAGTCTTGTCAGTTTTTATACAAATCCAGGGGTTAAACCTATAAACCTATGACCACAGAGCAGACAAGCAGGTGTGATATCACTTGCAGCATCGCGGCTGTCAAATCACTAAAATAATTCATGTTACTTTTTTTTTGGTGCGAAATTTTTATCTTCAAATTTAGGGATTAATTCACTAAGTACAAACAGAGCAAAGAATCAACTACTTTCTTCCCCTTTGGCCATGATAAACGTGTTTTTATTTACATAGCCCTGTGGAGCAGAGTGAGATTATATGAGGTAACGATTACATCACATTTGTGAAAATTCAGTTTTCAGTACTTTATAAATATCCTACCCCAGATGACGTCAAAGGACAGTCCAACATTTTAGAGGGTGGTAAGACTGGGTTTACCAGCTTTCTGATGCTTTTAATGACCCCAAAACATCTAGAACTGATCTTAACCCCAACCCACCTACTTCGCACAATATAGTGCACACTGTTCAGTTGCAACCAGTACTAACGCTGTTATATACATTCAGTATCCACTGCCAAAGGTTTCATGTTATCAAAAACCCATAAATGCCAGAAAAACTTTTCTCAAGTCACAGGGGCTGAGCAAATCTTCCTGCAAGCCGTGATGCTAAACTGTCCAACATCTGCCTTACTGTCCTCCTGCCTCTCTTCCGCTGCAGCTTTTTCATCATCATGATGCAGTCCAGTTAACCCTTTCTGTTAATGTACCCAAATAATTTGGACTATTCTTTACATAGGAGTAATTAGTTCTCTTTGTGAAGATTCACATGTTGCATGGCAGTCGCTTTTTTGTTTTTAACCGTATTCTAATAACTTGGATATTCCTGACAACTCATGAACTCAAATCCTCAAAAAGTCAAGTTAAGTATATATCGTGTAGTTATGCCAGTATTCTTTTTTTATTTTAATTGCTTTTTAATGCAGGCCCTCTGAAACATTCTGTCTTTACATATGATTTCATTCTGATAAAATGAATCAACTATATCTTTTTTTTTTTTCTATTATTGACCCATAAGTTCCACAGAAATCATGACAATTTAAAAATGAGAAGTTGGATTTTATATAAAATGTAGTGAGTGTTGTTATAATTGCTCAGTCATTTGCAAATACTTCATGTATAAATATTTTTTCCTTTCTTAGGATGAAACAACTTCAGATGATATCTTTGACTTTTTAAGAGATCACCATCTTCCATTGGTGGGTCAGTATCTCCGTCCACTCACTAACCATTATGATAAAAAGAGACCACTGTGCCTGGTTTTCTATTCAGTTGACTTCAGCTTTGATCACAAAGATGGTATGGTTTGCTGTTACTCATTTGTGTGTGTGTGCGTACATGTATGTGTTGTATGGTTTTACATTTTTCATTAGTCACCGTATTTTAAAATATCCTCATTTTTCTCAAATAGTTTTTAAATTACTTTATCTTTTCTTCTTTCTGATCAAGCCATTTGCCTCGTGCTCTGAAGGTCATGGGTTCATTTCACAGATGCATCGTTAGTTCATTAGTGAATCATTGCTAGAGCTACAGAGTTTGTACTTTGTGTGATACTCTCTGCAGACAGCTAGCCATTCTGCAGAGAGAGAGACTGACCCATATGGGATCACCCTGGGCAGCGAAGTCAGTCCTCTAGACTTTAGCTTTAACTTGATCTGTAGTTTATCAAATACATTTTTTCTTTACTTTGAAAAGACCCTTGATTCCCTGAATCCTTCCACCCCCCCTCCCCCCCCCCCACCCCTAATGTAATATGTACTAGTAGATTCTACTAAACAAATTCAAGTGAATCATGAGGTGTTGGCATTGGATGTGACACACATAGTAAAAACCTCAGAGCAGTATAACTGAAATGTCTTTGCATTTGAACCTACCAGGGCATAGAGATAAAAGCAGACATAGAAAATACAAAATCATCATCTTTTTTGTGCTGTTAGACATTACATAGGGCTCGCAGTCAATTCCTCCACTCTATCGCATGCAACGCTTTTAATTTCTGACATGAAGTTCAGCCCAGCAATTTTTAGCCTTGCGTCATAGTGCGTCCTAATGTCTCCCCTAAATGCCCTCTTTTTTCTTAGACTGTTTGTTTCCCATTTCAGTACCTGTTTTTTAACTCTGTGCTCATTTCATCTCAGTGTATGCCTAATATATCTCCACCTTTTTTTTCATTGCAGTCAATACAGATATTTTTCCAGACATTTCTCTATCTCCTCATTTTATATTTATGTTTTTTCTCAGACATTTATTTTTCAAATGCATTTAACTTTCATTCTTTGGTGGTTCTCCAACTTTCGCTGGCATTTATTAGAACTGAAATGACATTAGAATTGAAGATTTGTTGTTTGGTCTTAAAGCAGTATAACTTGGAGCTCCACATTTTGTTGAGGCTTTTAAAGACTGTTGTTGCTTTGCCAATGTGTATCATAAATCTTTCATTTTATCTTCTTGTGAGTCAAAATTGCCACTCAGATAGGTGAAATGGT
The DNA here is from genome assembly GCA_905116865.2 of Candidula unifasciata. NCBI lineage: Eukaryota > Metazoa > Mollusca > Gastropoda > Stylommatophora > Geomitridae > Candidula > Candidula unifasciata. The sequence continues at coordinate 42,184 of CAJHNH020001620.1, read as the reverse complement.
CTGTTACTTGTATTGTTTTTTTTTTCTCTAGCATGACATCGGCATGATCTGTTGTTGGTATTTTTAGTCTATTTGTTTCCTCGTCTTATTCGCAGTCCTAAAAACACATGGAGAAGGGAATTAGACAGTGCATTTAAAAAGATGGGAATTTTATGAAGAAAACTGCATTCTACAGCAAAGGATAAGCATCTTGACCCAAGTTGGTTGAGGGCCTATGCTCCATTTGGGCATAAATGGCAGAAAAAGAAGAATATATAGTATCTATGAGCACTTAAAATAGTGTTGGTAAGTTTAGATGCTTTTAAATCTGATGACATATGTGAGTACTTTTAAATATGTGCATTGTGATGCTTAGAAATGAAATGGTGCTTGGGTCTTTGATATAGGATGGATATTTGGATGTTTTGAAGTATGCTGGTATGTTTGAGTGCTTTGAAATAGGAAAGTGTGTTTGAGTACTTTAAAGGAGGCTGATATGTTTGACTGCTTTGAAATTGTATGGTATTTTTTTTTGGGGGGGGGGGGGGGGGGGGGGGGTGCTGCCTTGAAATAGGATTGAATATCTGGTGACTTGAAATGGCTGGGGAAACAGGAATTGGAAGAACTGTGAAGCATGATAACATATGGGCTGTAGAAGGAACATTGATTAGATATCAAATATAAGGTTAAGTCATCAAAAACCAGAACAGTAATGACATTTTCATAATTTTATCTGACAATTTTAGCAACACAGTTCTGGAGACACAAGATCGCAGATGTGGCACACCAGTTCCCAGACATTACATTTGCTATTGTTGATGATGAAGAGGAATTCACTGTCCTGCAGCAGTTTGGCTTGGATGAATCTGGTGAGGCCATGAACATTGGTCTCTATGGTACAGATGGGAAAAAGTATGCCATGGAGCCAATGGAGGAGTTTGATGTTGAACACATTGTGGGGTTCTTGAACAGATACAAACAAGGTTGGTTGCTAGATTGTTGGTTTGTGTATGTTTACTTTCCTTAGATCTGTAGATTATTGTGATGCTGAGGAATTGAAAACTACCATGTTATTATCCAAAAAAGACCTAACCTGAAAGTAAGCCCTAGTATGGTTTTTCTGGGTATGTTATATAAGCCCTACCCCAAAAACAAGCCTAAGTTACGATCTTCAGCCAGATACATTGATTTCATTCATTATTTAAAACACATCGGATGTTCTGAATTATAAAGTAATGAATCTGTAAATAAATATAATTAAATATTATTATTGGCAGTAATGCTTTAAATAAATGGTAATGTTAATTATTATTAAATATTTGTAAAATACAAACATGTATAATTAAATAATGAAACAAAATAGTCCTTGAAAATTAGTCCTTCGTTTCTTTTAAGTTGAAATCATTTATTATGTTTTACAAGTCTATTTGTTGCATTAATTGGTGAGCTGAAACAATTTATTATTATATTTTATTAGTAATGCTAGTGAAGTTTTATATTTTGGTTTTTACTTACGAAACCATGACAGCTAGATATAGATTAAAATTACAGATCCAATGGTACCTCATTTAAGCCTGTAAGTCGATTCTAAGCGAACATATTCACATTTTAGTGGCAGATACCACCACAGACATATTACAGTGGAAATGGACAAAACATGGATTCCAGGCTTCGGCCCAGTAAGATGAAATAACTCAATGTTTCCATTTTACAGCCATAATTGTTTTTTTCTGAACGAATCTCTTAGCAACCATATATTGCTGGAATCGGGACAGTGAAACCTAACTGTTTATGCATGTCTCAAATACATACACTACAATATGCGCCTATTTAACATATGAAAATGGCCGCTGGCTGATTATTTTTCATTAAAAATCTTATACATTTACATTTGTCTGCCAACGAGCCTGGCTTAATACATATCATATTGTATGTCCCGGCAAGGCGAACATAAAGATCATATAAATGTGCCAATGTCAGTTGACGTGACTTAATTAACATATAAAAACGGCTGCCTACTGCCTTTTTTTCCCAGCAAAAACCTTATATATTTACGGTTGTCTGCCAATGAGCCTGGCAAGATGCACATCATATTGTGTGTCTTGATAAGATGAACAGTTTATATAAGTTTGAGTTGATGTGACCTAATTAACATATACCTCAACCCCCCCCCCCCCCCCCCCCCCCCCCCCCCCCCCCCCCCCCCCCCCCCCCCCCCCCCCCCCCCCCCCCCACCCACCCCCCACCCCCCCCCCCCCCCCCCCCCCCCCCACACCACCCACCCACCCCCCCCCCCCCCCCCCCCCCCCCCGCCCCCCCCAAACAGCGATGTCACCCGGAGTGGTCATATCTCCACACAGTAATGACATCTGGGGTGGTTGCACCCCCCTCCACAGTGATGATACCGTGGTGGCCGCACCCCCTTCCTGCTACCTTCTTCCCCCTTTATCTCTTCTCTTCTTTCTTTTTTTTTTTCCTTTCCTTTCTTTATACCCATGTCTCAGTGCTGACTTTCTTTTCTTAGTCTCTTTCTTTTTTTTTTTTTTTCCTTTCTCCTTCTCCTGCTCCCCCTCTTTCTCAACTTTCTCTCAATCTTCTACTCCCCCCTCCCCCAACTCTCCATTCAGTATGGTAGAAGAAAACATGAGCCGACTGGTAGTACACGGCCTGTTTTCATAATGGGGCAGTGACAGTGTTAACAGGCTGGATTTTCTTTTCTTTCGAAAATGACCTTGGCTCCCATGTGCACCCAGCATTGAATGTAAGAAATGGATCTATAGCAGCCACACACGGACAGCCAAGCATGGGAGGGTTGCCAATGGGATTTTTGTCAAAACCCAAAGCTAAGCTGACAAAAAACCTAAGCAATATATAAGCAAACAAACAAAAAACCTAAAATTGATAAATAGTACATATTTTATAGTTACGAAATGAAACTGTTACCCACTTTATATAAGGATATATATATATATATATATATATATATATATATATATATATATATATATATATATATATATATATATATATATATATATATATATATATATATATAATATTAAAAAAAAAAGATTGCAAAATCTTAACCCAAGATTTCGTATAAAAACCCAGTTCTTGGGGGAAGGCCCAAGTACTGGCAGGCCTGATGAACGGGAACGCGGTCAGCGCTGCTGTTGTTTCTCGACCACTTAGATTTACCAATTCCGACAGAAAATTCCATGGATTCTAAATAATAACAGACGCATTTAAAAAATGCTACAAGAGTTGTAGATGTTTAAAAAGTAGCTCTTTTAACATTATTAATTTACTAAGTATCTGAAGTTAATTACTAAAGGATCATCTTAGAAAATGCGCAATGATGGCCAAAATTAATTATTGGGATTTAGGGACGATCAGGAAAAATATCTCCAACAGAAAATACGAAGAGCTCTAAATAATGATAGATGCATGAAAAATTGCTATAAAGTGGATTTTTAAAAAATGATTAAAATAACCTTAATAATTATTTTAAGTTAATTATGAAGCGGGACAAACGGTCTTCTAGTGCAAACATTTTTGATTTAAAGCAAAAACAGTGATGCCACTAAAATAATATTTTTAACATTTCCGCTCAGCAATCTTTGTGAAATTTCCTATATTTAAATAAAAATTAACACTGAATTCAAGAATAAACCAAAAATTGTCTTAATCTGGCTAATTAAGAAGATATTTACGAACTTACTTACCGTTAATTCACTGCGTGCTGCATACAAAATTGATTTATCGTATGCATGTCAAAACCATGTCAGGTCTCCAATAACTCCTAATAATTGTTCTGATTTGATCTTTCACGTAAAGAGCACGGAAAAATAATTTCTCAATAGCGGTCAATTTGGGCTGTTTTTGTCGGCCGCGGTGGCATCCCTAGTTACAGATGAAAATGTAAAGCAAAATAAACAAAACAAAACGACCCATTGCTATACCTAATTTTATTTATCTAGTTGTTGCAATATTGATATAAGCCATTCCCATAAGTAGTATAGCAGCATTTCAGCAGTTGTTATAAAGTGTTAAAGACAGCTCTTGTGTAGCAATGATATATTTCTTCTTGACTTTCCAACATTGCACCATAGGATAAAGATCTTGAGGACTTGTGCATACCTGAAAATATGTTCTGCACAATGTTCTCTTGAGGAAAAAGGGCAAAAGGCTAAAAGGGAGCAAATCAGGGCTCGGTATGGCAGAGGACTATATCATACAGGTCTGCAGTCTTACAGACATCAACCTCGGCGAAGAATGGATACCTGTGCCCCTGGTGCTCAACTGCAGCTTTTTCTGTGTTGTCACGCTTGATAGGATCTGTCAGAGGCCGAATCCAGTTGCTATGAATGCAGAGGTCCATGTGCTTATATAATTTGAGGAAAGCTTTCTCACTAAGCTGCTGACTGTTGAATACTCTAATTGAATTATTTCATACTTACAGGAAAGCTCACGCCTTTTGTGAAGTCTCAGCGACCACCTGCGAAGCAGACAGGGCCAATAACTGTTGTTGTTGGGGAGACATTTGACCAGATTGTCAAAGATCCCAGCAAAGATGTTTTAATAGAACTGTACTCTCCCTGGTGTGCCCCGTGCCTGCAGCTAGAATCCACACTAGAGATCCTCGCCAAGAAACTGTCAGACAGTAACTTAATCCTAGCCAAGATTGATGCCACAGCCAACGATTTGCCAGATAACTACACTGCCTCTAATTACCCCACTGTTTATTTTGCTACTGCTGCTAACAAAGATTCACCTGTTAAGTTCGAGGGTGCAAGACCAGCTGATGATGTTGAGTCATTTCTGAGGGAACATGCTGTTGTTTCAATGGGAAAGAGTAAGAAAGAGGAATTGTGATTTTGTAGAATCATTTAAAATTGTCATCTTATAGTAAATATTTGACAAACTTCACTCTCATAAAACCAGCTAGATTATCTTTAGATGAAACATCACATTCATCATAACCTACTAGAAAGATACTTTATCTCTTCATACAGAATCTCTGTCATCAGAAACTACTTTAAAGACTCAGTCCCTTTGCTGGTTCTTTTGCATTTCTTTGCCCAAGATTCACAGTAGTTATCTACATGATCTGAGCTTCAGGGACAACTGGCTAAAAACAGCATCTTGTCCGAGAAGCTGAGGTTTTTTTTTTGGGGGGGCCATATTTAAACGTCATGGTGGCCTGGAGAGAACTATCATGGAGGGTCAGTTTCAGGGAGAGACTGACCTCTGTAAAGGACTTGCTGTTTGCTGATGATGCCCACAATGTTCTTAATGTCCTCTGTCCACCATCACCTTGGTAGTTCTCTGTCTTTTTATCAAGTAGCCACATTTTCCATTACTGAACCTTCTAAAACACTAAAATTTAATATGCGTAATGCATTTCAGTTTCAGAGACATATGATACTGTTGAACTCTTTAAGTCCCAGGCAGTGTTATTTTAATTTATTCTTTCCTGTGCTGATGTTGCTATAAACCAAGGAGTTTAGAATTACCAACCTGGTCACGGGCTGTTTAGAAAAACAGTTCATTATAAATTCAACACCATTTCCTCATAACACAATATTTGTGTGGGATAATATAAGATTATAATTCCTCACTACACCTATGGCCAGACACTTTAAAGCCCTTCTATATATCCCAAATTGTGTCTGTCCAAGCTGGCTATTTGCTGAATTTATATTATTGAGGGAAAGTTGGAATAATAAATAGTGAGATATAGAGGAAGTAAGAAATGGACAGACAGATATGGATTTTTTCTTTCTGCATTCAAATGTATGTTTTTGTGTTTTACTTTATATTTTCTGAGCTCAAGGGCCAAGTTGTACAGTAATTTGACACCAGCCTTGAAGCCAGCAAAAATTGCTTTTGGCCCACTGGCCATACATTGCCCAACCCTGCTATAAAACTAATAAATGTTTGAATGTAAAGTATGTCAGATAACAACATTATGAGCATACATGATTTAAGTAACAAATGAGACATAAGAAGTTATTGTGAATTATAACACTTGGAGTGACTACAGAGAACTTACAATTCCAATATACTAAAAATAATCTTTAAATGCATGGTACGTTAATTAATACTGAATTAGTTAAGAGCCAGTTTCCTTTTGTTTTCAGATTTTGCCAACCATAATATGGACATGAAAATACTTTTAGCAAATTTGTTTGGATGCATTATTCATGATATTAAAGTCAGTGATGACTAAAATAAAATTATATTCTTCTTGTAGCCTATATCCTGCGTTGTTGGTCATCTGTTTGCCCACATCCTTCTGTCTCAGGTACTGTCATTTATATGTTCTTCCAAGCTTTGGTGCCAAACATTCCAACATTCTCTCTCTCTCTCTCTCTCTCTCTCTCTCTCTCTCTCTCTCTCTCTCTCTCTCTCTCTCTCTCTCTCTCTCTCTCTCTCTCTCTCTCTCTCTCTCTCTCTCTCTCTCTCTCTCTCTCTCTCTCTCTCTCTCTCTCTCTCTCTTGGCCAGTGATGGCTAAATAAAATTATGCATTCAACTATAAAAACTACGGAATTCTTGAGTGAGATTTAACTTTCTGTGTTTCAAGGAACATTCGGGGGGTAGTCGAAGAAGAGAAGGGCAAAGAAGAACCTGGAATGACAACATCAGGAAATGGTAAGAACTAAGGTATGATACACTTACTCATCAAACCGAAGACAGAGAAAGATGGAGGGGTTTTATGTGCTAGTGCTTCCATCAGTACACCTTCACGGGTTATGTTATGTAACTTTTAGAGATGTTATTTAATTATTGTTTTCGAAGCCATGCATTTGGACATGGGGAGAGCTCTATGCAACGGCGAAGGATAGAACGACTTGGCGTGAGTTGGTTGAGGGCCTATGCTCCATTGGGGGATAGAAAGGCGGAAGAAGAAGAAGCCTTGCATTTATTGGCTTCTGTTGTACTTTTCAAAAAGAATTTATTCTTAAACTGTATACAGTATATGTATATTAACATTCCTATGAAATTGCCTTAAATTATTTTTGTAATTATACAAGTGTTATTTTATTCATTATACAAGGTGTCTGGGTATCATGTTGTTTATCTCTATATATGCAGATTGTATAACGTTTACTTAAATGTTTTTCTAGCATGCAAGAGTTAGTATGGTTACTCTATTTCATTTTTTATTATATTCAGAGTTCTCTGTCTTTTATGTGGTAAACATGGTGAAATGTATTTTAAAGTGGTTTTACTAATGATCCATAAAATGTTAACATGCAAGGGTTTTATTCCTAATTTTTATATTTATATGGATTATTTGTGTACTTATAAACATACAGTTGCATTCTTTTAAGTGTCAATTTTTTCCATATGGAGTAAACTTTTTGACTGTTTGTTGAATATATTATATTGACTTCACCTTTTATTACTACTCACTATTTAATTAACTTGGATAAATTCAAGAAAGATAAAGAAATTCCTGGCCTACTGTTTAATTGTTTTAAGCAGCCAAAAGAAAAAGAAATATGTCAGAGACAAAATGTACAAATTTGCAGGACATCAGAAACCTCTCTTGACAGTGGTGAAACGTTGCAAGCTAGCTTGGTTCGGGCACGTGGTGATACATGATTTGATTAAAAAACTACTTCAAGGAATATTAGATATTCGTCAGGTGGAAGACAGAAAAAGATTGCGGGTTTTATATGCTAGTGTTTCCATCAAATACCTCCATATCCCTAACGGGTCAAGGGTTAAGTATGTTTTGTTAAGAAAAAGAAGATGACAATATATTGGGCACACCATGAGGAGAAACAAACAGAAAATCACCAAACTGGCATTAAATGGATAGATTGAGGAAATGAAGACATCAAAAAGAAACCCTGAGATGAACACTGATTAGAGAGGCTAAGGTGCTGGACTGGATTCTGTCCATGATATTGAAACAATTGCACATGATGGAAAAGAAAGGAAAACTAAACTGTGCTTTCCATGTGAAAAAAAAATATAAATTATCTACTTTGTGCTAATTATATACATTACAAACGAAGTGGTGTACTGCATATAGTTAATTTTTTCTCTTGAGCCGAGGGTAGCGCATAGGGCAGAGATCATAACTCTCCATGTCTGGCGGTTTGTTGCCATCTGCTCCAGGTCTTAGATGTTTGTTAGGCCCATGGTTGAGCCTTCCCTGGTGACTCTGGGGTATGTGGGCTCCTTATCCTCTCTTAGTGGTATTCTATTTATCTGAACGATGTCTGATTTTTTTTTAGAGGGTGAAGAGAGTGGTGCTACACTTGTCTGGTATTCTGGTAATCCTAGTTTCAGCTTCATAGCAAACGGGTCACCCCATTTTGCTCTGTTCCTGTGCCAACGAAAAACACACATAGCTCACAGTGTCACGCCATGCACTCAACTCAGAAGCTGGGCGACAAAACTATATCCTTCCAGTCTACAAATGGAGCAAAAATGCAACGACCACCGTCTCCACACTTGTCTATGTTTTAATGCTGACACACCATTTATCAGCCCATGCAGCCATTGCATCTATTGATCTTTGTAGCAGTCGACTGGCCACTGTTGCATATTTTTGTGTGCACCATAGTACCAAGTCGTCAGCATCCATCACAGCTTAATACCATGGGGTAGTTCAGCAATTAGGCTGTTGATATAGACCAGAAACATTGTTGGGGACAGGACACCACCTTGGAAAACACATGGCGCAGCAAACCTTTTGGGCTCTTTTGTTATACAAGTATGGTTTCACTCATCTGTACATGTTCCCGTTCACATTGTAGTTTCTCAGTTTCTTTATGAGACCTTCTTTCCAGACCTTGTCAGATGCTTTCTTCAAATCTATCCATGCTACAAGCACTAGTTTCTTTTCTTGGAAGGCATCTTCAATTTCTTGAGAGAAGTAAGTTGTCTGGTCTTCTGTAGTATAGCATTGTCTAAAGCTTACCTACTGCGGCGTAAAGATGTTTTCACTTTCTATGTACCACTGAAGTCTAAGGTTGACAATGTTTTCCATTGTTTCACAGAGACAGCTGGTAAGGCTGATTGGTCTGTAACTGGAGGCATTGGTACTGTCTTTTTCTGGTTTTAGGAGAGGTATCATGGTTGCTTCTCTCCATATCTGTGGAATATTGCAACTGGCCCAACAATTATTAAAAATCTGCAGCAGTTTTGTATTGGCTGTTGCCACTAGGTTCTTGATCATTTCATTGGTTATTCTGTCAATTCCAGGCAACTTTCCCAATTTCAGCTTTGATATTGCTAACTCTAATTTGCTAAACGTAAGTGGTGCTTTCAAAACAATGGAAATTATATCGTTATGTCTCAAGTGTTGTCATTTCTCTCGAACCTCTAGCTGTTTCTGTGGACTGACATCAATGTTGCTGTCTTCAGCAAATAAATCTGCAAAGTGATCAGCCGCCTGATTTTTTTTTTAGGATGACTCCTTCTGAATATATTGTTTTATTTGTCTTTATCCCTGTACTCTTGTCATTAATTTGTTTTACCAGCCTTCACATCTTTCTTGTGTCTCTTTCAAAGTTTAGAGACTTTGTTTTTTCTTGCCAACATACCCTTTTACCCTGCAGCTTGGCTCTTTGAAATTTGGCCTTTGCATGTTGGTATTTGTTAAACAGCTCCTGATAAGGTCTGATTTCGGCTTTCTTTCTTTTGGTTTCCATATCATTGTGCAATTGTTTTAGGTCACAATTCCAGTATGGTTTATATTGCTTATGTGTGCCTCTTGATATTGTTTCCAGGGCTGCCTGCAATATACCAGAACCTAAATGGACTTTGTGACATATGAGCATGTAATGCTAACCTCATATCTTTTTTTTTTTTTTTTTTAATTCTCCCTGCCTGTGGATTTTAGATGAGAAGGCCACAGACCTCTATAAAGGCTGTGGTGTGAAGTATGTCCTTCATTGATACATACAACTTAGTTTCCACTGAGTGCAAAATGGCCAGACCTTGAATCTCTGTACCATGCATAGAGACAATTTCTGCAGCATATGTTCAGTATTTTATGGTGCCTGACTAGATGAGCATGTATGTATGGTTGCAGAGTTTGTGTCCAGTTCACAGTCTAAATGTTATACTGTTGCTTCCATTTCAGGAGTTAGATTGAGTCTTCTGAGTTGTGTTCTGGATGGGAAGTCTTTTGAAGGAGGGAGACCTCATATTAAAAATTTTTGTAATGAAATAATATCTTCAGGTTAATGTTTGTATCTTGTTGACTTGTTGCTACATGTCACATACTAATAATTCAGTTTAATGTTTGTATCTGCAATGACTCTCTTTTCTTTCTTCTAACTGGCTCTAGTCATTGCATGATTCCTATTTCACATAATGACATCAACACGACGAGCAGAAAATGGACGACTGGAAACAACACAAGACTGTTATTGCATTTTATTCTTCCACTCGCCTTTCCTCAGCCGGAACATGAAACAGAATAATGTCCAGGGCATACATTGTAACTTAAAACAATCATACTGATCAACTTTACCTTTTAGCCGAAATTACAATCGTCCTAACACAAGCACAATGAACAAAGCAACTGCTGTTCTGACGGTGACTAACGCAGCTGGCAGACATCTTTCCATCCGTCCTTGCTGTTGGCCAGGTTGGGCGTTGAAATTACAATCATACTCAGACACATTTTGGATCCACACACATTCCAACGTTGTTCACGCACTCGGTTCCTTGGCCCAAACGAGACTGCCGACCAGCCCTTTCTAAGGCATTATATAACCTTCTAATGCCCTCCTTGTGATTACGACTTCTCCGTGTTCTCAGATTTACACGGATTCCATTTGGCCAGCATTTTCTCTGTGAATCGCGTGAGTTTCATTTGGCCAGCAATTCTTTATGATTCGCATAAAATTCATTTGGTCAGCATTTCTCTGTAATTTACATGCTGTCCTAGTTACACTCAAATATTCCATTCACATTTATTAGCTGACGTCATTCCGTCTGGGACATAATTTATCTAGGAGAAAATGGGTTCACTACAGTATCTTGTTGACTTGTTGCTACATGTCACATACTTAATAATAATTCATTCTGTGATTAGTTGTATATTTTTTATAATATTTTAGTTACTAGAGTGCTATTTGTAATATTGAAATGTAAGATGTACATTATTTATTGTGATTGTGTTTGTTGAAAAGAGTATTAGAGCATCAAAATGTTAACTATCAGCTAAAGCTCAAAACAATACAATGTTATATGCATTGCCCAGCTTCCACTGAAATGACTGCACCTAATATTGTTGGAAAATGAATTAACACTTTGTTTTCCCAAAACTAGGACCAGGTATTTTATTTTTGCTGCAAAAGACACCCTAAGGCTTTTTTTGGGGCATGTCTAATTTTGTTCTTAATAAATGTCTATATTTTCCAAATACCTAATTAAACTTTTTTTATGGTTATTTATTTAAATCAAGCGTTAGTGTAAAAACACAAATATTATTTATTTATACATTCATTATTTTATAATTCAGAACGTCTGTGGTGTGTTTTAACAGCTGAATGAAGTCCATTTTAAGGCTTATATTTGGGGTGGGGTTTATATTGTGAGCATCCTGAAAAATCATACTGGGACGGTTTTCTTCTAAGGTCTTAAATTCAGGTAAGCTTGGTATAAGTCATAACTTGCTCAGATTCCTATCACTTTTTTTTTTTCACAGGAAATCATACATTGCAACAGTAAAGAATATTTATTTCTTTTAAATTTTCACTTTTAAAGTATGTTACTGGTCATCATGCAGCCAGTGAAAAGTCCACTAAAAGTATTTCAGTGTGCAACTGTTGATAGTAAGAACTTATTCTAAAAGATGTTAGGTAAATCAAACATTGATGAAGCCATCATTAAATGTAGAGCGATGGAAATAAACAGTAAATCTGATACAGTATGCACTAGTAATGACAATATCTCTACAGAGTTATTAATTCTTGTTGTTTTAGGCAAGGTGGAGGTGATAAAATAATCAGAACAGATGGATGTGGTGGAAGTGGAAATATAAATGAAAATTAATATATGTGTATGTCCCTGGGTTATTTAAATCTGTGATTCTGTATATTACATTTATCCTTCACAAAAGAAAGGCTGAATGTCTTAAAACATAAGAATTTGTAAGTGGAAAATTTTCTTTTATACTGTAAGTACTCCCTTGTCTTTGTGATATCTTTATATCATTGTAACAAAAATAATTATTAAAATAATTATTTTATCAGTAGCTTTTCAAATGACACCATTTATCAATTTTAATATGGTAAGTCATTTAATGGCGGCGTCCGTGGCTAAGGCGTTGCGAGTCCGACTCGTAAGCCAGCATACCGCGATCGAAACCCACTGCAGGCTGCGTGGATTTTTGTCGTAGTATGGTACGTCGCAGGTCGACCCAGCCTAAAATGGGTACCAGGATGGGCTGTCCTGGGAAAGTAAAGACAGCCGGCGTAATGCTGACCACATTACCCACAGAGTGCTGATGGTCTGTAAAAATATGGGACGCTCTGCCCATATGCCCGATGCGCCGAAAGGCGTGAAAAGGGAACTTTACTTTTTTTTTAAAGTCATTTAATATTACTAAATCTACAGCTAAAGAGACACACAAATATAGCTGAAAAAAAGTAAACAAGCATTCATTGACCAGGAACTTTTCAGTATTATAGTTAGTGTTGTTGTATGTTGATTTTGACCATAGTATGGAGCATAGACCATTCAAAAAGCAATGGTAAACTACTAAATGTAACATTACAAGTAAAACTGTAAGCATTCAACACATGCTCAGGTTTGCTTGCTTTGGCCTATACAAGATATGAAACTAACTTTAAACAGGTGGTGTCGTAAACAGATCAACTTCTTGACCAATATGGCAGTTGTGCCTTATCACCCCTGATGTTCTGAAAAGTTATTCATTTCATGCCTTAGTATGCTAATGCAATTTCCCCATTTCTTGTCATGGAGTCCAAAGGTTTCATTGCTCACCAACTGAGCTGAATAGCTTGTACAACACTTGAGCTGTAGATTTTGTGTAGAGTCTTGTTTCTCTTGTGTCCCTTGTGGTTTTTGAACTTTAATGAAAATCAAAACAGACCAATTACATTCAGAATGATGTGTACTTATGCAGTATTGTGTGGGCAAATGTCCACTTTTATGATTGCCTACATGCTTGAACAGTGAGCTGCAATTCTTGTGGGAGACCGTTAGTGTTGGCACATTTGACAGCCACCTTATGCATGTAAGGGCTTCACAATTTTGCTGGGACTTACATGTTTTTCACTTTTTTTTCTTTTCAAATGGGACAGTGAATGAGATTTTGTGTGGTTTTCACTGGAACAGGAACAGTGCAGTTATGTTAAGACTTGTCTGCAGTGAAGTTTGAACCTCTGCTAATGACTCATCATCATCATGTCGCAGGTCTTTTGCAGAACATCGCTCTCATCACGGTCCGCCTGAAAGAATCTCTGTCCCTCGCCAGCTCTCCTGCCTCATGTACTTTCATACTCAAGGAGTCACTTATATACTGTACCCATCTTTGTGTTGATCAGCCCTGCCCCTCCTTCCTGGTACCATGTCTTTTGCTGTTATTTTTTCCAATCTGTCGTGGCACTTGCATTGACCAAAATATTTCAGCTTCCGAGACAGGATGCTGTTTATTAGCCATTCTTCCTTTCTTCCTTGATGTTCAGATCTTTCAAGATGTCAGTATTTCTTCTCTTCTTTGTCCAAGATATTCTGAGAATCTTTCTATAGCATTTGAGCTCAAAAGCCCCTATTCTCTTTCTTAAAGACTGCTGATGACTAGTGTGATTTTTAAAAAAAGTAAAGACTATGGTAAAACTTAACCAACACAACATCTTAATTGAGTTATCTGCTATGAAAGGATCGCTCTTGTCTAATGAAGAACTTTATCTCAGTCATATTTACATTGAATTGGATCATTTCAATCAATATTTTTGTCTAAACAGTGTTGCAGATTATGGTTGATGTACTGAAATCTATGCATACTGTGTTTAAAATGTTTGTTGAGGAATATAATAAACTTATTAAAGTTTCAAGGCAAGCTGTTGGTGTTGATCAGTATTAAAATACAGTGATACCTTGGTATACATTCTTAATTCATTCCAGATCCTTGGACATACCAGGCAGGATGTATAGCAAACAAGTTTTATCATTAAGAAATCAAGGGAGAATGATGAATCCATTAGCATGAAAAAAGTCACAATGTTATTGGCATTTTATATATTGATAGGGTTGTTTAAATTAATTTAGACACTGCCTAATACTAATGAAATAAATGAAAATTTTAACCTCATATTAAGCTTCCTGAGAAGAGTCGAATATCTTCTAGGATGGTGCTGAGAAGGAAGGAGGAGAAGATGTTTTTGTTTAAAGGCAAAGTCCTATTCCAATAAACCTCCAGGATTCTGAAATTCTGATGTTTCTTATCTTTATTTTTTTCTTTCTCTTTTGCCTATTTGGAACTGATTGGCCTCACAAGTCTTAATACACGAGTCCTATTCAAAACAGGTTGTATACCAAGTAAATCCTTAGAATTTCATGGACAGCTAGGAAGAGCAACTTAGATGTTTTGAAAAAGGTGATTTCTCAAAAACAACTTACCACAAACATTAGAAAGAGACAGTCATCATTTTTTGGTCATGTTATGAGAAGAGGGAAAATGGAACATGGTGTGACCACTGGAAGGATCTATGGAAAGAGAGACAAAGAAAGTCAGCGCGAGAAGATTCTTGACGGTTTTTGTCATAGCATGTAAGGGTGTCAACACATGAACTGATACACACAGCTGTGGATCGCAGATTGTGGTGAGGCATGATTGCCCACGCCAGTCAGCAAAGCACTTGATGATGATGATGATAATAATACCAAGTAAAATACAATTGTGCATACCTAAACAGGACGTATACTATGTAATGATTTTTCTGAACAAGACTGCAACAAATAAAACAAACAAACAAACAAATGAAACATGATGTTTAACCTCACCTACTACCCAGAACTAAAGAAACAACAGGTCAAATTGTTCGGACGTAGTGCACAACAGAGACAAAGAGCCCTGTCAACTAAAACACAATAGAAGCAGAGCATTAAGTCGCCCACACTAGTGATGGATAGATTTAATATCCACTGTCATAAATACCGAAATCTATGTAGCACATTCCAAGGCACGCACTGGATGTCTCTTCAACATATGCTTCTGAAAAACAAAACAGGGTTTATAGAAAAGAAGTACCCAGAATTCAACAATCGTTTTTAGATCATTACTTTTATAATACCTCTTTTCAACACTGGCCACATCCAGTTGTTACTTGTTACACTAACGCACTCTGTTTCAGTTGTACTTTCCCTCTTTCTCTGACCCAAATATTTGTTAGCTAAATTAAACACTTTCTGGGAAGAAATGAACAAAATAACATATACCGAATGAGTTTCCCAGTGTGGGTTCCAGGGCCCTGTTATAGGTAAAACAAGAATAGACTCGCTGCCAAACAAAAAGCGTGTCATAAGAGTCGACTAATTGGGAGCTTCATTCAAAGTCAGAGTGCATCTGCCTGAGAGGCAAGGAACCAGCAAACAATCTGCAAACAAATTAGTCAGATCTGTCAAACGGATGCACACATAACAAACGGATGCTTATAACAGAGTGAGATACGACATTTTAATGACTGCACTGAGGGAGAAGGAGATCAATCCATGGCTGGTGAATTGGGTTGCAGCTGTCCTGTATTCACGTCTGGTTGCTCTCCGACTGGGCTCATGGACCTCTGAACCATGCAGTTTGGCCCCAGGACTGCCACAGGGATCCGACCTCTCGCCTGTGCTCTTCAACGTGAATAGGAGCAAGATTGCAAGCCTAGAAGCACCAGGAGTTGGAAGGATACTGACTTTTGCGGATGATATACTTGCATATAGGCAGGGGGAAGAGAGGGAACAAACAGCTCGGGAGCTACAGGCTACAGTAGACAAAGTGACTGAGTGGTGTACAGAAAGGAAGGCTGTCGTCCGCCAAGAAAAGGCGTCTGTTTTGTGGTGTTCTCTGGACAACAGAATCGTTAAAACTAATGTCCCAAGTCTCACGATAGATGGTAGAGACGTCAACAGAGAGAGCAAACTGAAGTATCTGGGAATTACATTTGACAGGAGCCTGTCAGTTAAGGACCATGTGGAGAGTGTTGTGTCGAGATGCCAAAAAGGACTTAGTGCACTTAAGACTATGGCTGCAATTGACATAGAGCAGAGAATGCTTTTCACACTATATCAGCACCTGATCCTGTCAGTGGTGGATTATGGCCTGGGACTGCTTACCGTCTCAAAGAGTCAGATGGACAAACTAGAGCGCATACAGAACGCGGCTATGTGGGTCATTCTGGGTTGCACCAGAGACACCCCAGTGGTGTGTATGTGATACATTCTTGGTTTGTCGACGGTTGCAGGTAGGCACAAGGTGATGCAGGAGAAGTCATATCTCAGGGTGCTCTGGGTGCAGTTAAGGGTCAGCGGCTGATAAGAGGGAGGTCATG